>CAHIKZ030004253.1:5000-95000 GCA_903632075.3 Acanthosepion pharaonis
TATATACACATAAATGTGTGTTTGTGTATATATAAATTCTTGAAGCAATATACATACAACAGTTGAAACCTAACCTAAACAAAATAGACTATGAAATCTCCACAAATATCCTTAAGCAAACTTATCAGACGTTATGAAAAGAGTTTACATTAAATAAATAGTCAAAACTTGTCTATATTATTTAATGAAACATGTATGAATGAAAAAATGCTGCCTAAATGCACAAATAATATATATATATATATATATATATACATTCTGAGGATTTTCTGACAGCAAAGGTTACTCTGTACCTGTTGCTATTGAACTTTATTCTTTTTATCGATTACTTACACCATTGGCATTTTGTCCGAGTTTCCTGGTCGTTGTTTTCGGTCTCTCTGATAATTTTCCTAACTTGTCTTTCATCTCAAGTCGTGTGCCAGACACAAACCTCATATAATCTTTGGATATTCTCTTCGATCAAACACATTTTCTGAAAGTGGGTAACTCGCATTTGTCATTCTTCTAGTGCAAAATTCCTTATTGATCGACAGTGACGACCAATGTGGTCTTTCAATAAATCATCCAGTAATAGGAATCTTGCCTTTTTTACCGATACGCCGCCCTTGGTATTTATTTAATACAATAGTCTAATAATTACGTTACTATGGTTAAATATGAAACTGACTACCACCCTTGTTTTTTGAAGTCAGTGTCCACTTTTATACTTATATACGTTCTATTTCTGATATTGATCACTTTTACCCATAAATATGGCATACTTTATACATACATACATATATATATATATATATATATATATATATATATATATATATATATATATATAATTTCATCGTATAGACGAAAATGTTTACTTACCACAAAAATACAACTTCGTTTCGGTGCATTTTTCGATTGTACCTCAACTGGTGAGAACGAAAAATGGTTATCTTTTTTGGGTTCTCACCAGTCGAAGTGCAACTGAAATGCACCGAAACGAAGTTGCAACTTTGTAGTGAGTAAACTGTTTTTGTCTATATGATAAAATTATAATAAATAATTATCGATCTACTATCGGTATCTAGTTATCTCTTGGATTAATATTGGGATCGTTCGAATTTATATATTACTTTCGTTCTCAGCGCATCGTATATATATATATATATATATATATATATATATATATATATATGAGGAAATAGCAGGAAAGACTGGGTTCTACAGCCTTGGCCGGCAACTTTTCTTGTAGAACCATTCTGAATTCAAAACCTGATTTGGGTCGGCTGTAAACCATTGTGGTACACGGTGCACTAGTCTCTGTATCCGGCACTGCAAAAAGAGTGGTAGGTTCTGCATAAAACTTTCACCACTATAATTAAATTATACGTGCTGGTTCCTAGGAACTGAGCAGATTGGCCCTCATACATCAAATATAACGGGAGAGTCCACAGTATTCACACACACACACACACACACACACACACACACACACACACACACACATATATATATATATATATATATATATATATATATATATATATATAAATCTCAAAAGCGAATCTATATATTGCGTTTAGAGTTATATACAATGTGGGCATAGAAATCAACGATTCCTTCTTCCATGGTACCTTCAATTCCATATGTAACTAATTTTTGTACGTTCACAGCAACTGGTCAGTTGTTGGCAAGTTATTTGCATCCGATTCTTTTGTCTTCGAGATGTGCTGCATGTGTTGCATATTCCACCCCATGTGAAGTATTTCTTTAAATATCAACATGCGCTTTCTGATTAAAAGCATCCGTTTACTTATTTTTCCTATTTTCCGTAAAACGTGATCACATTTTCAGTGATAATTCTATATAATAATTTTTCGAGCGATCCACATCTCGCTTGCATCGCGTAACTTCTTAATTCTTTCATAGAGGTGTTTTGAATTCAGAGTTTTCTTTCTTCTAGACATGTGGCTACCCAATAACACAGTCTGTCCTGCTATTTAAACATAAATGGAAGGGAGATTTCCCAAGATGATTTCATGTGAGTGACATAAAGTACCTGGCTGGAATTCGAACTCTGATCAACCGAATCCTCAATCAGAGCCTCTATTTATAATTCCACCGTGCCTCCATAAATAAAAGGTCATCCATATATCTTATGTTACAATCGCCGCTCAGACATTCTTGAAGTTTTTCTCTTTCTCTAAAAATAGCATCTTGCTGCATATATTAAACAATACCGGCTAGCCTTAAACTTGCATTTTATTTTTAAATAATTGATCAAGTTATCTATCCGTATACAGTTTGTTTCATACGAATGGTGAGTACAGATTATCTTTCCTTTATCTTTCCCATATCAATCAATATTTCTTATTATTTTCGTTCCATAAAAATGTGTCTCTATATACAATCGCTTTCTCAGTTCAGCGGATAAAAATGCCAGCATGAGAATGTAGCCCGATGGTTCTAACGAGTGGCATACTTCTTCAAACGCCGTAGACTGGCACTAAACTAGTACAAAGAATTTTATCAAATAGCAGAAACGACATCGCTTGAGGACCTTCAACAACAGCAGGACGAATGAGAAATAATGTCGACGTCCTCCATTGTATAGTTTAAGAAATAAGCCCCTAACAATATTGGAATAAGCGATTGAGAAACTTATTTTCCTGAAAAATTTGTTTGGTAGAAAGATTTTATAACTTTCAATAACAATACCTGTACAATGAATGCATGCCGTTTGTTTCTTTATAAGGAAACAGCTGTTATTACCATTACTATTATTTTGAAGCATACGTTTGGCTATTTCTCGATATGTATTGCTCCATCTAATAGCATTCGAATTAGAGCACTTTCGTTCCACTGTGATGAAACAGGCTAGATTTTTGTGACCTAATTCCATTATACTTCTCTTACGAGATAATTTCAAGAGATATTCCTATATTCTAGTTAGGAGGAAATAATATGGCTGATTAAGCTTATTGTCCTATAGAATATTTATTCCCTTGCACCCGTATTCTTAGGCATCACTATGAGGATCCATCTAATGATGTCTTACGTCATTTCGTCGTTGTCACATATTTCATACATTATTTCGGAAATCGTATCAATCCCGAAATAGCCAAGGTTAAATGTTTCTGTTATATATTTTCATTTACTCATACTGCTTTATTTCTATTCATCATGCCGAGTGGACCTATTTTTTTCATATTTTAATATTGCAATCTTTACACGTTTTCGTCGTGTATGTTTCGATCCTATACTGTCATGGGGATTGTTCCAAAGACCTCCATATTTTAGTTCTTTTGTTTGTCTACAATTATGTTCTCCCTGTACAAGACCCAAGCGTTACAGGAATTTGAACGTTACAGAAATTTTAGACGGAATGGAAAACCCAGTCTTGAAGAGGATAAAAGGGATAAACCTCTACTCCTTTGCAAATGTCCGTGGAGGAATATGAACGAGTAGATAGGCGAACCTATCTATTCCTGTTGAGAAAAGAAAATGTAAAAATCAATAGTGACTTAAAGTTTAGAGCTTTAAGCAGACACGTTAGAAGTACAGAGTTGAAATAGACTTTAGAAGGAACCAGAAAACACATCTTAAATAGAAAATAAGGGACAGACCTCTACTGCGGTTCCAAAGTAGTTCCACAAGTTTAAACCTTTACAGCTAGAACACGCTGTTGTTATCTATCCCACTTATCCCTTTGTTCTTCGATTTCTGACATCCCCTCTTGTATTTATATCACATATTTTATTCAGTAACTCTATTCCTTAATCGGCCTTAACGTTATATCACGCAGAAAATCTGGATCCCGCATAATCAATTTCGAAACATATCAATGCGCACATGACTGGCCGCTTGCGAGTACCAATGTCTGTAAAAATGGATGTGTGGATAGTGTAGTGGATTATTTGAATCCACGGAATTGTTAAGCGGAGTGTCTAGTTCCAGTTCAAGTTTGATTTGTGTCTGTTACGGTGGAGTAATGGATAGCTGCTCGGACTGAGGGATCGCAGAACCGAGTTCGAAATCCAGTCGAATCCATTACATTCACTTACGTGCTAATAACCTTGGGTAATGTATGAATCCTCTTCTTCTCCCCACCCAGCTATGAGTAAATAGCAAGACAGACCGGGTTCTATAGCCTTGCGATGGCAACTTGTCTGGCACAGAAAGAAATGGGAACATACTGCGGGAAAATATCTTGCCTAGACAGTCGTGTATCAAAAGATAAATGGTCGCCTAAACGTGTATTACGCATGGACACATAACTCACGTAAATACCCTTGACAAAGGTATGAAACTATATCTTCTCCCTATCTATGGGTAATTAATAAAACTTGTATTTCTAAATAATTATTATCTCCAAAAGAAAATTCTTACAGTCTTTTCTGTAAGAATTTTCTTACAGAAAATTCTTACAATTTGGAGGGATCAACAGTTCAATCAAATAAATTGGGTTTCGAGTCTTGTACTAGCTGAACTACTGCTGATTGTGATTTGATTTGTTTTTTTGGTCGAGTTCACTGCTTGCTGTTTAGCGGAAAATAAATGCCATATTTCGGCCGATAGCATTTGAGAGAAAGAAAGAGCAAACGAAACATCACGTACGTAAACTGAGGAATAATAAAAAAAATACAACGTCAAGCAAATTTTAATATAATTTTATAACAACAATAGTGACAAGTGCAAGGCTGTTCTTAGAAGTATTGCAAAAAAGTTTTTAAAAAGTCTAGAGTGTAGCCGTTTTTCAAAAGCTGCGCCCTCGCTTCAGGAAAGTTAGCAAATGTTTGCCCCAATTTAAAAGAAGTATAATTTATGATTTATTCTGATATTTATAAATATATTCATCAATTCGTATCCCTTGTAGCTCTTAAGAGCGACTGTTTTTTTTTTCCATCTTTCACACCCAACCTTCAACTATCCGTTCGATTAAAGTCGTCAGGTATGTTAACCTGTTGCCTGCTTTGTCCGTTTTTCGTTTATGTCACTTTCTGAGTCTGTGTATAATTGTCCCTTTTAGTTTAGTTTTCCTTAAGATGTCGTTGCTTACTCGAACCAAGTATGGTATTTTCCCCATCCATCAGGAGAAACACTTTTCTGTTACCGCTAGTAATAACTTCAGCTATGAGGAGTTTGTCCGGTTTTTACTTCAATGTACGTGGATTGCTAATGCATAACAGCTCACCGTTCTTCTTTGTCTCTAACAGAATGCATCATTTGTTATTCCAATGGGCGTACGGATTTCGGCGTCGCATTTTTCATCGTCTGTTAAAACACCTTCTAGATATTTAAAATTCTGTATTTGTTTATACTGAACACACCATTTCGTAGTTCGTATCTTCGACATTTTCCCTTGCTAAGCACCGTATATTCTGCCTTCTTACTGTTAATGTTTAGTGTTTTCTTTTCATCTAGTATGTCTTGCAGGTTTCCGCATGTTTCTGCAATCAACACTGCGAAATCACATTGTGAAGATGGTGTCCAGCGATAAGAGATCCTGGCAGAATCTACACCTCTTTAAGAATAGAGGTTCAATAAATCCATTGAGCAACCACCTCCTTATCTCACGCCCCTTTCTTTTTTTTTTCTTTTTTTGTCAAACTACGCACTGGATTTTCCATCTGTAAGCTGACGTTTTGCTCTCAGTATAAAGTTTGAATTAATCTAACATCCTCCCGAATACATTTAATTTTCCTAAAGGTTCAAATAAATCTTTGTGGCGTATCTTATCTCATACATTTGCGTAGTCTATAAAACCGTGGCTTACATCATTCGCAGTTTGTATTTCTTTCTCTGATATCATCTTTAATTTTAGCTTTAGTTCATGTCCTGTTTCGAGAGTAATTAGACTTCGAGTTTTACCTATTGGAATTCAAATTATTAGCTTAGTTATTTGGCTCATTAAGATAACTTTCCGATCCATTTGCACCTAGCGTTTAAAGTAGCACAACGAAGATGAATTTATTTAGGTCTACCAATTATGTCGTAACTGTCGAATTTATCATTTCTTTGATCTACTCGATGTGGAGGTCATCCAAGGCTGGAAGCATTTTTTATTATGATCTCATCTTCTTCTGTTGCTTTTTACTTTTCATCTTTTAGCCTATTCGAATTCAGACTTTAATCTCGGTCTCACGTTGACTGCTGACCTGAGATGGAATAAATACATTGAGTCAATTGCCTCGTCCACCGCAAGGAAAGTTGGCTCCCTGAGCCGCGCCAGGAAGTTTTACTCCCCGGAGTCGATCCTCCAGATCTACAAATCAACAATTCGCCCTTGCATGGAGTATTGCTGCCATATATGGTCTGGAGCCCCTTCTGTTTGCCTCGGGGTTCTTGATAGGCTCCAGAGGCGGATATGCAATATGGTTGGCCCTGCCCTGGCGTCTCGTCTACAGTCACTTTCTCACAGACGCGCCGTCGCCTACCTCTGCCTGTTCTACAAATACTTTCATAGAAATTGCTCCGAGGAGCTGCATTCGCTGGTTCCCAGACGTCATGAGTTCAAGCGCCATACGAGGCTGGCATCCCGCTCTCACCCCTTCACTGTCGAAACTTCTAAATGTAGCCGTCTCTTCTACTCCAATAGCTTCATGTCTCGCACCTCTCGCATGTGGAACTCCCTTCCCTATTCCTGTTTCCCTGTGTGCTATAATCTCCAGATATTCAAGTGTAATGTCAATCGACATCTCCAGTTGCCTTGATCTATCCACTACCCTCATCCTTTCTTCTATCACTCCTATCTGATCTTGCTTTAAATTTTCTTTAACCCCTTGCGTACTAGTGGCTTTCCGTCTTGCTTGGGGTGAAATGCCTATAAAAAAAAAAAATATATATATATATAGATTTCTTCTCCATCAATATGTTTTTTTTTCTTTTTTTTTATTGCAGCGTTTCTCTCCGTCGTCGTCATAAAGTTCTGTAACGTATGTAATTACATTTTTAATATTTTCTATGTTTCTAATTGGTATTATCTCCCTTGTTTATGAGTATATCCATTGTACAGGTAAGTCTTCTATTCTGTTGTCTATACCTGTCTTATCTATGATGCTCATCCTTTCCAATTCCGCGCACTTTTCATTGATCCATTCCTCTTAATCTGCTTATATTTGTTTATTATTTCTGTTTAGTGTCCTGTACTCAGTAGTCTTTCTTGACATACGTTAAATACGGATTCACCTCAAGAATAATTGAAGTAATATTTTTTCTTTTCATTTCACCATTGTATTTTACATATTGGAATTTATTACATACCAGTAAACTTTAGTGGTTTGTCCTGGGTAGGACGATAAAATACATCCGATCACAAGGCCTCTGATCGGGGGTGGAGGTTTTCAGGGGCATTGAATCACCTCTTAATCGCTGTTTTTCCCAGGTCCACGCTGATCCAGGGTGGTAGCACCTGTTAGGGTCTCAATAATAGGTAAATAGTGACTCCCCCTACCAAACAAAACTCAGGCACTTTGAATCTAAATAGAATTTTTATAGTAAAAAATACCTGCAATACTTTTTTATATCAAAATTAAGAACAACAGATTTTTGAAGTGAAATTAACAGCAATACATTAAAAAATAATGACCAATATATTTTAATATTAAAATAGAAGATATGGCACACAATGCTAAAAAATAAAATTTAAAAAAAAACAATTTGCCATTATTAATTTCATTTATTGTAAAGAAAAAAGATGTTTTCACTTATTATTTGGTTTAAAATAATGCAGCTAAGTAACTAAAATCTAATCATGAAATAATTTCTTTCTCTTTAATTAATTACCGAATTTGAATTTTCTTATTTGAATTTGGGCATTAATAACCCATAGAGGTGTCGATATGCCGGCAAACAAGAACAACTAAACCAACTAAACTTTAGCGATAAATTTAGTCACCGATCTGCAAATATGCCGGTGTTCTCTAATGCTGTCCATCCTATGACGTGAACCGAGATTTTGAGCTTCAATCACATTTGTTACTCGGATTACTTCCTCTACTATTGACACAAAGCTAGCTATCTTCCATTCCCAATTTTAATTAAGGGGCATCTAATCAATGCCATTAAGTTATAATAATCTTTTCCTGTTAGATGATGACTGACATTTGGCAATGGTTGACCTTTGATCATTATCCCAATCTCTATTTTAAGGGCTCTAATTTAATCGGTTTGCAGTGATTAACGGATATGTCAAATTGGAATTTCCTCTCATTTCAGCAATGACCCGATCTTGGGTCAAATTCTTAGAATTCACAGGATCAGTAATAAATTTCCTATCTATTCTATGAAAATTCCCTTTATGATGTCTAATATCTAATATTAAATTCAACATCGGAGGTAAGCTACCTATTAGTATTCGGTATATTTATTGATATTTACCAAACCCGGTTTTTAGTGTCACTAAATCATAAATATGATGCACTAAGTGCGGATCGAACTCTTAATTAAATGGATTCTCATCCTAATTTACTAAATATTTTTTTGGTGTTGCGGCACCGAAATTATATATAGTTACTATGTGCGCTTTGGATGATAAAATACAGTATAAGTGGAGCCCTTAATTTGAAGTATATTCAAAGTGTTATTGTTGACTGATGTTAGCTTGGTTACAAATCCACTGATATGAAATTAAGAGACACTATAAGAGTGTCTAGCGGACCGTGTGTTTACGTGTTGTTAAATTAAAAACACGTGTGTAACTTCTGATAGAATATTAAAAAAAAATCCACTATAAGAATATGAGGGACTCAAGTTGAGTCCAACCAAAGATATGTAAAGGAAACAAACAAGACCTATATATATATATATATATATATATATATATATATATATATATATATATAAGAATTGACAAAGTCCGACAATTTATTAAAGACATTTTAATGTTTATAATAAGAATGTTAAACATAAAAAAAATGTCTTTAATAAATTGTCGGACTTTGTCCAATTCTTAATGTATGACGTCATTTGTTTACATTTGATACGCTATGAGCAGTTATGAATGTACGAGATTTATGGAAGATTGAAGTTTATAAGCAGTAAATTCGACCCTTTGTGGCCGAGTCGGTTAAGGCACGTCTGCGTAAATGACGGTTCCGTGTAGGATGCAGGTTCGAATCCTGTCAAAGGACGAATATTTTCTATGAAAATTTCTCGGACATTCAGGCCGGTAAATGTTATTTAATACTGTTTATTATAAACATAGCATTTACTTAAATACTTGTATCTATAAAAAGAATGTTAAACATAAAAAATGTCTTTAATATATCTATATATATATATATATATATATATATATATAACAAGTATATGTATTAAAAAACAAGATTTACAATGGACAAAATCATTAACGTTTGTGCGTGAACGTAAAGGGCTCGTATTTTGATGAATGTTTGTGTGTTTTTTGTTTTGTTTTGTGTGTGTGTGTGTGTGTTTCATGGCGTTTTCCCACAATTGGGCCCAACGCAAATCTCTGCTAGAGATCACATTTTTTATATGTGTCTGCTGAAATGGACAGCAAAAAAGAGAAATCGCCAAGTATTTATAGTGTAGGAAGAGCGTACTCTAGTAAACAATTAGGAAATTAAGGAGCAGTTAACTCCGACAATTGTATTAAATAAGAATAAATCCGAAATCCGTTTTCTCTTCAGTCGTCTTGAGAATTTAGCCTACTTTACTGATAAAGTAGAATGCTTTGCTCGTAAACACGCTTCCAATTCTACTCTCGACTCATCGAAAGTATCTTTGCGTTTGTATGCCTGCATTTGTCCTAAAGAAATGTGCACTTGAGTTGGATCTTGTTCTCTCTACGATTTACTATAACTGCTTTGCGTCTTCTTTCTTTACACTGAGGTGGAAATCTTCTTTAGTTTCCTGTTTTTAGGAACACATATGAAACATCAGATCCTTTGAACTATCGATCTATTGGTCTTATACCTTTTTTGTAAAATGCCAGGGACTCTAAGCAATTCTGTATTGATAAAGCATCTTGCATTACATACAAACAATATGACTTTGACTTTTCTAGATTAACTACAGATGTGTTAACAGTTAATAATGAAAGAGTATGTTAAAGTAAAAATGCTGAAGCTCGGACGTTTACATTAAATATCTCGAAAGCCTTTGAATAGGTTTGGCATGCTGGTCTTCTTCACAAAGAGAATGGGTATGGGGTTTTGAACTGATTTCTTTTATTCAAAATTAAATCACGCAATGAATGCGATCTTCAACGTCAACTCCTCTAAATTTTGTTCAAGGCAATTTACCCCAAGCAAGGCAGGAGTGCCACTGGCACGCAAGGGGTTACAGAGGATTGAGAACAATAGTAAAGAGGCGTGTTTGAGGAAAGGATACAGAGAAGGACGGGAAACAAGCTCAGGGTATCAGATGTCGATTGGCATTACACTTTGAAGATTACAGTCATCGGGTAAGCAAGTAAGGCGAAGGAAGTCCCACAAACGGAAAGTGCGGGAGGAGAAGCTGTTTGATAGAAGAGACGGTTACATTTAACCGTTTTGACACTGAAAAGGTAGGACCGAAATGCTAGACTGGTAGCCTGTTTAAATTCATGCTGGAACCAGCAAAAGTACCTCGTCGGGAGAGCTACCGTGAAAATATTTGTAGAAAAGATAGAGAAAGGCCACAGCACGTTTGTGGAATAGTGATTGTAGACTAGATGCCAGATCAGGACCTATCATCTTGCATATTCGTCTCTGAATTTTAATGTGGGTGTCACCCAGTGCTGTCTCCTTCGGAGTCTTTGTTCTTAATATCCTCAACGACCTTCGCTATAACATCAGCTCATCACTCAATAACTATGCTCGTAACAGCTATGTTCACTCCCGTCTTAACTGTAAGTCTGATAGCTTAGATGAAGCAGAAAAACACCTGATCTCTAAAATGACCTTCAATTTGTGGCAAAATGGGTAAGATATGAGTTGTTAATTTTAAACCGCTTTCTATAATTATTTTAAAATACATGTTTAACTTCCATTAGTATGGATGATACTAACATCCAGGAGACTAAGTCATCGAACCTTCTTGGTCTAAATTTTCTCACTGACATTCCCTGGAGTAATTATATTGAAATAAATTCTATTTGCTACTAGGAAAGTTTATGCCTTTAAAATTTGCCACTACACTGAATAAAGCAACTGTTGCAGTGTCTATATGTTTACTAGTGAGCCAGTCAAAATGGGTTGACTCATTTTATAGTCCACCAAGAAAGGGTTTAACCAATCAGAAGACGTAAAATATTCAATCCGTCGTGTATAAAGGCGGCCATTTTGTTTACTCTCTCCGAATGTCCAGTGCCAACTTGTTAGGTGAAAGAACAGAAGGAAGAACTACTGAACTACGCTTTGCTACTTTACCGGGATATCCACTGCTAACCTGAACTATGCTTCCCTACTGTCTTCGAAATATTTACTGCTAACCTCTGGATTCTATGCTCAAAGACGACCATCATCATGAACAACAGCAACCACATCTAGTCTGCTCTTTCTGTAGTGTATCTCGAGATTATTGGCTTAATCCAAAGAAGAATATGTAATGTCATCTACCCTGCATTGGCATCTAGGCTCCAGTCTCTTTTATCCCGGCATAACGTAGCTTCCTAGAGACTTTTTTATAAACCTGTTCATGGTAATTGTTCTTATGAGTTTTCCTCTTTGATGCTTCGATGTCATGTACTTAAGTGTAGTTACTTATCCTAACTGCATCTTTAACCGCTGGCAAAACCACTTCCAGAGCCGTCTCAAAGGCCACGCCAACACGTCAAAAGACGTCCTTCGAAGCACACCTAACTTTCTGTCCGGCACTGGATACCATTCCCTGCAAACTTCCGTGAATTTAAAGAAGCACTCCGCTTCATGAAACATTGAAAAGCTCTCAGACCTGACAATGTGACTTTCTCTCCCTCGGTTGGCTTCGAACTGAAGACCCTGCTGATGTTCCTGATACATAAAACCTGGGAAGATAAAATAAAAACAGTTACTGACGACTTTCAAATGCCAATGTTATGATGAGCTTAAAAAACAAAACAAAAAAAAACAAAGGAGACCGCTCACTCTGCGGAAACTATCGTGGCATCTCCTACGCATCGATGACAAGATGATTGCATGAATCCTACTGAATTGACTCTTCTCCATGGTAGAAATGTCCAACTGCCAACATGAAGAGGATCTGCGACGTGCTAGCAGGAGGGCCCGATTCGCCTAGTCGCGTTCACCATCCACACTTCTCTGTTACTTATACTCATGGATCTTCAGGTGTAGGCTTAGCCTTCACTGAAACCTCGGCCAGCGTCACCAAATGGAATAAGGAAAGAGAATTATGAACCAGATGCTCGGCTGCAAGCATGTACAGTTAAGTGTAATACTCTGTTGGTTGCTAGCTCTCATCATATATCTGCTGAAATGGGTAGATATAACCGTAAGTTCTATGATAATAGTTCCTTCTCTTGCACTTCTCGCTTGTCGGCTTCTCTTCCGTTTGTTTGCCTTCCTCTCAACCATAGCGTCAATTTTCATTGTTTTCCCCTTGATACTTGGTGTTTATTGTCCTCTTTTTCTTCAATATCGTTTTTACAGTGTGTTTCACTCTTGGTGTCCCCTTGAATTTTAGTGATTTTATAGCCTTAGGTTGGGTGAAATAACCTTAAAAGGCTGTTGATTCTATGTAGGCCATTATGAACCGACCACATGGTCGGGTCATCGGTGAGTAAAACGTTTATCACACCAAGATTTTCTGATATGGACGGAAGGTGGCTAGGCACCCAACTTGATTAACAACAAGATTTTCAAAAGGAGAGTGAATTAGACTGAGTTCCATAGCGATATATGCTGCCAGTCAGATGATGGCACACCATCACTGCGGTATCAATGGTTAGGTTGTAATATTCTCCAGATATATTGAATATCCACGGGATGGTTACTTAGGTGTGCCCTCAAGTTGCAGGACATCGGTTCTGGTTTAGCCTGCAGAGTAAAGATCACCATCAGGTCTATTTTCCCAAGATGCTTAGTTGAGATGCGGATCTACGAGCACACCCGGCCATGAGATACATGATGAAGAGGATAATGATGATGACAAGTCCATAGTTGTGGGGGTTAATGTGTGGTTGATAAACCTACAGTATTAATGGTGATCGTAGGTCTTTTATCTCAAGTTGACATGTCCATTCGGGACGTTGGTGATAATGGCTTTCCACCAGATTCTATCATTCGTAACTGGAAGCAATGCTTATCTCATCCTCATCACTTTCAAATGTTATTTTTCATCAATTCACTCCAAGCAAGGCAATAATGCTACCCACTAAGAGGCAAGAGTCTACCGGAAGTGAAACAGAATAGAAATACTTTAGGAGTACCGGAAACGGAATATTTTACAGGGAATATTTAAAACTCTTCACTCCACCAACTATGGGTTAAATGGCAGCACAGACAGGGGCCAACACTGATTTCAAATCACCCAGAACTGGACGAGTTTCTCCAGTCTATGATGTCCTAGACGCAAACTAGACGCACTGGTGTTATAGCTGCTGAATAGGTGGCGCACCTACTTGATGGTTAACGGTATTCGTTCTGGCGTGTTAATGTCCGCTGACGTCGGTCTTAAGTTGAATGTCAACGTGAATTTGCATATACATTAAAATAAACAAAACAAAACTAAAAGCAACATATTTTTTCATCATTTCACCCTAGGCAAAGCCATAATACCACTCATACGCAGGATGTGAAAGAGAATTATTTAGGAAAAGTGAGGAAAAAGGACAATAAAAGAACAAGATCCAGGAAGATAGATGATAATGATGATTGGTGCTGTTTTTAAAAATTTTGAAATTTTTAGATGGCAGGGTAACAAGAACACAGAAGATAAGTTCGTGAAAAGAAAATATTTGAATAGAACGTTCTGTTGCATCTATCTAGTTCAACAGTGACAGAGAGAAAACTTGTTGCCAATCTAGTAGCACGCTTAAATCCATGCAATAGAGGAACGAAAAAAGAAAGATCATCAAACCAAATGAAAAGAAATTATTAGGCATCAAGAGGGAAATCACGTCACGATGTTAAGAAAGTGATTGAAACTGAGACGCCATGATAGGATTGATTAAATTACAGACCTTTCTTTAAATGTTGTCGAGAATCTCGAAATATATATTAGGAGCACGAGACCAGATACAGCAGCAATATCCAATCCAATGATTTCCCTTAATAATAATTGTAAAATAATTCAGCAGACGATGTTATTGACGAAAATGGTGCAATGATGCAGCCGACATAATTCTAGGCATTTTGACTAAGTTCAAAGTGTAGTATCTGTTCATAGCTTGATCTGATGCTCTCTTTCTCTCTCCCCCTCTTCTATTTTCTCCTCGTTCATACCTCCAGAGATTCGAGACAGCTATGATTTAAAATGATTTTTTTTAAAAATTGTATAGTCATTCTTGAAGCTTTTTTTAAAATTTTAATTTCAAGCTAATAGATTAAATTTAATATTTTCAATAAGCAACGTACTTTGCCATATTTCAAAACTAATTAAAATTGACTGGGAGGAGATTTCGTTTCGAAATTGCTGATTTTTTTATAAATTTATTTTAGTGCCATCTTTCATCACAAATAATGCAATATAATTCATCACAATATAATATTAAAAATTTCTAAAAATAAAATATACTTTTCTGAAACATTATTGGAAGAATATTAGTTGATTTAATGTTTAATGATTCTGATTTGAAACAAAGATTAATTTTACAAAGTTTAAACGTAAAGTTTAAAATATCGCAGTAATCTTTTAACACAATCGTAGCTGCTTAAGATGTTGACAGATGTATGGAGGGATGGAAGTTTAATGTTTTTCTATGTTGGATATATCAGTACAAAAAATTCAAGAAGTTAACGTGAGTACCTTTGTAATATAACTTTTAAGTGCTCAGTAATATTAAAATTTCGGAACATATTCTTAATGTTTTATTGAATTTTAGATTATTTCTGGCTTTAAATTTACTATAATGATTACTCTTATTTTCTGATGATGTCGTGTATGGACGTCCGTATTTACAAAATCGGCACATTAATGACATAAAAATAAAATTATTTTTAAAATACTGGTGGCTGAAGATTTTTACTAAGATTTTCGATTTATGATAATAAATATAGCTTTTATTTAATAACAATATCACATAACGGAGACAAAATCTAAATAGTGTGCTATGATTTTGAGAACAAACATTTTAGTAGGGCTTAAATGGAATCCGACATAGGATAATGCTGTGAGCATTGAGCAATATTTTAACGTTCTCAGTGTTCTTTTAATATCTCGGCTTACAATCACAGGAATTGAAAATAACGTAATGCTCATGTTATTAACCGACCAGCTGGCTTATTCGGAGATAGCTGGCTTATTAAAATTTGCCGGGTGAACAGGAGGAAACAAATTGTCTCTTTGCAGAGGTGTTCAAAGGGATTCCCATCAGGTTGACTCCATCCGTGATGGGCCTGGATATCGGAAAAACTAAACAGATATCATGCCATCTACGCTCTTTACATAAGGCAGTGGTTGCCAAATGATGCTGACCGCCTCATACGTGAGGCGGAAGAGGATAGCAGGTAAGGCGGAATGAGTGAAAGACAATCAACGATTTAGAAGCAGTTTCAAAATGCCATATATAAATATGATTTCAAATTTTAAAATATTAGCATGTATTATTTGTAATTGCCTGCATGAGTACAAGTGTACTAGTTATAAATAATTATTGATCGGTTTTGATATTTTGGGCTTATATCAAGTATTAAGAATATATTCACTAGGCTCCGTAAATTGGAGTAGAGTGTTATCAATGATTATGTTCTAATTCGAATTCGTAGTTATCTCCCTTTAACGCTCTCTCTCTTTTTTTTGTTTTTTTATTATTTTTCAATGTATTTTTTTAATGTATTTTTTATCACATGAAATTTTGTGAGACGTGAGCCAAATTTCATTCTAAAATTGCGGCTGAAAGAAAAATAAATGTTTGGTAACCACTGATTTAATGTCTCAGAATAAATACCTCGATCCCAAACGAGTTACAGGTACTGTTTATTTTTCTTTTATCCCAAAAATGCGTCGATTCACTCTTCATTATGACAAACATTGTATTAGATATATCAAGAGATATATCAAGTATCGACCATCATAAAGACTGAAAAATAAAATTGACAAAGATTATTGTTTAAGGTTGACGGACACGCATGTCTTAATTAGTTTTTTTCTTTTTTGTTTCGTTTTTTTTTTTTTACGAATTGGTCAAACCACAAACTCAAACAAAAACATTGTTTTTCTAATCGTTATGAGTCTACCGATTGAATAGAATTTTATTATAAACAATTGTCTTGTAAAATGGAATTTTAAAGCATTCTGAATGTAAAAAAAATAAAAAAAAAAGTGTGCAAGACAATAAGAAACACTACCTGCCAAAAAAAGTGAAATTTTTGTTGAAATCGGTTAAAAATGTAAAAATGATCCCATATATAAACGGACACACACACACACACACACACACACACACACACACACACACACACACACACAAACAAACAACCTGTGTTTTATAATAAGTATAACTCAATATGAGTTGTCCCCCTTTCATTCTTGTGATGCCTCTTAATCGTGTTTTCAAATTGATTTCATGCATAAGCAATTGTGTTTTTTCCAATTTTTGACGCTGTCAGAACCACCGCAAGGTAATTTTACATAGTCCAGTGAAGTTTTGTTGAAATCGGTTGAAAAATGTAGGAAATCCGATCCAATATATAAACGTACAGAGACACACACACACACAACTTAGGTTTTATAATAAGTATGATTATATTCCGTCTTATTATTGTTTCATATAGTGTGCCGCAACGAAAAAAAAATAATAGGTGCATATAATGAGGAAAGAAGGTTTAGAAAATTTGACACTCACAGGACATATATAAAGCAAGAGGGGCATAGACAACGACCTAACGATCTTGTGTAACAGGTTGGCAACTCAGGGATTGAGTGAAATATCAAATTGACATATTTTACTAAAAGCGACAGAGGGCGGGAAATTGTGGAGTGCGAATGATTGACGACCGATGGCAAATAGTAGAACAATAATACATGTCAGACACTACAAATTGTGTTTGCAGTAGAGTAGGTGTTATTGAAAAACATTTTATGTTTATTTGTCTTACAAACAGTAATTTACACTGTTTATCCATTAAGGATAATAGTATCTATATTTCTCATACAGCGGGTCTTATATAATTATTTATTTACCCTCAGCAAGATATGGCACAATGCCGAGTTTAAAGTGCGGTATCCGAGCCCGTAGACTCGGGCAAAAATTGCCTATAGATCACGTAAAAAATAGTCAGTTTCTCTTCGGTAGAGCCTCGTCTGGGAGATACCCTCTGACAAATATGTAGATGAGAACAGAGTCAGACAAACGTAAATATTTATTCAGAAATATATCATCTTTCTACATTTCTTAGACGAGGTATTGTAAGTATTTACAATGTTCGCACTGCTGTCCTCATAGATATTGCAATATTCACGATATTTCGGCCATTGTACGATCCGACTTTTGTCACAGATGACCCTATTAATAGGATATTCACTATCATATGTCTGAAATACCGCCTCTTCATGGAAATAATAAAACAATACTACCATCTAATCCAACCTGATAGTGAATCTGGACCCAGTGAGTTAATCAAGGCACTCCTGGAGGAGGCACTATCAGTCAGGGACAGTCTGGTCTCTAAGATAACGTACTAGTATTCGAATAGATTACCTTTATGGATATGATGACTTTCTGTACACATATATCGACAGGCTGAAGGCTTGACGATCAGACCGCCATTAGCATCAGTAATGGCTAATGTATACATTGAATTCTACGATGAAAGAAATTAATATCACTAAACGCAACTATATGGCTGAGATACGTAGATGTCACCTTCATACTCTGGCTACACCAGGAAGATGTCCACCTAATTTTCGGTCGTTTAAATTCAATAATGCCATCGATTTATTTCATAATGGAGAAAGAAAACAACAAAAAAGTAGCATTCCTAGATGTACTAATATCTCGAACAAAGCATGGGTCCAAGACATCTGTATACCGCATGCTAACATTCAACGGGCAATAATTCAACTTCGACTTCCACTACATAGTTTAAAGAAAGGGGTCATCCGTTGCCTGCAACATCGAGCAAACGTCATAAATGGTGACCCCCGAAAGATATGAACAAGAAATGATCGGTATAAGCAGTGCCCTACAACGTAGCAATTAACCTGGTTACATGAGAGCAAACCCCACAAACTGGATACAAGATGATAACACACAAAAAACAGCGATGGTCTGCCTACTCTATCCGAAGGGTTAACGGCAAAGATACAAAACTATGTGGTCCATCAGAACCATCTTCTGGGGTGGATTAAAACTAAGCAGATTTCTCTTTTGAGTAAGACCAGCCATAGAGGAGATAATACAGAAAGTCTGTGTATACGTCATCCCGAATGGCTCTGCCAGGAAGTAAAAAGAGAAACATACCGGCCCCTGAACATAAGACTACAGGAATACCGTAAGGCTGTAACACGAGGCGAATGAAAGCATCAGGTATGCTTGACCATATCTTGAGAGATCATTACCCTATATAGGATGAAGTTGAAATAAAAGGCAGAGATCACTAGAAAATGTATACAATAGGAGAACCAGTGATGCAGAATGTTAGACAAAAACAAGAATTAAAAACAAGAATTAAAAAGAATTGTAATATGAGATCTGATAAAAAAAGTATTACTGATACATAAGGTTTATAAGTCAAAAGAATTCACTCATTAATGTCCACAAGTACACATGGCCTAGTGGTGCGTTTATTCTTGTTCTGGAAAGAAAATCCAACGAACGCATACTACGTCTGTCCTCTAGGTGTAACAGAAGGAAAATGACACAGGCTACGGGTGCGAAAAAATTTCCACGCATGCGGAGGATGGTTAGCGTCATCTCTCACCCAAAGCATTTTGCCCTAGCTAAATTATTTTTGGCAGGAAAAGATCAAGTCGGATACTTTTTGAAGCACCTAGTATGATAAGTATCATGAAAATATATTGTCACGTCACAATATCAATATCCGAAATTCTGATTTCTCCGAGTTTCACATATTGACTAATGTGATAAGAATATGTAACAAATTCAATCACAATAAAGACATACAATTTGATCGATAATTATGCATTTATAATCACACGAGATTTAAAAACTTTGCAGGGGTTTGTTGTGCCAAACACTGAAATCGGAAAATGTACGAATCATCACAACCGTCCTGCTTTTATTTGTGCTCGAACGCGGAATATTTGTCTTGCTGATCAATGCCTTGCTGCTTAACGCATTAGTGCAATATCATTCGTACACTCTAAACATCGGTAGCCTATTGTATTCTGTTCTGATGTCCTCCCTCTAAAGAGTATGTTGGACTCTTCCGCCTACTATAAGATTAGTAGGAGAGAAAGCCTTGTGAGAACAGTAGTATAGATTGTTCATCTGTCGAATTCTCTGCCTCGGCAGAGAGTAACTCGGATGAAGCTTTGCCACAGGGTAAAGTTTTGTCCGGTGGGGTAGACAATCCCGGAACCCGTTTAGGCGGTTTCAAAGGGAATATTTTTGGCCGAGCCTACGGGCTCGGAATACCCACAATAAACCGGCCTTGTGCCACATACACCCTCGTGGGGAAGCTGTTAAATATTGACAGTAGTATAGATTGTTCTACCTGGCTGTGACAGTTCGCAGCTGCTGTCAAATTCTGTGCCTTTCGGCAGAGAGGAACCTGGGCGAGTCTGTGCCGAAGGGCAGTGTCATAGACAGACCTGATCCTGTTTATGCGGGTTCTACAGAGATTTTCTGGCCGAGCCTACGGACTCGGATGACCCACGTTAAACTCGGCCTTGTGCCACATCTACCCTCTGGCGGGGGGAGCTACTAAATATCAACAGTCAAATAGATTGAACGCTTGGTCAACCGACACACACTCACTAGTCGTGTAATACTCTTCTGTTGTATTTACCGTTAATATATGACATATCTGAAACACTTGTTTTGTTATTTCTTTAACCATTTACTTTGTCACAACATATTTTATCGAAATTTTCATGGTAGTTGTTCAAATGAGCGCTCCATTCTTTAATCGTAGCATGCTACTTCCACGGCGTCGAATCACACTGATTTCTATTACCTTCCAAAATTACGAAGAAAGTTCAACTCGGTGAGCAGACTCCCACGTGGGTGCTTTCTTGAACACGTAAAAGATTAACCTTTTCATGTCAATGATAAATTGTTTCATTATTTATCATAATATTAATTTTCTACTATATTCTGTTCCATTGATGTAAAACACCTCGTTCATCACAAACATTTTAATTGCAATTATTTACTTTCAATAGCTTTCGAGCCGGATTTGGATGAAAATTATTTAAAACTATAAAATGTTGCAGATTTTAGGTGTTGTCATGTGAAATAAATATCTGAATGTAATTGAATTAGAACTATAGATATTATTTATCTCGTATCTAAAGTAGTTGTATTAATCTTATCTTTATCTTTAGTGTTCGTCTGTAGATTAAAAAAAGCAATATATAAATATTTATTTTTATTGAGTCGTATTTAAAGAAGTTGATTAAGAAACGAAAAAATAAGCATCGTTAGAAACAAAGAAAGATGTGTCGAGCGATTATGTAATATAAATTCTCTTCTATTGCAGAGAATTCTGGGTAATCATCACGCAGATGTAGAGTAGCCTTGAGACAGGCCGATATACTATGGACATATCAATGCGAGTAGCGAAGCGGTTTTAAAGAAAACGGATAAAAAGAAGGCACTTATAGTAAGCATCAGGAAAAAGACAATTGAAATTAATGACACAAGAAAGGAAGCCATGAAATATCAACACTCACAGAACATAATGAAGAAAGAAAAAAAACAGGGAAAAACACCGTGTAACGTACATTTTTAAAGCGGGTGCATGGATATAGAACAGGGCGTCGGTGCGATAGTAAAAAGAAAGAAAAAGAACGCGACTTGTTCCAAAGGATAGGAAGTTGTTTAAAACCAGGAATGGCCACGCCACATGGAAGACTTTTTAATTTACTCTCAACATAATATAAAAAAAAAAAAGAATGCTACTTGTTCGAAAGGATAGAAAGTTGTTTAAAACCAGGAATGGCCACGCCACATGGAAGACTTTTTAATTTACTCTCAACATAATATAAAACAAAAAAGAATGCGACTTGTTCGAAAGGATAGGAAGTTGTTTAAAACCAGGAATGGCCACGCCACATGGAAGACTTTTTAATTTACTCTCAACATAATATAAAACAAAAAAGAATGCTACTTGTTCGAAAGGATAGAAAGTTGTTTAAAACCAGGAATGGCCACGCCACATGGAAGACTTTTAATTTACTCTCAACATAATATAAAACAAAAAAGAATGCTACTTGTTCGAAAGGATAGAAAGTTGTTTAAAACCAGGAATGGCCACGCCACATGGAAGACTTTTTTTAATTTACTCTCAACATAATATAAAAAAAAAAGAATGCTACTTGTTCGAAAGGATAGAAAGTTGTTTAAAACCAGGAATGGCCACGCCACATGGAAGACTTTTTAATTTACTCTCAACATAATATAAAAAACAAAAAAAGAATGCTACTTGTTCGAAAGGATAGAAAGTTGTTTAAAACCAGGAATGGCCACGCCACATGGAAGACTTTTAATTTACTCTCAACATAATATAAAACAAAAAGAATGCGACTTGTTCCAAAGGATAGGAAGTTGTTTAAAACCAGGAATGTCCACGCCACATGGAAGACATTTTAATTTACTCTCAACATAATATAAAACAAAAAAGAATGCTACTTGTTCGAAAGGATAGAAAGTTGTTTAAAACCAGGAATGGCCACGCCACATGGAAGACTTTTTAATTTACTCTCAACATAATATAAAACAAAAAAGAATGCGACTTGTTCCAAAGGATAGGAAGTTGTTTAAAACCAGGAATGTCCACGCCACATGGAAGACTTTTTAATTTACTCTCAACATAATATAAAACAAAAAAAAAAAGAATGCTACTTGTTCGAAAAGGATAGAAAGTTGTTTAAAACCAGGAATGGCCACGCCACATGGAAGACTTTTTAATTTACTCTCAACATAATATAAAACAAAAAAGAATGCGACTTGTTCGAAAGGATAGGAAGTTGTTAAAAACCAGGAATGTCCACGCCACATGGAAGACTTTTTAATTTACTCTCAACATAATATAAAACAAAAAAGAATGCGACTTGTTCCAAAGGATAGGAAGTTGTTAAAAACCAGGAATGTCCACGCCACATGGAAGACTTTTTAATTTACTCTCAACATAATATAAAACAAAAAAGAATGCGACTTGTTCCAAAGGATAGGAAGTTGTTAAAAACCAGGAATGTCCACGCCACATGGAAGACTTTTTAATTTACTCTCAACATAATATAAAACAAAAAAGAATGCGACTTGTTCGAAAGGATAGGAAGTTGTTAAAAACCAGGAATGTCCACGCCACATGGAAGACTTTTTAATTTACTCAACATAATATAAAACAAAAAAGAATGCTACTTGTTCCAAAGGATAGAAAGTTGTTAAAACCAGGAATGTCCACGCCACATGGAAGACTTTTAATTTACTCTCAACATAATATAAAAAAAAAAGAATGCGACTTGTTCCAAAGGATAGGAAGTTGTTAAAACCAGGAATGTCCACGCCACATGGAAGACTTTTTAATTTACTCTCAACATAATATAAATCAAAAAGAATGCTACTTGTTCGAAAGGATAGAAAGTTGTTTAAAACCAGGAATGGCCACGACACATGGAAGACTTTTAATTTACTCTCAACATAATATAAAAAAAAAAAAGAATGCGACTTGTTCCAAAGGATAGGAAGTTGTTTAAAACCAGGAATGTCCACGCCACATGGAAGACTTTTTAATTTACTCTCAACATAATATAAAACAAAAAAGAATGCTACTTGTTAAAAAGGATAGAAAGTTGTTTAAAACCAGGAATGGCCACGCCACATGGAAGACTTTTTAATTTACTCTCAACATAATATAAAACAAAAAAGAATGCTACTTGTTCGAAAGGATAGAAAGTTGTTTAAAACCAGGAATGGCCACGCCACATGGAAGATTTTAATTTACTCTCAACATAATATAAAACAAAAAAGAATGCGACTTGTTCGAAAGGATAGGAAGTTGTTAAAAACCAGGAATGTCCACGCCACATGGAAGACTTTTTAATTTACTCTCAACATAATATAAAAAAAAAAAAAAAGAATGCGACTTGTTCCAAAGGATAGGAAGTTTTTAATTTTAAAAACAAGGAATGTCCACGCCACATGGAAGACTTTTTAATTTACTCTCAACATAATATAAAAAAAAAAAGAATGCGACTTGTTCGAAAGGATAGGAAGTTGTTAAAAACCAGGAATGTCCACGCCACATGGAAGACTTTTTAATTTACTCTCAACATAATATAAAAGTTGTTAAAAAAGAATGCGACTTGTTCGAAAGGATAGGAAGTTGTTAAAACCAGGAATGTCCACGCCACATGGAAGACTTTTTAATTTACTCTCAACATAATATAAAACAAAAAAAGAATGCGACTTGTTCCAAAAGGATAGGAAGTTGACATATAAAACCAGGAATGTCCACGCCACATGGAAGACTTTTTAATTTACTCTCAACATAATATAAAACAAAAAAAGAATGCGACTTGTTCCAAAGGATAGGAATTTGTTAAAAACCAGGAATGTCCACGCCACATGGAAGACTTTTTAATTTACTCTCAACATAATATAAAACAAAAAAGAATGCGACTTGTTCGAAAGGATAGGAAGTTGTTAAAAACCAGGAATGTCCACGCCACATGGAAGACTTTTTAATTTACTCTCAACATAATATAAAACAAAAAAGAATGCGACTTGTTCGAAAGGATAGGAAGTTGTTAAAAACCAGGAATGGCCACGCCACATGGAAGACTTTTTAATTTACTCTCAACATAATATAAAACAAAAAAGAATGCTACTTGTTCCAAAGGATAGAAAGTTGTTAAAAACCAGGAATGTCCACGCCACATGGAAGACTTTTTAATTTACTCTCAACATAATATAAAACAAAAAAGAATGCGACTTGTTCCAAAGGATAGGAAGTTGTTAAAAACCAGGAATGTCCACGCCACATGGAAGACTTTTTAATTTACTCTCAACATAATATAAAACAAAAAAGAATGCTACTTGTTCGAAAGGATAGAAAGTTGTTTAAAACCAGGAATGGCCACGCCACATGGAAGACTTTTTAATTTACTCTCAACATAATATAAAACAAAAAAGAATGCGACTTGTTCCAAAGGATAGGAAGTTGTTTAAAACCAGGAATGTCCACGCCACATGGAAGACTTTTTAATTTACTCTCAACATAATATAAAACAAAAAAGAATGCTACTTGTTCGAAAGGATAGAAAGTTGTTTAAAACCAGGAATGGCCACGCCATATACATGGAAGACTTTTTAATTTACTCTCAACATAATATAAAACAAAAAAAGAATGCTACTTGTTCCAAAGGATAGAAAGTTGTTTAAAACCAGGAATGGCCACGCCACATGGAAGACTTTTAATTTACTCTCAACATAATATAAAACAAAAAGAATGCTACTTGTTCGAAAGGATAGAAAGTTGTTTAAAACCAGGAATGGCCACGCCACATGGAAGACTTTTAATTTACTCTCAACATAATATAAAACAAAAAGAATGCTACTTGTTCGAAAGGATAGAAAGTTGTTTAAAACCAGGAATGGCCACGCCACATGGAAGACTTTTTAATTTACTCTCAACATAATATAAAACAAAAAAAGAATGCTACTTGTTCCAAAGGATAGGAAGTTGTTTAAAACCAGGAATGGCCACGCCACATGGAAGACTTTTAATTTACTCTCAACATAATATAAAACAAAAAGAATGCTACTTGTTCCAAAGGATAGGAAGTTGTTTAAAACCAGGAATGGCCACGCCACATGGAAGACTTTTTAATTTACTCTCAACATAATATAAAACAAAAAAGAATGCTACTTGTTCCAAAGGATAGGAAGTTGTTTAAAACCAGGAATGTCCACGCCACATGGAAGACTTTTTAATTTACTCTCAACATAATATAAAAAAAAAAAGAATGCTACTTGTTCCGAAAGGATAGAAAGTTGTTTAAAACCAGGAATGGCCACGCCACATGGAAGACTTTTTAATTTACTCTCAACATAATATAAAACAAAAAAGAATGCTACTTGTTCGAAAGGATAGAAAGTTGTTTAAAACCAGGAATGGCCACGCCACATGGAAGACTTTTTAATTTACTCTCAACATAATATAAAACAAAAAAGAATGCTACTTGTTCGAAAGGATAGAAAGTTGTTTAAAACCAGGAATGGCCACGCCACATGGAAGACTTTTTAATTTACTCTCAACATAATATAAAACAAAAAAGAATGCTACTTGTTCGAAAGGATAGAAAGTTGTTTAAAACCAGGAATGGCCACGCCACATGGAAGACTTTTTAATTTACTCTCAACATAATATAAAACAAAAAAGAATGCTACTTGTTCGAAAGGATAGAAAGTTGTTTAAAACCAGGAATGGCCACGCCACATGGAAGACTTTTTAATTTACTCTCAACATAATATAAAACAAAAAAGAATGCTACTTGTTCGAAAGGATAGAAAGTTGTTTAAAACCAGGAATGGCCACGCCACATGGAAGACTTTTTAATTTACTCTCAACAATATTTTAGCATTCAATTCCATTTAAATACTGACTCTTAAACCCGAATGCAAGCCCGTTATCGTTCTAACCACCAAGCAGACCAATAAATAGATTTATGATGTGTGAACTTGTGTGACTTCTGTATTTCACGCTGTCTATATCGTATCGTATTGTATTTCTCATTCAGATATATTCCCGGTGGGTTTTATTGTTGCCTAGACATTAAAACACCAGGTCGAATTGCGGGGTGTCAGAGTTTACAGTGATGACTTGCATCACGAAATCGATAAGATCCTCTCGACCATTTAGCTAACGATCGGGGAAACAAGAAGCTTTGTATCAGCAAGGGAAGCGCTTATATCTGAGAGCAAAATTTCAGCACAAAAGATTTCGTTTGACAACGTCATATTTTGCACACAGACCAACAGAATATATCAATGAGTACATCAACACTTCGACACTGCTTGACAAGAGAAAGGACTGATTGCCGTAATTCTTGTGGTAAAAGATGAAAATTCTTTTCAATAATCCTCTCAAACCGATGCGTTTTCAATCTCTAGCCAGGAGCAAGTTTCAGTATCTTAGAAAACAGAGGTGGTCTTGGAATCGACTTTCACGACGCGATACCCAAGAGGTATCGATATTGTTGTATTCGATGGCCTTCAGGGAGACTTCATTGAGTGAACAGAAAACTGACAAAGAAAATGTTAGAATCACTATTCCTCTTCCGATACCAAAGTTGCTCTTCAAACCACAGCAAGAATTATTTTGCTCAAAGCAATCTGCGCTGTATGAACAAAGACAATTTTGAGCTTCTTATTGACTCTGAAGATATAAAAGTAATTTATTCGGATAGGCTAAAGTAATTCCTTGAGAAATGATAAAATTCTAATACATTTACAGAAATACGCCATCTACCTTAAATTCTGTGGAGACTAATATTGGGTTTATATTAAATTGTCTTGGTAATGCGTAAGGCTATTAATGCGAAATATAGAACCTACATACTGGGATCAAATTCCAACGGCGTCTGTTGCATTTTTCCTGATTGATCGAAGAGCATGAATCTTTTCTTCCTATGTAATCATGTGAAGGCATGAATCTTTTCTCCCTAAGTTTTTTTTTTATATATAAAGTTTGAAAGGGGAATGGACTCTTTAATCCTGGTAATGCGACAATTCAAGGGGGTCACAACTCTGGAGTGGGCAACGTCAAAACACTCCCTATTATATTTCCCCAAGATAGGCATGAAGAGGAAGAGTAATCCTCATTTTCTACTACTTTCTCTTCCATTCAGTTCACGCACTTCATTTATCACTAGCATTTAAACTATATCCTTCTAGCCTGAATGGCGCTCAGGCCTAGAACTGGGTGAAAGTTGCAAAGCAAGAATAGGCTATGCTTTTTCCAAGGCGCCGAATCACACTGATTTCAGACATTTTCCAAATTTAATAAGAATGTCACCTCAAAGAGTGTTCTCCCAAGAACTGGTATTTTGTGGAATAGAATCTTTCCTGGGTACAATGAGGTCTAGAGTGAACTTAGGTCTCAATATGCGTTCGAAAACATTGTTTCTCAGACTATAATCATGCGTCCTTGATATATTCCTTGTATATGTATTTGCTTTCTTGTTTTGCCCTATAACTTATTTCATCCCTTCAATGATACTATATAGTTTTCTTCTAAGACAAAAACAGCAGGATTTGATTAATTCCAGAATATATTATATTCTATTTATAGGTTAACGTGGCAGAGTACAAAACCTGTTGACAAAATTATATGGTACCGTCTAAAAATCAGCATAACTCTATAAAACGTTTTGTTGGAAATTTACATTTGACCTGGCCACCTTTTTCTTCTATCGCTGCTTGTAAACCTGAAAACATTAACGTTAATAGATTTAGAAATTTATCACTAGCATAAAGAGAGGGTCTGCTTATCGCATATTCGAACAAACAAATTCAGCTCTCCAATTAATAATTCCGACATAGGAAGAAAAGATTCATGCTTTTCGATCAGACAGTCAGGTATAATGCAACAGACGCCGTTGGAATTCGATCCCAGTATGTAGGTTCTACATTTCGCATTAACAGCCTTACGCATTACCAAGACAATTTAATATAAACCGAATATTAGTCTCCACAGAATTTAAGGTATACGGCGTATTTCTGTAAATGCATTGTTTTTTCTTCTGCTACAGTAGACATTTAAAAAAAAAATCTATTCCTTGGTAAACTTCAGTTTTATAGATTTACTTTTCAATACATTAAACAAATGATGATTCGAATTTAAATCTTGCGACAAGCGGGAGCGATACTAATGTTTCTTCGGAAATTCAGATGCTTATTTTCGCGCTGTTTCTACGGTAATTATAATGTTAAGACAAGGACTTTTTCCCAAGCGTTTTAGCAAGGACAACATATTTTATTTCAATATATCGCAATATTAACATTTCCTTTGAGGGAATACCAACAAATCTCATACAATACCGTACTATGATGTTGTTACCACCATTGTTATATTGATGTTTAGTCGAATATTAAAAATGAAAACAGGAGACTGAATTTCAAAAAGCGTGATATTACATTTTATTCAACCGATGATGTCTTCAATTACTGCCGGTCAATGTATGTGTCTATATCATCCATACGTGTACCTTATATCTCATATGAAATATCTTAGAGATACTACCCATCTCATCTCTGAAATGGCTGTTTATCTATCTGTCTGTAATAAGGTTTTTCTCCTTCTTGCATGCCGCGCGCATCTGCTTATGTCAGGTGAGTCTGCAATACGTTGCCAAGAGATCACTAGTGGTCAACACTTCAGCTGGTTTCTCTGAACACACTTAATATTCAGGAAACAATCTGAAATGAACCATAGTAGATGCATAAATTATATGTTGACAGCGAACATGTTTCCTCAAAATCTTTTTCCTTTTCTCTATAAACTTCATCGTTGCCATCAATGTCATTCTCGACAACCTTTTATACATCCACTTTCCTGCTGCCTCAAGGCTCAATTTTCATCTGTCAAGGTATTGTCCAGCTTTCACTGCCATATAGGAGGATAGATATTACATATGAACTGGGCATTTTATCATTTGGTTTTAATGTAATTTACCTCTTTCTTAATACTTTTGTTTAGCTATAGCAATGTTTCTCAACCTTTTAAAGAACATCACCCCTAGGAGCAAATGAAAATATCACGGCACATTTAGCAAAATCTATAAAGGGTATGCATTTAAATGTTATGAAATAAAACAATAGTGTAACAAAATACACAGACAAATATCAACTTTATTTCAGTATTTCGATTCAACGTTTTGAGCAGCTTATTTAGTGTGAAACCTGGGTCTGTTGATTTTTCGCAATTTGTTTGTTCGAATATGCGATAAGCAGACTCATTCCATCTTTGGTTGAACGTAGTCTTTCTCGCTTCTAATCGTTTGTGTTATTTCGGGTAATTCACATAAATAAGAATTAGAAAATTAGAAATAAATCTGATAAAGTCTTTTTGGCTAATGTGGACTATTCCTTTTGTTTTGAAACACAAAATGTATTAATACTTATTCAAATACTAACGCTACCATTTCCCCTCCCACACTCACATATGCATGTATACCGTGACAATATTTCGCGCAGACGAAAGACTATCGTGTGGCACACGGTTGAGAATCTGTACTTTAGGAAGGTACCTTTGTAGCAGACCCGGTAGCATTCAGTTTGGCCTACGAAAAGGTGGCCTTGTGCCAGACACTACTCACGACTACCGAATCCACTAACAAAGTAAAAATAATAAATGTGTGATCTTTAGCGAGGAAAAAGGGTCATTCGACACATGCATAAAAATAGTAAATTATAGATAGGCAGGAGGAAACGATGAAAACGAGTCTGGTGGAAGACAAATATAAAACTTTATTTTAATAACAAATATTTGGTCTCACACAGTGGGGATAATCAGAAAAGCAAAGGCTGTTCTTAGCCAGTAGGTAAATTGTATACTGTAGTGACAAGTAGGACGTTAATGTCCGCGCCAAAACGAAAATCAAAATGGTTAAGGCGGGAAAAGTTTCTACTGAAGGAAAGTTCTGGAATATAGTCTTCTTATACCAAAAGGTGCATGCATACACAACACTGGGAAAAATACTCACTGCGAAATTTATAATGTGTGTCTAATGTTATCTTTTTTTTTAATTTGTTCGTAAAGTTTAGAGTTCAAAATGTGTATGTGAAGTTCATCAATCGACTGTGTTAAAAAACTCTACGTTCCCTGGTAGTGAACGGAGGAAAGTTCGAACAAGTTGTTCGCAGCAGGACGAGGAATTAGTCTTAAAAGTGTGATGCCGACAGTGGCGTAAACTCTACATTCTCCGGTAGAAAATGGAGGAAGGTTCAAACATGTTGTTCGAAACAAGTTACAATCACAGGAAAAATATTCGGCATAATGAACCAAGGAGTCACTAGGAAGTTTTTGGTTAGTTAAGATATTCTGGCCCGCGTATGGGTAAGGGGCACGAAATAAATGAGTCGACTTTCTTCTTCTGGAAACAGGCTGCGACTGACTTGAAAAACAAAGTTTGTAAGTGACGTCAGAGAAACGCGCGGGAAAACTTCAAATTCCGTTCTAGCTGGAATCAGGAGCAGCCAGCAACCTCACGTCTGCAAGAAACAGGCTGGTTTACTACTATGTCTAGCCGAAGTGAAAGGAAGGAGTGCAATCCGCGTACGCACGTAAAAACAGGTGGAATTCCTGCGCGATTCCACACCTTTTTTCTCTTCCAATGTGGCTTCAGTTTCAGTGTCCAATTTTCCGTCATTTTTGCTAGATGCGCTGAAAAAAAAACTCTATAATTTTGTTTGTAGAATGATCGTGCTTGTATCTCGACATCGATTTTGTGCAGTTACTTCATTTTGTAAGATTTCCCATGTAAACTACTTCTTGGATTTAATTCGTTTAAAAGAGAGGTTTCCAGCTTTGACCATATAGCATTTTTTATGCATATCGATTCGTAACATAATTATTGCGTCATCAAATTTGGTCACCTGGTTTCTGACGCCATCTTTTATTCCCGGAGAAAGTTATTCAAGCGCCCATTCACGGATTGAAAAAAATGCATCTATTTCGATGGAGATTAATGTTGGGATCACACCTACGTTATTTTATTCGTAGAGAATTAAACATTTTGAATGAGTCAAATTGTTTTCTGGATACCTACTTATATAAGACTAGTCTAATTATCACCCCTCATATAACTCTCTTTAAACATATAGGTGAGTCTGAAAATGCGTCAACCTGGCGCCATACTTTTATAGCTAATCAAGCTGAATAATTTTTCCCAGACTATGCTTTCTTGGATTTTACTCCTTACAACAGCAAAATAATTAACAGTAGAAATTCGGGAACAATGAAACATATACACTAAGCTAAAACCAATTTCACTGAAGGTTTCCCTTTTTTTAGTAACTCAATTATCCCTCTACGCAATATATAAGAATGGAGACCCTGTCGAAAATTTTTCGAGCAAGCATGCTTGCTAAAATATAACCGAGAACTTTGCCGCTCTCCTGCTAGAAAAATGATATTTATTTTTTTAATTTATTTAAATTAAAAGCTAATTAATGATAAGAAAAATAATTTTGATGACTCAAAATATTAATAACTGTTATTGCTTTTCACTTCCTCAGAGAAGAGTACTATACTGTTATATAATTTCAGACCTTCTAAGTGGAAGTGAATGCTGGAAAAACTCATCATGGATGAAGAAGGAACTTGAGGAAACAGAAAGCGTTTTCTGCAAAAGGATAATGAGGATATAGAAAAAAAAGTGAACAACGACATTACTTAAAGGTAAATGGAATCAAAATGGCCACTTATACTGTTATACCGGAACATACCTATTCTATTGTTAATAGTCTCTCCCAGATATAATAAGAAGTAGTAGTAGTAGCAGTCGCCAGGGGGCTCAGTGGAGTTGAGTGAGTCAGTCGATGTCGGACATTAAGGTATGAACCACCACAACTAGATTGCTGCGTAATTAACTATTATTTCAAGTTCCTAACGTTTTGTACGTCGAACCTATTTAGGACCGACTTAGTGAAATACAAGCCTTCACTGTGAAAACTACTCTACAACATATACATAGAATCAGAAAGAAGCAAATTAAATTGTCTGGAGTATATAACGAGGAAGGTGGGTTTAGAAAAGTTGACACTCACAGAAAATAAGGAAGGCAAGAGGGAAAGATAAATCAGCGTATGACGTGCTTTTGTCAATGCTTGCTAGAACAGGAGTGATAGAAAAAGATAAACACTACTAAGACCTGCAAAAGACAAGGAATTACGAAGAGCCATGATCAACCACCCCCTGAAGGGACACTTCAGAAGATTGTTATCTCTAAAGATACTTTTTCTACGACTTATGAACCCTTTGAATTTTATTTAAATTTTGAGATTTTTTTAGATGATTTTTACAAGTCTTACTAAAAATAATAATACAAGTCCTACAAAAAAAATAATAATACAAGTCCTAAAAAAAAAAACTTTTGAACCCTTTGAATTTTATTTAAATTTTGAGATTTTTTAGTTAATAATGATTTAGTGATACAAGTCTTACTAAAAAAATAATAATACAAGTCCTACAAAAAAAAAAAAACCTGAATGGAGGAAGAGATCAGTTCATACCTCTCCCGGACGTATTTATACGTAAGTGAATATAACGGAACATACTGGAAATGAAAGTCAGCTCCCCAATTGATAATTCCGACAACTTTACACATTACACCACCCTCACATCTAAGCTTAAAGATTCTGGTATTCCCAAGCCCTTATCCGTGACCACGTTCGATGTTGCTTAACTTCGCTGAGCGTACGGATACCTGTGTTTCAACGTGATAAGAATAAGATTATTAACTCTTGGAGATTTGATTACTTCATCTCCTCCTTCCCCCACTTTCTTCTACGTTAGACTTTATGACATGCCAAGATATATTTGTCTTTTGAAAATAGTTTAAAAACGGAATTTATGCTTTTACAAAAATATCATTATTACGAAATCGGCCTCGGTCGGAATTCGAACACGTCTTGTCAATTCCATTCATTCATGCTGACAACCATTTTTACACTTTCATCCCTGTGCAGCTATTAGATAATTGTCAATACCTTCCGAACATAGTGATGCAAAAAGCGACTTTCTGATCATTGCTGTTGGATACGGCTTCCGGAGATGTCGAAACGCCACATGTCGTAAGCGAACACTGTTAGAAGATTATTACGCTAGTAAGCCGTGCCAGAAGTTATATATTAAGACGCACAGTGGGACATAGTGGCGCTTTTGATTAATAGGAAGAGGCATGCAGTGCTGTTCGGATAATTACGAAGGCCTCAGGACTTATATCATCACGAAGGTGATTTCTTGAAGGGTTCTGAGGCAAGCGAGGAAACACTGAAACAATAATTACACAGAAGAAAATGATTTCAAACAATAAACCAGCCTGAGAAAAAAAAGACATTTACACAGAAATTAGTCAAATCAGTTGATAGTAGTACTGAAAATTATTGATCTTGAAATGATGGGCAATACGAAACTTTTTTCGCTGCTGCTTATAGTAATAGCGTTAATATCATCAGTACTTAATTTTAAAGGGCATAAACATGTGAACAATCACGAAATTATATTAGATTATTATCATTATGTTTATTAGTAGTAATAGTTTTAGTAAATTATTTTACTTTCTTTTCAGTGCAATCTCATACCGGGTCATTTCCTGTGACCTATGATAAGTCAAGGTAGTAAATATAAAAATTCTAATTGCAAAAATTATGATATCAATTGATACTTAAAATGTACATTGTAAATATTGTATTTAGATTCATTTAGGTACCATCACGAGATCGCAAAAAATTAGCATACCGTTCTGAAGAGCTGCTCCCAACGTCATAAAAACAGTTTTATCGTGAGAATCGTTTTTTTTAAGAGGAAGGATCAAAGTATTTTTTGATTATTTAATTAAACTTTTTTATTCCTTTTTCGAACATTCGAAGTTTTGATTAAAAAAAAAACTGTTTTTCTTGTGTCAGCGGTGGCACTAACTTTTAGCATAGCAAATATTCGCCTCTTTTCGACGGTGACACATTAATTGCAAAAGTCAAATATTTGTCGGATTTTAATGAAATTTTCAGGACTTATTCACAAACGAATAAAATTATTTTTGAAAAAAATTTTATTAGATTTTTTTTTTTGATTTTACATATGCTTCATCCCTTTGCTTAATTTTATGAATACTTGTGAAATTGCTCGAGATAATTTTTTGTGACAATATTAGTTAAAAGCAGAGTTTTTTTTTTAGAATTTAAATCACCGATTATTATTATTATTATTATTATTAATGTCATTATTATTATTATTAATGTCATTATTATTATTATTATTATTATTATTATTATTATCATTTTCTGTGATTTCTGGCGTTCACACATTTCTTTCCGGGTCCCGCCCAGGGACCGAAGGTTAGAAATGGCGTCATGACACTTTCCACTGACAAAAAAAAAAAAAAAAAAATTAAATTACATAGATAAAGCCCTTCATAAGGTGTGGGCTGTACTTGTCAGAACAATTTTTTGTATCTCCTTGAGGCATGGACTTCCAGGAATCCCTTCAATTAGTCTACTGCAATCTTTTCCAACCAGTCCTAGGGTCCAACTACAACAGGGATTGTTGATGTTCCCATATGCCACATTTTCGAGATTTCTATTTCAAGGTCCTTGTACTTTGACAACTTTTTGAATATCTTCAAATATACATTGCAGTCAGCAGGGACTGCCATATCAATAAGGAGGCACCGTTTTTGTTTGTGGTCTTTAATAACAATATCTGGGCGGTTGGCTTTGATTGTTCTGTCAGTGTATATTGTGTACCCCCATAGAATTGTAACAGGTCCTATCTCCGTAACCGGGTCTGGGTAGTGTTCATACCAGTTTCTTTCTGTTTTCTTGCAGTATGAGTTGCAGATTTTCCAGTGCAGATATTGGCCCACTCTGTCATGTCGGGTTTTATATTCAGTGGGTGCCAATACCGTACAACCTGATACAAGATGATCAATTGTTTCTGGATATTTATCACAGAATCTGCATTTTGGGCTGACACAATATTTTAGTATATGTGCTTGATAATTCCTAGTTAGCAAGCATTGGTCCTGCGCAGCAAGGATAAAACCTTCAAGTTTCCGCTTTCAACACTGCACTACGTAGCCACTGATGGGTACGGGTATTATTATTATTATTATTATTATTATTATTATTATTATTATTTGCAAAATCGGACTGCTCTTACAGAAAACTCGTTCTGAATCGATAAATAAAAAAAACGCAATAAAAGTAAGGCATTATTTAATTAGAGAAGCTTTTAATTGCTTTTATGAATAATATATATATATGTAAATGACGGGAAGATATTTCGATAAAAAATGGAAGTTTAGATGTTTTGTTTTTAATTTTTACAATGTTTTACAATTTAAATATATATATAAAGATTTTGAATCTTTTAAAGTATAATTTGGATGAGATAATTCTTAGAGAATATTGTTTTTGAGTAAAACTATATTTACTAATCATATATTTTAAACCTTATTACAGTCTATTACGAGTATTTTTAAAAGAATTTCGATTTCATATTATATGTATATAGATGCAGAATTTCTGAAGTATGGATGTACAATCGGATAAATCTATTCTTAAAAGGTTACATGTTTTAAGGGTTGTCCCCCATTACGAAAGAAATAAAAACCTAATAAAAATATCATCTGCTACACCATACTTAACTATGAACAGGTTCGGCGATCAATCTACTATTAGCAAATCTTTTAACCAGTCAGAAAAACAAGGCCCCATGTATAGGAAATGCTTGTATAAAACATTTTATCCTATAAGGAAGTAATATTTGTTACAAATCATATTAACTTAGCTTTAACTTTGCTAATTGTCTTCAAATAACGTTTCAGAAATATGCATTTTATATGGGCAAGATCTTTAAATCTGAAAATTACGTTTTGTTTACAAATGCCTAAAGATGGCTGACATCATCGATTTTTCTGAAAAACATGCAAGTCTACTCAAACCAATATAATTTCTTTCTGAAATACACTAAACTATTTTGCTTACCGGGTGTAGTAAAATTAATAATTTAACTTTCATTTAAAGCTAAATTTAAACCTTTTGAAAAGCTTTTTCATTTTCTAAAAATTAATTTTAAACCTTACGTGTCGAGATACTTACATTCATTATACTCTCCTGAAAAGATGAGCAATTCCATACAGGTCAAAGTTTTAATCACCTGTAAACGTGGAGTGTTTAAGCACAGAACAAACATATGGGCAACGACAAGGTTGTAACGAAAATGAAAATAAAAAGGACACTCATAATTAACTTCAGAAAGAGAGAGTTTAAAATTTCAAGGGCACATTTTAAAGAAAGAGTGCTTGGAAAACTTTATACTTATAGGGCAGATTGAAGGCAAGAGGGACAGAAGAAACAAAGCATAACCTCCGTAGAGAGCGTGAGTAAATGGATAAATGAACAGGGTTGAGGAAAGATAAACAAAAATACAACATTTATTAAGAGCAACAGAGGTCAGGAAATAGTGGATATTTATGAACACCAACGTCAGGAAGGGACATTATAAATAGAAGATAAAAGAGATATGCGTTGTCAGTGATATTTTAAAAAAATGTTGCTTACACATTTATATCACTATTATTATTATGATTATTTCCGACTTAGTTTCTTCGATGATGTGTTATCGTTATAATACTGAATAATGTCCTCATGCTTCCTGTTGTTATCCCAACATTTCGATCCTTATGCCTCCGACCTTCTCAGTTGCTTGTCATTTCATTACGCTTCAGTGAGATTTAAAATGAACACTTAATTTATTGAGATAGAATCATACAGAATATTATCATTCAGCTCTTCATGTCTTGGAATATCTCGTCAAGTTATTATTTTGTATTGGTCTTTTACTTGTCCTGTTTTCAACCAGTCTAAATCTGTAGAGCAGGGTTGTATAAGCTTGTCAATTCATGCAATCTGTTACATATATATATTTTTACATTATTAATCATATTTTCAATAGATATGTGCTTCCATAGAGTGATAATCCAAAATATTAATACTGAATTTGAAATGTACGAATCTGTTGTAGCATACCTACATACTATAATAGGTATGTCCCCATTTACATAAATATAGTAGTAAATACTGTATGTCCGTCTGCAATTAGAGATTCGTCTCCAGCGGTGCTGACGAAACTCTCTGCCGCCGAGCAGAGAGGATCCCCAGACGAGAGTATGTCAAACATCAGTCTCGTCTCTGGAAACAGCTACCCAACCCCGTTTCATACAGGGTCTTCGGGGAATTTTTAGCCGAGTCCACAGGCTCGGACGCCCCACATTCATTTCGGCCTTATGCCACATCTGTCCGCGTGGGGCGGTTGGTAGATATCCTGCAGTTGGTGATTCGTCTCCAGTTGTTCTGGTCAAACACTTTGACTCCCGGCATAGAGGATCCCCAGACGAGGCTATATCGAAGAGTAGAGTATCGTCTCGTGAAACAGCTACATGACCCCGTTTTATACGGGGCATACGGGGTATTTTTGGCCGAGCCTACGAGCTCGTATACTCCACATTAAATTCGGCCTTGTGCCACATGTGACCGCGTTGGGCAGTTGGTAGATAACCTGTAATTGGAGATTCATTGTTGATTTCACTTAACTCACTTCTAGCAGTTGACTACTACTTGTAGCGAATCTTATATGTGCTGTTCTTGTCCTATGTATTATTGTTCATTACCAACCTTCGTTTGATTATTCTATTCAATAACCTTCCCTAGGTTATAACAGAATCCGAAAAAATCCATTATGGAGATGGCATATTACTGCCTTATGTGTGCAATATGTTGACAGATTTTAATAAAAGCATTGATTGTGAAAGCAGTCATGAGTGTGTGGCACAATTAGAAATAACTTTAGGTCGGGTATCCCAATCCACCGAAACTGAATTCTTATTAATGGTAAAAGTAAATGTCTACGGCCGTAGCAGAGATAAATGTCTTTTGGGGGAGGTGGAAAAATATTTAGAATTTAGCCTTAAATTATCAAAGGCAGTCAGCAATGTTAGCGACAAGAACATATAGCATTTTCTGTTTCATAGATTTTCTTTCTTGTATTTCTTTATTCTATTGTATAAAACACTGTAAAATACAATTGAGAAAAATGTGGGGGAGCCAAGGACCCTCCCCACAGACCCGGCCCTGATTGCTACGGTTCTGCGCTAAAATTAGCCGGTTCTCTAAAAGGAAAAATTCAGCATTCATTGACCGAAAAAAACAGTGTCAATATCTGTAGAAATTTACTCATTATTTCTATTAAAACAATTTTAGTCCAGTAGCTGTTATCGCTCTTTCCAGTACTCCTGGCGGCCTTATTCCTATATTTTTGTTTGAAGTAATGTGGAACGTCAACATCTTGATTATGTCATTATTTTCTCTTCGAGTTACATGCGATATCAGTTTTATTAATTGCTGCTGTTGAAAGCCCTAAAATGAAATGGTTTCTGTTATTTCGTATAGTTATGTGTTTGTGATTCTGTAGCGCCAGTCAACAATGAGAGAATAGCGATCCAATTCGTTGAGACCTAAGCGTTTCATTCACATTTAAACATTGTTCTGATAATGCGGTTTTATATTTTCAAATGTCCAGTTCTTATTCCCTGGTCGTCACGAATGCCACATCTGTCAAACATAAAACATAATACACTAGGCCATTGTCCGAGATGATCCCCTATTATTGCTCATGAACTGAAACCCACAGTGCATCAAGTAGACATGTTCAACTGGTTATGGTCAGATAACAGAAAAGCAAACGTGACATTTGGTGTAACAAAATTCGTCAAGATAAACCAGGTACATGTTAAAACTTCTAGCTAAAAGCCATGGGAGACATACTTTTGTAGCATCATGGTATATTATTATTATTATTATTATCATTATTATTAATAATATATCCTTTTATTTCTCGTGTATACTCATTTTATTCCGGGTCCCGACCAGAGTCCGACAATTAGAAATTGCATTATGACATTTACAATGAGCAGTTCTGGGAAAAAATTATAGATATCTTAGACAAAGTCCTTCCTAAGTTGTGGGCTGTACTTGTGAAAATAATTTTTTTTCTTTAAGGCATGGGATACTAAGTATCAGTTCAATTATTCTATTTGAATATTTTCAAATCAATTCCATTGCTTCAGCTACAACTGGAATTATTGGTGTCCACGTGTGTCACATTTTTGAGTTTTCAATTTCAAGGTTCTTTTATTTTGATAGTTTTCTGAAGATCCTCATAGATACATTACAGTCTGCGGGGAATACCATGCCAATAAGAACGCATATTTTATCTTTACAGTCTCTAATCACGATGTCTGGGTAATTAGCTTTGATTGTTCTATTTGTGTTTATTGTAAACTGCAATAAAATTGTTACAGGTCCTATATCTTTAACGGAATCTGGGTGGTGTTCATACCAATGTTTTACAGTTCCCTTCCGAAAAAGTTACAAATTTTCCAATGCAGATATTGGCCCACTCTGTCATGCCGGGTTTTATATTCAGTGGGTACCAATACGGTACAACCTGATACAAAGTTGTCAATTGTTTCTGGATACTCATCACAGAATCTGCATTTAATACTAATATAGTTTTTTTTTCTGTATATGTGCTTGGTAATATCTAGTTAGCAAGACTTGGTCCTGTTAAGTAGGGATGAACCTTTCGGTTGCAACTTTTAACACTGCACTATATAGTCACTGATGTGTACGGAGTTTGTCTATATACATTTTGGGGGAAGTGACAGAGTGTTGCCCCCTTCAGTGGTTTATCTTGCCATCGCTTCTGTATCTGGTCGGTTGCATTTACCTTTAATTTCTGTTTATTAGTATTAATATTTTTAAACAAAATGGTTGACGTAACTCTTCCAATAATTTTCAACATTCAAAAGAAGAGCATGATTTTAGAACAGAAAACGAAAATAGACATTGCTTGAAAATGTTCAGCAATATTTCGACATTAGGTCTTTCTTCACGTCATATATGTTTAAAAAAGCTTTTCAGGTATGAAAAATATATATATTTTAAAAAGATGTCTTCGTCAAACATTTGATTAATTCCTCTTACTAATTAATGCACTAACGGAAAATTCCAAGATGAGTCTGATCACCGTCATATTATGCACGTTTCCGTTGCATGCCTTTACTCTTATGCTTGAATTATTAAAAAAAATATAACATTAAAAAGACAGACATATTTTAACCGTTTAAAAAATGTGTTTTTTTTTTTTTTTATTTTATTTTTACCTTTACTTAACTCGCACTCTTCTGTTAAGGATTATTATTATTTTTTTTATTTTCTTTGAATTCTGGCGTTTACACATTTCTTTCCGGGTCCCTCCCAGGGACCTAAGGTTAGAAATGACGTCATGCCACTTTCCAGTGGCAAAAAAAAAATTACATAGATAAAGCCCTTCGTATGGTGTGGGCTGTACTTGTCAGAACAATTTTCTCCTTGAGGCATGGACTTCCAGGAATCTCTTCAATTAGTCTACTGCAATCTTTTTCAACCAGTCCTAGGGTCCAGCTACAACAGGGATTGTTGATGTTCCCATATTCCCATTTTTGAGATTTCTATTTCAAGGTCCTTGTATTTTGACAACTTTTTGAATATCTTCAAAGATACATTGCAGTCAACAGGGACTGCCATATCAATAAGGAGGCATCGTTTTTGTTTGTGGTCTTTAATAACAATGTCTGGGCGGTTGGCTTTGATTGTTCTGTCAGTGTGTAGTCCCATAGAATTGTAACAGGTCCTATCTCCGTAACCGGGTCTGGGTGGTGTTCATACCAGTTTCTTTCAGTTTCCTTCCCGTAGAAGTTGCAGATTTTCCAGTGCAGTTATTATCCCACTCTGTCATGTCGGGTTTTATATTCAGTGGGTGCCAACATCGTGCAACCTGATACAAGATGATCAATCGTTTCTGGATATTTATCACAGAATCTGCATTTTGGGCTGACACAATATTTTAGTATATGTGCTTGATAATTCCTAGTTAGCAAGCATTGGTCCTGCGCAGCAAGGATAAAACCTTCAGTTTCCGCTTTCAACCCTGCATTACGTAGCAACTGATGGGTACGGATTTTGTCTACGTCAGCTTGTTTGGTACGTGCAGAATATTGGCCATGAAACGGTTTATTTTGACATCGCTTCTGTAACTGGTCGATTTCATTCGTCTTTGCTGTCTTTTTTAGGTATTTTGCAGTTTCAGCCGGTGTATTGTGCTGTAGTTGCATCTCTACGCCCATTTGAAACTCCATTTTGAATTTGTTGGCTTCTTTCATTTCGGAGTAAAGACGCTTACTACTTTCGTGTTCCTTGACGCATACCATCATCCAGTCTTCTGTAGTTTCCAAATATCTTTGGAGGCCAATTGTTGTAGTTTTGTAGGCCAGTTCTAGTTGAACTAATCCTCTGCCTCCTTCGGATCTGGGCACATACAGACGATCGACATCAGCTTTGGGATGATGCATCCGATAGCAAGTGAGAAGCTTTCTCGTTTTGGCGTCCATTCGCTTAATTTCATCTATGGTCCAGTTAAGGACATTAAAGCTGTATTGCACCACAGGGACAGCCAATGTGTTTATGGCTGATATCCTGTTTTTTTAGTTTAGCTCAGTATTTAGTACCAGACGTACACGCTGTTACGGTTTTTTGGGTATATTGTATATATAACTAGTGAGCGAGTCAGAATGACTTATTTCCCTTTACAGTCGACCAATAGAAGGTTGACCAATCAGAAGCCGCACAACACTGTATTCGTCGTGTATAAAGGCGGCCATCTTGTTTCGTCTACCGGAAGGACCAAAGGCGACCAGGAGAAGGATGAACTACACTCTGCTGTGATATCCACTGCGAACCTAAAGTACACTTTCCTACTGTCTCCGAAATATTCACTGCCAACCTCTGGATTCTATACTCGAGGACGACCATCATGAAAATGTCTAACACACGCCTGTAGTACTCTTTTCTTATTTTTTCCTTCATTTGGGGGTGTTATTATTATTATTATTATTATTATTATTATATAGGATACATCACTAAAGATATTGTGTATTCCTTGTACCGTTATTGAAAGTATCTTATTTGGATACTCCTTGTACAGAATTCAGATCAGACCTACAAATGCGTACTCTCGTCACATCCGTGCTGTAGATCATCGCTTTCCAGACTTGACAAAGATCAAACTAGTTTACGTTAACTTTTGAGTGATGAATTATTTTGTACACTCAAATACTTTTCTCCATGTCAAGATAGCGCTTTCTTCTCGCGACTCTATCATTACATTCATGGTAAGTGTTAAGGCGAACTACATTCCACCATTTCAGGCCTTCATAGGTAGGACCCACCATGCCACGTACACACTGTTGAATCCCCCTCATTTATTTCGTACACCAGTGGAAAGAAGGCAATTTCCCCAGGTAGCATATTTCTCAGAAGTGTTACGTTGTGCAATAGACAACAAAAAAAAAAAAACGCTTTCCAAGTTTCGATAATGTTATGTTTTCAAGACTAGCCTCATCTTTTATCTATCTTACATATACTCTTAGTATGTACGTTTTTACGTCCTTAGAACTTCATTTAATAAACTACTAGCTTGAGTAGTGTAAGAATGCACTTGAATAATTAAAACATTAACATGTTCCCATAAACTTATTGAATGGATCCCTGGTAGTTCAAGACTGAAATAAATAGAAAACATTTACTCACCAGTAGAGATCACAGCTTATCTATGGAAAATGTGCGTGATTTTAGTTTGTATCTTTTAATGTTCAAAAATGTCATGATGCCATTTCTGGCATTACGTCTCTGGTTGGAATCCGGGAGGAAATAAGTATACAAAAAAAAAACCATAGGAATAATAATAATAATAATAATAATATTAATAATAATAATAATAATAATAATAATAATGATAAATTATTGTCTTTTTATCTACGTGCATATTTGCACCAATGAAAGATGATGTCCAAATACTTAAAATTCCGAGTTTCTCTTTGTCATATTGCATCCTGCGAACCCAATTAAAAGCGAGATCCGGGCAGCCTCGATGCGTCCTAGGCTCAATCGTTCAACAATATTGCCTTTAGGCGACATGGAATTTTTCCCAGTCCACCAATTATTCAGGGAACGGTTGTAATGGACAGCTTTTGCATTCTCATAGATGTTCTTGTATTTTTACAATTTTTTACTCAACATTTTTCATGCTGTTTTTTTAACATTTTCCCATTTCTTCATTGTTTGTGCCAACAAATCTGAAGATATTTCACCAGTATTCTTGCTTGTTTCAAAAGTATTTTGAGATCAGTTAAACCTTCGATATCATATTTCCAAGTCTTTGTTCGTAGGATTTCAGTAATCTCGATATCCAGACAGTATATTTGATTGTAAAAGAATGAACATTTTATTACGATTCTATTCTTGATATACATTCAGTAAGGTATGTACCATGCATGATACACGTTAAGACGATCATGTGTCTTTCGTTACATGACTGACGAGAAAGACTTTTTTTCCCGACGTAGTTTGCCAATTCTTTCTGTGGTAGACCTGTTGCCATCCAAAGCTATAAAACCTGGTCTATCCTGCTATTTACCCGTAGCTGGCGGTGAGAGGAAGAGGATTCATACCTTTCCCAAATATATTAGGACAAAAGTGAATGCAACGGCTTCGACTGGAATTCAAACCCGGCTCTCCGATTCCTCAATCCGAGCCGCTATCCATTACTTCAGCGTATGAATGAAATGGTTCTGAAATGTATTATTGGACATTTGAAATCTTATATCAATTTCGTCATGTTTTAATATTTGAAAAGATAATATTTTTCACCTCTCTCACTCTCTATCTCTTTCTGTATATATATCGAAATAGTGTTCGATTTTCTTCGGGGGCTCTATACTTGCGGTCTTTTGTTACAACAGAGTTACAGTGAGTAAATTAGTACTTTGTACCTGATAATCCTCTCAACGGCAAAATGGCTGTCGCGAGTACAATACTTTTCATTTAAGTTGAAATATTTTATCATCTATGTCTGCTTGGAATTTAGCTTTGCTAATTTTTGTTTGTAAATCGACGTTGCGTGTTGCAGATGTTGCGTTATTTTTATTAATACTGTACTTATATTGTCTATCAGTATCGTCATATATGAAAATAGATTGATTTCAAGCTGTTGTTCCATCTTGTCCACTTTTATATTTACATACATTCTGATATTGAGCAATTTTGCAAATAAATTTAGCATATCATAAAAATATAGCTTATTATATATATATATATATATATATATATATATATATATATATATATATATATATATATATATTGCGTTAAGAATGAAGCAGCCTTTCACCTGTGAGTGTGGACTTCAATGTTCACTTTTATATTTATATTTACATACGCTCTATCTCTGATATTGAGCACTTTATCCCATGAATATAGCACACCTTAAAACTACATTTGTTCACACACACACACACAGACACACACACACAGACACACACACACATATATATATATATATATATATATATATATAATAAATCATAAAGAAACAGGAAGTTTCTAGTTCTTCAGTTTTTTCCTCAGATACCAAATACCGATTTGTTTTGTTGTACTTGGAAATTGTGCCATCCGGATATATTTACCAACCTAGTATAATTATTAGTATAATATATATATATATATATATATATATATATATATATATATATATATATATATATATATTCTGCGTAGTTACATGTTGGTATCTGATCATCACCAGCAGGGTCACCTAAGCAAAGGATTCTAATATTGATTAAATCCGAAACTACTAAGGATTCCAGTGAAACATCCCTGATTTGACTGCGGTCAGCTTACTGAAGTATTTGGAATGTCTATTTATCTATGGCATAACTATAAACTATATATTAATAAATATACATTTTTTCCTCACCTGTCGCCCCATTCGAAGTTTAATTGTCAACGCAAAATTTTATAACCTACCTTTGTAATCTAAGTATTTAATTTGTACCGTTGTGAATGTGTTTTATTTTTTTTATTTAGTTTTTGCTTAAGCGTGTATCTTAGCTAACTTGAATTAATTTACATGTAAATATGTGTATGCCTTTGATATATATATATATATATATATATAGATATATGTGTGTGTGTGTGTTTCTGTATGTGTGTGTGCATGCGTATACATACACACACACACACACACACACACACACATATATATATATATATATATATATATATATATATATATATATATATATATATCCAAATGTAAAAGAACGAAGATTAAGAATTCAGAGTTCAAAACATTAATTTAAATTTATTTAGAATGCAGTGTTATGGACCGCTTTTTTCAACGGTAAAAGTATTTTGTCTAACGTTGCATCAGGTGGGAAATCACGATGCTACTAAATCATTTTATTCTGAGATGCTGTTAACGAAGCATAACTTCCACATCCGTCATTGGAATCTTTACCATAAAAGGTAAACAGGAATTTACATGTGGAGAAAAAAAAGGAAGCTATGTGATTAGTAAAAGCGGGAGAAAGAAGAAAAGGAAAAAGTCCGAGAAAAGGAAATAAAGGTTGAAAAAAAAAAGGGAAAAAAAGAGAAAAAAATAGGAGAGGGAGATGAGACAAACTAAGAAAGGACAAATACATCCAATCGAATTCCGTCGTTGTTGTTTTGTACATTAAATAAGAATAATTATGATACATAGTTAAAGAACGTGGGACATGATTTTGTATTAGAAATGTTATTTTGACAAAAAAAAAAGGAAGGTTTTATGATTAGATTTTGCTCTCGTCAAAATATCCTCCTACAGCCTTGATTTTTGCAGCACAAATTATTGGCATTCTTCCCAAACAATTCTAAAAGTTTAAGTTTGGTAATAGATTCCATTCAATTTTCAAAGATTTTTGTCTTTTTCATTTTTCCCTCTTCTGTTATTCCGTTAATTCTAGTGATGGCTTCAAAACCTTTTGGGATATATATATATATATATATATATATATATATATATATATATATATATATATATATATATACATACATTTTTGTTGTTTAAATATACAGATGGGAATAATTATATAACATTTTATCTCTTTATGAGTGCATATATAATATTAAATAATATATATAGAAATTACACACGCACACACATATATATTAATATAAATTACATATACATATATATTTATATATATATATATATATATATATATATATATATATATAAAGATAATTGTCGTCTACATTATGCAAACATGAAAACAACAATGACATCTCATTTTAACAAATATATTTAGCAAAATTACGCAGAAATATCTTGAAATACTAAAGAATAAATTTACTCGATCGGCATTGGCTTCAATCACTGCCTCCATACTTCTTCGGAATTTTCTGGAACTCTTCTGGATGATCTCTTTGTTTAGGTTGTTGAATGCTGTCATAATCCTTGCCTTCAGTTTATTTTGTTGGTCTCCCGTTCAACTGCGTTCCACACATAATAATCTAAGCGTTACAGGCTGGTGAATTTGTGTCCAGAATTAAGCGTTGACAGTCATGACTTGGTTCTAATTTTAATGGCATGGTTCTACTGCCAACCATATGTTCTTCCAACAACAATTCCCATGACCCCAGCCAGGACTACCTCCTCAATGCACTTGATTTAGTCTTTTGTTTTGAATTTGAGGTGCGATGAACCAGGTAAAAATCGAAAGCCTCGGGAGATAGATTAAACCATATAGACACCTAAGGTTGTGTTTTCTATTTTATTTATAATATATATATATATATATATATATATATATATATATATATATATATATATATATATATATATATGGCTGTCCTCTCGGTCTCGAGCGTGACCACCTCCTTTATTTCATGTCCTCACCCACCTCCCCTCAAATTCTATGTATTGGCAGGTGACACTTCAGGGCAGCCAATCTGCGACAAATTTTGCCACAGAAATGGCATACCCGTTCAGTTTTGTTTATAGTAACATTATTCGGGTGCACACTAGGTTTTGCACATTTAGGCAAATGGCTTTTGCTTCCGGCAAAAGATAGGCACAATTTTCCGCATATGTCACAATTAACGTGGTCAATTTGTGGACCCGGTTCTGGACCCTGTTCGCCTTTACGAATCAGACGTTTGTAGGCATTGTACTGCATACGGCTATTCTCAAAGGACTCAATGATTTCGTGAATTAGTTTCCGCCACATTTTTCCCATTGGTATCCAAAGCCATTTTTATATATATATATTATATATATAGATAGTATAGATTGTTTATATATATATATATATATATATATATATATATATATATATATGGTTGGATAAATGTGAGTTTGTGACCCTGGGTTTCACGCTTTAGCGATCGTCAGACAAACCCTAATAAGTACTGCATATAATATATAAATAATTATACATATATATATTTATTTATATTTATATACACTTTTCACACACACACACACACACACACACACACACACACACACACACACACACATATATATATATATATATATATATATATATATATATATGTCATATTTTATAACATTAGAAATAAAATCAGTAACATGCATGTTTTAGATATTTGGTTATTTTGTTTGCTTGGTCTGAATATTGCTGAAAACTACAGAAAATGTAGAAAATATGAAAATTTCTGCCTCCTATTATATTTGTCCTTGTTGTTGTTTTTGTTATGCTTTTGTTGTTGTTACTGTTAGAAAATGAATGAAACATCCTCTAATAGTTATTATGATACAACCACTTGTATTCAGCTAAGGGCTATGGTTTATTAATAGCTGGTATAGGAGTAGCTTTTTTGTATTTCATTGCATTATCTGAATGAAGGATTCACGGCAAAAAACATTTTTAATATAAAGTTCCATAGGAAATATGGTACAATTCAATTAGAAGGATTTTTTTTATCGTAAAATATTCATTGGATATACATGCGCACATGAGAAACAAGTGGTGTCCAGATCAATCCGAAGACAATTCTTTGTAATATTTACCAGAAAAAAATAACATCTGTAGCGTCAAGATAACAGATATAACTGTAGTATGTTTATTTTTTTGTTATTGTTGTGGTTGTGGCGGTGCATTGTTTAGTTTCTAAAACCTTATATGTGTATATATAAACAATAGGTGATAATTATGTATGCATCTGTTTTGAAAACTCATCTATTGTCAATGCTGGAATTAATATCATCGTTTTATTACTGTGTAAATATTTTTAAAAATAGTTGTTTTCCTATTAGCAGGTGTAGACATTTAATTTACAGGCCTCTACTGAAAAAATGGGTGGTTGTTTTTATTTAATTAGCGAGCATTTGTGGAGATAATTTGGTTTTGAATATTAAATATTTTTTCATTTTTATGAATATTTGGAAATAGTTTCCTTTATTGCTTGTTTCGAATTTTTATAAATGTTCAGTAGTATTTCTGTCAAATTTGCCGAAGGGCTGTTCAAGATTTTATGTTGGACACGGATTTCTTTTGTTTTTGTAGTTACATGGATTTCGGAGCGTTTAAATTAAAATGATTCACCTCCACAGAATCTGTTTTCGTTGTATTGTCATCGGATATACATCATGGTCGACATGGTCGACATTGGCGTAATATTGTGCACTGATTTTAACGTTAAAAATATAAATCAACAATTTTCTCATATTTTAACAATGATAACATTTCCAATTTGTAGGAAAGAGGTTTTCTCTTGTTTACTATAAATCTACTTAGAATGGTATAACTTTTTATTAGTTTTGTATTAATTCAGAATACTCAACAGCTGGGTAAATCAATTGAGGTTTGCTAACTCGAGACATTACCTGAAAATTACCCACATATAATTCAAGACATATAATTCAAGACACGAGCGTTGAAAGGAAATTATATCATATAAGTTTTTGTATGACTTCCTTACAATGCCGTATTTATCTAATGGCTTGGTAGATGACATATAGAGTCTTAGTAACTATAACCTTCACAGCCTTGGGTTATAATGTTTTTGACACTGTAATAGATTTTTCATACGTATGGCCTTGTGCCCTACGGAAATATATACCTATACAAAAATAAACAGTCAATCAGAATATTCGCCGTAAAACGAGATATAGTTCTTGCTTGCGTTGTTGTAGATTTCACATGGTTTCATTCAAAACATTTGTGGAAATATGACACGTCATCAAAGAAAACAAATAATAAACCAATCGGGGGCCTCTATTTTCGTATTCAAAACATCTAATACAACAGCCATTGAAATGAAATAAAAATGTGACATCGCCAACGACAATATCACTAGACTTACTCGACTCAAAGGAACCACTTGCTTTAATGGCAACTTCAAAGAAAAACAACCGACCCTGGACTCACATCTGCCGACACGACGAATTCCAATTCATTGAATTCAAATACTTCAATTTAATATTTATTTCATCCATACCCTTTTTAATTTTCGACATTAATTTAAATCATTCTAATTCAGTTTCTTTGATTTCAATTCACTTTGTAACTATAAAATCCTTGTTTTCATTTACGGCTAATATATTAATTTGTTAAATACAGTCCCTTGGACATTGTTAGATGTTGAATTTGCCTACTGAAGTCGGTTAATGGAAGTTGACCTTCATACACATATTAATTTTGTGACGCCTACCATATCACAAGGAACGGTAACATCAGAAGAACACTTTTGTTAGACATGTAATATACTTTTTCTTTTTTGCTTTTTTAAGCATTTCACCCCTAGAACGTACACAAGGGATTACAGAAGATTTAGAGCAAGATCAGATAGGAGTGCTAGAGGAAAGGATGAGGAGAAGGATAGTGGATAGATCAAGGCAACAGGAGATGTCGATTCTCTTAATATAACGAACGTTTTTCAGTTACTGAAACAAATTAAGGCGGACTGTGAAAAAAGTAGACGAAGGAACAAAGACGGGTGTAAAACAAACTAAAAACTTTTTATAAAGCAAAGAAAATGATGCTGTATTTATAATTGGACTAGAAGAGAATTTCAGCCTATGAACTCATACCAGATAATTTAACCACCTACTCACATCATCGAGTGATTAGATCGTTGCCATTGCAAGCATGAGAACCGAGTTCAAATCGCACTATAATAGATTTGTCATATTTCTTGATATTATTATCCTGTGGAGGCGATCCTAGCATGTGACGTAGTTGGTAATTAGACGAAAGAAATAACATGGTTGGTCGAAGCCTTTGAATGAATTTTACTAGAAAAAGTTGTTTGAGAGCCGTTGGTGGTTATGGTAGCACAGAATAGCAAGTCATAATGACGTAATACTTGCCTTACACAACTACAGACCATGTAGAGATTATGAGCGCTCTTTCAGCATCGTTATCGTATAAAATACGGATTTTCTCTGTAAAACAAATGTTCAAGAGTGGATATTCAGAACAGGATTCAGACAGCCTCGGCAGGTGTAGTTGGAAACAGTGTGCCAGGCATTATTATTGCTGCAAATAGGACCCCTGAATTGTTGTGAATCGCCCAGATTTAAGGTAAAACGAAGAATATAACATTAGGATACTCTTTCGTTGTTGCAACTATTTTAAATGGGTAATTATTACTTCTGTTGTTGATCTGAAACTATTTTCGATGGGTAATTATTACTTTTGTTGTTGATCTGTAACTATTTTAGATTGGTAATTATTACTTCTGTTGTTGATCAGCAACTATTTTAGATGGATAATTATTACTTTTGTTGGTTAACTGAAACCATTTTAGATGTGTAATGGTAAACTTTTGTTGATGATCAACAACTATTTTAGATGGCTAATTATTACTTTTGTTGTTGATCTATAACTATTTTAGATGGGTAATTATTACTTTTGTTGTTGATCTGTAACTATTTTAAATGAATAATTATTACTTTTGTTGGCTATCTGAAACTATTTTAGATGTGTAATGGTTACTTTTGTTTATGATCTGCATTTATTTTACATTGGTTAGTATTACGTTACAGCGATATTCAGAAGATATTGAACAATATACCATTCTTTATAGATTTCTTTTAATATCTGACTTTATTTATGAGGAGTGGTATTGTAATTATTTATATTATTTACATATGTTAAAAATGGTTACTGAAACATTAAGTTTATAAGTCTCAAAAACTCATGTACTGCTGTCCTCAATGCCACATGGCCCAGTGGATAAAAGCGTTGGTAGCAACCAGTGACTTGACCCAAACTCTTGTGAGTGCAATACATGGCAATTGTAGTGATGTAATAAAAAAAACTTCGACAAAAGTGGGGTTAAAAGGAGATATCGGGAACACAACAAGAACTCTGGAGGAAATAAATGCTTCTTCTCGAATTTCAAGTCACTAGCGGAAATGTCATGAATCAAGCAATAAAGATGATGACAACAGTTCGGCAATGTAAATTGTGTAGATTTATGTTAATGAAATAAAATCAGCTTGTAGGAATATTGCAATCTTTACTTAATCCTTTACTGGATAATTGCAAAAAGATAATGGAACAATGTGGAAAATATGGTGTTCATTAAAACAACTGTTTTAATTTTTATTTAATAATCCGTAAGAAATTTCTTAGGTTATCCAATATATTGAATGTTAACTTGTATCTTGAGGATTTTATTGGGTCAAATCCATGAAAACACTGGTTCTATTTTGAATATGGAAGTTAAGCAACGTCGAGTTCAGACAGTACTTAGATAGAGGAAGAGATTTGACCAACGGCTACTGTACCTTTTATAATCTGAAATATGGCTCGTCTTTAAATAAGCCGCAAAATGTTAATAAAACGTAAAAACACAAATCAACAAATCATTCATTTCTGGTTGGCTTGAAATGATTATACAACTTACGACAATAATGTGCAGCTTTTATTCGGCAGATTTGGATGTTTTTTTATACAGTTTTCCAACAATTACATGGCCCAAGCGCGACTAGCGATAGAGGGTTACAGTTTGGGGTTGAATGAGCATAAGAAAAAGGCCAGAAGGGAATTTCATTAGGTTATGTAGGAAAGACAATGCTTAACTCTAAACTTAAAGAGAACGAGATTATAGTGGTAATTTACTAAACAAACCTTAGCCGTGAAACGAGGCCGAAATTAAGGAGCACTTAGTGAGGATCGAGCTCACTTCTCAGTCACAATTGATCTAGAGAGACATGCTTACCAGCCATTACTCCACAGATAAATACTGTAGTGAATGGCAAAACATCTTGTACATCGCAATACATGCGATTTTCATATGGATCTTTCATTACATTTTTATATGCCATTGGACAAAGAAAATTTTGTAATGACTCGAGGTGTTTGTGCCTAATGGAACGGCTTGTTTGACATTCATTCTTTAATCTTTGCAAAGACGCTGTTTGGAAAAAGCATCTCATGTTTCTGCATCCGTGATAATGCGATCCTAAAATTCTTCAATCATTTCATATTGCTTAATCTATTAAATTTGCTCAAAATAATTAAGAATATGTACCTTGGATAACGGCAGCCATTTTAAAATATGACCTTCAGATATAAAGCGTATTTTTAACGTATGAATGAAACTCAGCAATGCCGATAGAAGAAGTTCCAACCGATATTGCAGGGATCGGCATTTTAATCTGTAACTCATTCTATGCTTCGTTGTCGCTTTTATAAACGTAGATAATCACGTAGCAACGTAAGATACGCCGATGTCACAGAGTGCTTGGAAGACACAGAAGGAAAGCAGATAAAATCCTCCGACAATAGAGAAATGGAAATAAACAAATCAAGGATTAACCAGGAAATTTAAGAAGAGAGAATGCATAGTTGACGTCGAAAGAGCCAGCCCATGATATAATATGTGTATAGAGAACGTCAGATTCAAACAAGAACATAAATTTAACTATCTCTGTACTATAGTAAAAGACGAAAGGGAAAATGGTACAGATATACGAAGGTTCGTATGATTAGACTAATACGTCTTCCACAAGTTAAGCAAAGTAAGAAGACAAAGGAAAATATTTGAGAGATAAACAGAAGACTGCAGCAAGGTTATATAATGCCCAGTATTCTGGATGACATGGATGGTGGACAATCTCTTCGCGGATGAAGACGCTAGAATGGTATACCGCTAAAGATAGGACAGACGAAACCTGAGACAAAAAAAAAAAAGAAAGAAAATGACTTAAACGAAACACAAGTAACAATTAAGGTTATCTTTAGGACTAGAAAGACGGAATTCAATATTCTGGAGCACAATGAGGAAAAGCGGTCTGGAAACCACAACACTCACATGACATTAAAATAAAGAGAATAATGAGAAAAAAACCGAATGATGATCGAACAATATATATATATATATATATATATATATATATATATATATATATATATATATATATATATGTGCGTGTGTACGTGTGTCTCTATATTTCTGAAATGAGATATTATGTAGACTATTTACATTAATCGGATTATTGTTCACATCTTTGTCGCCATATTTATTAAAACGTTTCGATCGTTGTACGCTCCGGGCTTCTTCAGGTAGTTGGAAAATTCGTAAACTTAAGAAATCAACACATATGCTAGGCCACAAAAAATCTCCTGAGCCGACCAAGCATAGAAATAAATACAATACGGGAACCAGTAATAAGGAGTGCCAGAGAAAAGCGATAATAACAAAAAAAAATTCCAATATGAGGTCTGGTAAAAACATGGAATGATAACAGCAAAAATTGCAATATGAACACTGGTCAAAAACGGTTGCTGAAGTCATTAGGTTGATAATACCCAGAAATCCATACACAGATGTCCTTAAGGACACGTGGCACAGTGGATAAAGTTAGATCCAGTGACAGGACCTCAATACCCGGTTAACGAGAACTTGGAGAGGGGAATTAACAGAAGATAACTGATAACTGGTAACTGGCATATATAAAACACGGGACCGGGAAATAGAACAGTCTACACCAATGAGCGAAGTAAAAAGTTCATTTCGACATTCCAAACACCTGAAGAAGGCCGTAGAATACAACGGCCGAAACGTTGTAATAAATATGGCGACAATGATGAGGACACTATATATATATATATATATATATATATATATATATATATATATATATATATATATATATATATATATATATATATATATATATATATATATATGTGTGTGTGTGTGTGTGTGTGTGTGTGTGTTTATGTGTGTGTGTATTAAAAATATATTTCAATTGACCACTGTAGGGAGATAGCATAATTCCACACAAAGCAGCCGCCTACGCTAAAACGCACAGCTCTTCAGTAAAATGAATACGAGTTCTCTGGCGAACTGGCGTTTGTTTACATTCTTAAAAGAAATACGCTAGATTTAGGTTCTCTCAGCTAATGGCTTAAGGGTCGAACGTCCGGCGGCTTTAGGTACTGGCTTGACGTTTTCGGATGCCTAGTCGAACTGATGAGCTAAACAGTGTATGCGAATAAAACACCTCCTCTCTCTCTCTCTCTCTCTCTCTCTCTCTCTCTCTCTCTCTCTCTCTCTCACACACACACACACACACACACACATATACAAATGTAAAAGAAAGAAGAGTAAAATTTCAGCGTTGGAAACATTAATTTAAAAGAGGGCTCAATACAAAAGTAGAGCTGTAAATATTTATTTATTATGCACTGTTCCATTAGAACATACCCGCTACAAAATTGTCCGTCTTGTTTCAACGCTAAAAATTAACAATTCTTCAGGTGCAAAATTACGATGGTACTATTGTGATATACATATATCTATATATATATATATATGTGTGTGTTTGTGTTTGCGTGTGTGCGCGCGAGTGTGTATAAACACACACACACACACATATATATATATATATATATATATATATATATATATTCATACACATTTCAATAAATAAACGTGTTAAATAAACAAGTGTTGTCTATTTATTTTATGAAAATACTTTTCATAACGTTTGATAAGTTGAATAACATTATCATTGAACGAAGAATGAAATTCACAATATTGATCGATATTTTTTAATACAATCTAAGCTTTCGACTTACATAAGCCATTATCAAAGATGTCAATTACAACATATTAAGCAATATACGGACAAGACAGTGATGATAGTCTGTCATTGTTTACATAGATGATTTCTAAGCAACGATAAACACGTGCATATAAGACGGTAGAAGCGAAAATCGCACCGCATCTCTTGACGTCACACATGACCATGTGAGAGTGAATTGGAGAAGTATGAAGTATGGGAAGCCGTTGGTATAAATTTGATGAAAATTATCTAATGAAACGTGTATGAATGAAAAGATGCTGCCTAAATACAATACACACATATATATATATATATATATATATATATATATATATATATATATATATATATATATATATATATATATATTATCAGTACCAAAATCCGCTACTAGGAATTTCATGTGATAATGATGTATGCAGAATGCCTGATGATTTTTATTACTTACAAATCTGATCCAAATTTCGTACTGCTAATAATATATCATATTTAGGCATTGAATTCTCAGTTTATTTTATTTTTTAAGCTTTTTGTTTCTTTTAAGCTTTAGCTTTTATTCTTTATTTCAGAGAATAGATATCTATATATTCTTCTGCAGAAAACCCCTTGCAAAAGTGATGCATCCATGTCTTCTCCCTTAATATGGATAAAATAACAGGACATATATCAATAGAGATTAATGGACATTAATCCATCTTATGTTGGTAATGACTTTAAAATTCTTCTACTTGCTTCTCCCAAATAAAGTAAAAAATCTGGTATATCGTTACAAAGTTTTCCATTCTTAAAATGTTTACCCTTTGCAATCGGTTATTTTTTCTTGAATTTCCACATATGGTTGGCTAATTTACTAGAATTCCTAAGGCTTTCTAGCTTAAAAGATGTCTATGATTGTACCACATTTACACACTATGTATATTTATTCTGTCCATTTGTATCTATTACTTCTGATTTGTAAATTACTGCTTCATTTTTTGCAAACTTTATCTAATGAACATCTGTTTTATTTCTACAATTGTATATATTAATGTTAACAATGTTTTGCTCCACGTTAGTTTTTTTTTTAATTTTCTGGCGTTTTGTCTTTTTATTGTGTTTTCTAAATTACTAGTACATCAGTAGCTTTATTTAATTGTGTTTTTATTAAATGTTTTTTCTTTTTCGAAATTTTGGGGAAAGTGTTTCAGTAATTTGAAAGAAATATTTTTTCTATTTTATATTTGACCGCTAAATTAAAGTTGGGGGATAAATCAAATAATATTTTTCTTTTCCTCAAATTATTCTTCCTTTCTTGTTTTGTTTGAGGTTTAAATTTCAGTTTGGTTTCATGCCACTCGTCTTTTAAAGTCATTTCATATTATTTCTTTTTATAATCGACAATTATTTTACTAGAAGAATTTCTAGGTAACCCGGACTCTATACCTTTGGGGATTTGCCTTGTTATACTCGCAGTGTGGTTGGATCTAACATTGATATATTTTAATTTTGTGTTTGGTTTTATGCATGGGGAGACACTGCAAGTTTATAGATTTAACTCTTCATCCACATATTGAACAAGTTTCTTATTCATATCGACTTCTATTTCAAAGTCGAGCTTCTGTTGCCTGGCATAATTATCAGCCCGCCATACCTATAAAGGCCGTGGTTTTTGTTGATTTCATATAAAATATGTAGGTCTATTAATTCTGAAACCTCAGCACTATATATATATATATATATATATATATATATATATATATATATATATATATATATATATATGTGTGTGTGTGTGTCTCTCTTTCTCTCTCTCTCTCTATATATATATATATATATAGTAATCATTTTATAAATATAAGAAATTATACTCGTCCGAAAAAATTGGGTAATTTGATATGTAAATAAACAGGCCAATATCCAAGGTAAAAAAAGGTACCAAAAAAATGAAGAAGAGAGAACATGTACATCAGCTGAAGACAATCGTCTAGCATTCAAGTTCAGAGTGCAAAGAAAAAAAATAGATACGAGTAAGTAAATAACTTAGTGAAGTGCTCAATACGCTAAGTGGAGCAAACCAAATTAAACCTAAAGAGCTAGATAAAACTACCAGGGTTTCAACTACGCGGATCGTCAGGGAATGCTGAGGTTTTATATATATATATATATATATATATATATATATATATATATATATATATATATAATTTTTTCATAAAGTCTAGAATTTACTGACTATGAAGTTGCAACTTTGTTTCGGTGCATTTACTTGCCCGTCGACTGGTGAGAAGCAAAATGGTTATGAACAATTCTGTTTGTAAGCAGGATATAATCCAGAGAGCTCAATGTAAAAAAAACATATATATATATATATATATATATATATATATATATATATATATATATATATATATATATATATGTGTGTGTGTGTGTGTGTGTGTGTGTAATTATATAAAAAAATAATTAATTGTAAAAATTTTCAAAAAAATTGTTAAATCACTTTTTTCTCTTAGATCATTGTTACTGAATATATTGTTTTTTTCAGGTTTTTTAAACTTTGAGTTGCTATTATTATTATTATTATTTTTATTATCATGATTATTATTATTATTTTAAAATATTAATGGTGAAGTGTCATAATCTGATTGTAGACATTTATGTATGTTTCCCTTTTTTCCGTTTAATTTATATATATATTTTTTTTTTCTACTTCCATTTTTCTGTGGATATATTCTTGATAAATAGGTCAGGCTGTCTATGTGTTTCTTTATTAAGATGGATGTGCTATATTTATCTCTTTTCGTCTTTATTTCTTTTTTCCTTACCTAAATTTGTTTTCCGTGACGTTTATCTTCCACTCTTTCAATCGCCTTCAACTTTCGATATATATATATATATATCAACTCCTCCTGCCACCAATTTAATCCTGCCTCCTGAAACAAATGTGTGCATAAATTAAAAATGATGATACATATTTTTCTTATTGCTGGAATATTTGTCAGCCATTTATTTGTATGAAAAAGGTCGATCTGAGGAATTAGGAAAGATTTTCGTACCTAATAATATAAATTATAATCACCATTAAAACATAACGTTGTCTGTTTCTTTAATAATAATAATAATAATAATATATATATATATATATATATATATATATATATATATATATATATACATTATAAAAATTTATATACATTTTTTATTTACATTAATTTTTTATTCATAGAAATATTTAAGTAAATGCACAAAGTCCATTACATAATGTGTGACGTCATTTGTTTACATTTGGATGTGCATTGAGGAGATATGAATGAATGAGAGAAAATCATGGGGAATTGTGTTTAAAAACACAATTTATATAAAAAAAAATTAGATAAGAACGTATAAACATAAAAAATGTCCTAAATAATTGTCGGACTTTTTCCATTTCATAATGTATGACGTCATTTGTTTACATTTGGATAGAGCAGATATGAAGGAGTTAGAGAAAATCATGGAGAATTGTGTTTAAAAACAGTAAAAGCGACCTTGCTAACCGGACGCTTCTTTGTGGCCCAATTGGTTAAGGCACGTCGGACTATATGACGATTCCGTACAGGATACTAGTTCGATTCCTGTCGGAGGACGCATTTTTTTAATGAAAATTTCTCTAACATTCAGGTCGGTAATTGTAGTTAATACTGTTTGTTATAAACAGAGCATTTACTTAAATATTTGTATGTATATAAAAAAGGTATAAACATAAAAAACGTCTATATATATACATGTGTGTGTGTGTATGTGAATATATCTTTTGGAAAAAGAATGGTCTTTGAAAAAGTTAAGAATTGAAACATTACTCCTAAATGGAGTAAACAAAACGAGAAAACGCCTAATCGATTTAGCGTGCAGCAAATATTAAAGGCTTTTAAGCACAGAAAAAAGCCAAATTAGAAGGGCGATGAGCTACTAATAAGAGAGATTTGAAAGAGCGTATACTGTCGCAGTGGGAACTTATTGCAGTAAATATCTAATCAAGTCAATGACATAAAGACGAAAATTACAGTAGGGAATTAACTATTCAATATCCGGCATAAAAATCTGTTCATTTGATTATTTATCGACATGCATAATAACTATGTACCTCACAATTACACTGCATCTTGATACCATCATTAAACTCGTATATATGAGCGACAATTTCAGGAAATATACTCACGTAAAATTACGTAAAAATATATTTATAAAATATGGCGCAAAGAGAAAAGAAATCGCAGTATACAAGGTTGGATAAAGACAACGAGTTTTCTGTTTTACTTGTTTGCTTTCTATCTTGAATATTTTTTTTTATTAAGTTTAAATGTGTATTTTCGTTATTCGTGCTTTGTCAATTTCCTCATTTTTCAAATATCGCGTTTTCACTTGTCATTGTTATTTCACGTGTCAATTCGCGTTGAATATTCGTTTTTTTTTTATTATAAAATATACTTAGAATGTTTGTTCCTAAATTTGATAAAATTGTGCTGTTTTTATTTTATTACTTATAGTATTTATAATCGTATTTTAAATTTTATGTTATAGAGCGTTTTCTTTTATAGATAAGGATTTATTAGATTATAGAAAATGACAGAGCTGAATACTTAATAATTTGGTGCAGTATTTGTCAGCAATAACAGCCACAGGCTGCTTTATATAAGTACAAGTCTGATTCCTCTGTAGCTTTGACCATTCTTCATGACATATCTACTTCAAATATTTCGGATTAGCAGACTTACAATCATCGATCGAAATCCTAAAATCTGCTTAAAAGACTGACTTGGCACTTACGTATATTGAGTTTCTTATTTTCAAACCAATATTTGATATTTTTGGTGGGATGTCTAGCATTATTGTCTTACTGAAACAATTTATTTTATTTTTAAAAGCGCTAACAGATCTAAGGAGATGCTCCTGTAAGACATTTACTTACATCGCTCTGTTAGTTTTTCACAACGACAATGTGAAGTCATCCAGAAAAGCGCTCCTATGCCGAAAAAAATTGGATATTGTTCAGCATCTCCATTTCGTCGTTTTGTTTCCTTCAAAGTTGATATAAATTTAAGCTAACTCGCCCCTGTCCAATTCGATCAAATAATATGGTTCCAGTGGTAATAAGTCCAGACGCGCTTCCAAGTGTGATTTCTTCTGAAGGGGTATTTATTTATGTTCTACAAGTTTACAAGACATTATATCAGAGGGAAATGTTGCATCTTGTGACGTAAATTTTGTCGCTAGTGAGCGGAGATCTACCAACATTTTTGGAGTAGTCATTTGCCGATTTCTTACTATTCCTATAGTTCTGCTTGGAACACAACGAAATAATTCTTGGAGGACGACACATCTTCGAGAGTTCACAGTCAGATTATTTTACCTCTACTTGTAAAATATCAAGCCATCAGTAGCCCACTAGAATTATCAATTAAGCTATAATTAATTGTCATAAAGCGATGTGTTAGTTCGAAATAAAATTTCATGCAGATTAGAAGTTTTTTGTAACACTCTGACTCGAGTTGAAATGCGCAAGGTACTTAGTATTGTTGATTAAATTGTTTCTAAAATAGTGGGAGTATTTCTTTATGATAAATAATAAAACTTAATTTTTCCATAAAATTAATGAAAATTTATTGTACTAAACTGCACACCCTAGGAAAGCCAATTGCAGTTTGTACTTCCTTACATGTTTGCACTTCTTTCCAAAATTTCGTTTCCATCGTCCAATCTGTGGCTATTTTGTGGGTTTGACGGACAGATGGACTAACAGAAGTCACATAATTTTATATATAACATTACGATCGCGCAAACCCTTGACGGTGTATCTGTGGAAAAGAAAAATACAGACCAAAAAATGAGGATGGGTAGTTTGAGATTTTTTGATTTTTTCTCACAATTTCTTTAAGTGATCAATATTTTTCCTTCCATGCTGAAGTTGATCAAAATGTATAATGACTGGTTCTATAAAACTAAAACTACAACATATATCAATTCGGTACTTAATCACCTTCGAAGTAGTCCGCTGCTAAAGTCACAGACATTATCCAGTGTAGCTTCCACTGATGTGATAGCAGAACAGCTGCCTCTTCACATTCTCTTGGACTGCTTAGATGTCTTGAAAAGTTGTTCCTTTCAAGTTGGATTTGATTTTTGAGGAGGATTTTTGAGGAAGAAAATATCACAATTAGCGAGATCCGTGGAATCTGATATTTGGACAAATTGGGGAATGTCGTGCTTCGCTTAAAACTACTGCACTGACGGAAACCTTGTGGTAAGTGAAGACAACACTCTATTCTCTGTCATTCCAAACATTGCGCAGGTGAGCGAGAACATTATAACTTAGTGTACATGCGCAACAGAGTCCACCGTCTATATGGGCGAAGCGGAGTTACTCTGTATAGTTTCGCATCAATACTATAACAATAGTACCGATACTTTTTGATCAGACCCTTTTTTTATCCAAATCTACAGAAGTTATTGACTTCACATCCAGACAAAATATCCGGAGGTTTCGCTAGAATATGATTTGAAAATTTCCTTACATAGTTGAACATCGTTGATGTTGTAATTGATAAAAAATATTCTGTAATTAAGTAACTTAATAATGTAAATGAATAAATAATAAAATTACAGGAATATTGCAGGAATATTGCTGAAAGAATACAAGAAAGAAATACAGAGAAATACTCTCTAGTAAAAAAGAACGTAAAGTGTTTAGTGAGGAATAGGAAGAGAGAATGAAAAGAATGAAGCAAAGAATGAATGAAGGTTTGAAAAAGAAAAGAAAAAGAGTAAATAAAAAAAAAGCGTATCATTAAGGCAAGAAGAGAAAATGAAAAGAAACATCAAATAAAAAGAAATTTTAAAAGGTGCTTGGGAGAAAACATCGAATGGGATTAGCTTAAAATTGAGGAGAATTTGCCTGTAAAAAAAAAAATCTCGTAAACTGATCATCATAGCCACACAGTCAGTTAGTTTTGTGTCATGCGTGATACACGCTTAGACGGTCATGTATCGAAGATACATGACTGACGAGGCAGATTTTTCCAGCAATGTGTTGACATTTCTTTCAGCGGTAAACCAGTTGCCATCCAAGCATATAGAACCCCGTCTGATCTGCTATTTACCCATACCTGGCAGGAGAAAAACAGGATTCATACCTTTATGAAGGGTAAATGAATGTAACGGATCTGACTGGAATTCGAACTCAGCTCTCCGATTTTTCAATCCGATCCGCTATTCATTATTCCCCCGTGCCTAAAATCCGAATGAACCTTTTAAGAACATTATATGACAAGAGCAAGATCAAAAATAAGTCAGTTATGAGGCGTACGTGATACACGCTTAGGAAATCCTGTATCTTTTCGATACAAGGGTATTAACACACATATATATATATATATATGTGTGTGTGTCTCTGTGTGTGTATGTGTGTGTGTGTTTTAGAAACTTTTTATTGTAAATTCTAGACACATTTATTTAAAGCCTAATAATATTTAGTGTAAACCTGAAATCTATATTTGAAATAATTTGGTTCTAAATACTGACAATACGCGTCGATAAATAATGCGATAAAATGTATTTTTCGTGACGCGAACTCAATGTTTATTTTCCCCGATTTGGAAACAGAAAATAAACTCGGTCGCACCAAATATTGAATTTTAATAAAATGGCTTCATTTATATGAACTTGTTAGATAGAGGTGTACTAATTTTTGGATAGCAACATACTCGTATTTTTTGGCATTAGCGATGCAATTCTCTTGGGTTAGGTCATAAATAAGTCCTGATAATATCAATTTTGATTGTGTAATGTTCCTCTAAAAATAATAAAATCCCCTTGTTTGTTTTAAGAAAATTAAAAATTAAATTTTGGTATAAAATTTGCATATATATATATATATATATTCATCTATATATATATATATATATATATATATATATATATATATATATATATATATACACACACACACACACATATATATATATAAATTAAACCTTTTTGTGGATTACGCGTATTTAAGTAGATGCTCCATTTATTTATTTATTTTAAACACTGTTCATATCGTATGCCGGATAGCATACTCATGCAAACCTGAAAAATAAATTTGACCGCTGGCAGGATTAGAACCTACGTCTGTCCTTTGCAGGATTGAACTACTGTCTAATAAGGCGTACTTTTACCGCTCGGAGAGTGTTACAATAAATCGGCGCCCAATTTTGCACTCACTCGTTTAGATATTAACTTGAAACACATATCTTCATTATTCGTCCCCGTCACGTAAACAAACCAATTTGTAAAGAATAGTAATGCCATCCAGCGTTGTGCTAGGAAAATGTTTTAACTTGCCTGGATATGAAGTCGCATATTTGAGGGCTCTGCCTTTGACATAGTGATATTAACGAAATTCTTGTAATATAGCAGGTCGACATGTTGGAAAATTTTTTAATCGTTTATTTATTCTATAGAATACGAGATTACAATTTTAATATTGGATTTTTTTTACTAGTTTATTACAATATGATAATTATGATATTTGTAAAATAAACAAACTCAAAAGATTTTTGCGTTTTTTGTCTTTTTTCCTGAACAACAAAATATATATTTCCATTAAATGTCAAAGCAATTTATGTACAGAAGCCATTAACTTTCGCTTTTGATTAGACACAGCAAATAAATGGCGGGAATATATAATAAAGTATTGACTGATATTATCATTCATCCGTATATTTTCTTAACTATTCCTCCACGATGACAACAATTGTAATTATCCTTAAGTAAACCAACGATGATTTTAAATGTTTCAAATTAAATAAGTACACAATTCACTTGCAAAAGTCCGTAAACTGACCAATATATAAATATAAGTAAACACACCAACTGGTTGGCTAAAAGATATGTAAGTTTCCCAAAATATATTGGCGAGACTATAAACTCGTAAATAAAAATATATGCAACGTAGTTGGTCCTGATCTGGCATCCCGTCTAGTCACTTTCCCACAGACGTGCTTTGGCTTCCCTCTGTCTTTTCTGCCCGTACATTCATGGCAACTGCTCCGACTAGCTACTGTCACTGCTTTACAAACTACACGAATTAAAACGTGCCACTAGGTTGGCATCTCGGCCCAAACCCTTTTACGTTTGAAAGATTTAATTTAAAAGAGGGCTCAATGCATAGCAGAGAAATATAAATTTATTTTCGGATATTACAAAAAAAAAACATGTAAGAATCGCTATACAATTACAATCATGTTTCAACTACCAATATAGAATTTTTCAACGTCAGATTCTCTATTGTAGTGATAGTCCTTAGGCAAACAAAAGATTCGGTATCTAGCCACACCCGCCACGAGAGTTGCATGTGGCACAAGGCAGAGTTTAACGTGGGTTTCCTGAGCCCGTAGGCTCGGCCAAAAAATGCCTGTAGAACCCGTATAAACGGGATCGGGTTGGTCATTCTCCACGAACGAGACTCTGCCCTTCGGCGGAGCCTCGTCCGGGTTCCTCTCTGCACAGAGGCAGAGAGTTCGACCGTCAAGCCGAGCTTCTCGGCTTGATTCGAAAGAGATTCACATTCATCGTCAATAACGGGTATTATCAATGTGTTAGACAAATAATGTTTAAGATGTTTGTCTTTTATTTCTGGTTTTGATTAATTATCTGGTTTCTGGGAGGAGTTAGAATAGTTGGCAAATAAAGAGTGTCCAATGTCAATTGATAGCTTTCAGAAATCATTATCATTTTTTTTTAGTTGACATTTGTTGCGTTTATTGTTTATATGAGATGTTAACGCCATGTTTTGACGTTAATGTATGACGTATCTTTATCTTTCAATTTCGCAGATGTATATATTTACACTGGGTGCACTACAATAGCATCAACCCAACCGACGTCCGATTGGAAAATGGCTCTTGTCGAATAGTTTGCTTTCCTATATTAATGTGCGTTAAGAGGACACTTATACTTTATATCATAAAGAGACAATTATTATTGCTGCAGCTCATAATGAGACACAGCACAAGAGAGCTGAAAATACCGAAAAAAAACATTTCTAGCGATCTCGAGTAAATCGATGTCAGAACAAAGCTTAAGAGAGATAACAGAAAGAAAAAAATATTAAGAGCCACCAATGACAGGACGTTGTGGAGGGCTATGATAGTCAACGTCCCGACATGGAAAAGTGATAATTTATGACTATTTCTTTTTCTAGACATTAGTACTGTTAACTTTAGCAAGCATCTGAAACATTTATCCTATTTTGAGTTATCTTGTTTTAATATTATTTAAACAAGCAGGTGTTATGTTCAGACACAGATTTAATTCTAGGAGGCACCAAATGACTGAGCGGCTGGTTGTTTTTTTACGGTTTATCGGCACTTTGTGGTTATTTAAAGCCCAAATATATTTCGGATTATATGAAAATATTTTTTTTGCGTGTGAATACAGTATTAACACTTTTTTGAGAATATCAATTATTTTTTCTGATATATGTACTACTATTTAACCCATAGCTGGGGAGTAGAATTGCAATTCCAAAAAGATTAGAGACATGCAAATCTAGAATAGTAATACTTATTCCAAAGCAATGCGTTCAGCTTATAATTTATATAGATGCTGTTGTTTATTACGACCCTTGCATTGGTTCACCTACCCGAAGCCCGCAAGAGTGTTGTCTGCAGTTTACCTAGATGTTTTATTGTTAATAATTTAAAGACTAGTCAGGCTTTCTTTCTGTAGTAGAAATGCAGCATATAACTTGGAAGAGCAGCCTAGTATGATACTGTATATCCACATATCCCAATCATTTCATCTAGTGCTTTCAAATTCCGTTCCAGCTGAACATCAAATGTTTTGATTCTTAAATTCATCCTTACTCAACAATGGCATAGCATTTTATGGATAATATCACAAGGTAACTATGAAAAGCACTTACAGTGGAAATTAACTCATAATTCTAGTCTACATGAAGTGATAGATTAATTGTTGTTTAAATTACGCAAAAAGGAAAATAAGCCTGGCATCTTATTTTAACCGGTGTAATTAACAAAATTACCCCAAAATAGATTGCAATACTAAAGATAAAATTTATTCAATAAAATCGCCATTGGCTTCAACTACGGCCTCCTGACGACTTCGGATTCTCCTGCAACTCTTCTGGACAGTGTCCTGGTTTAAGTTGGTGAATGCAGTTATAATCTTTGCCTTCAGTTCATCTTTGGTGTCACAAGATGTTTTACCTGTCACTCGCAGAACTGCACGCCACACATAATAATCAAGGTGGATACAGTCTGGAGAGTTAGGTGGCCTGATCTAAGGGGCGATGTGGTCACAGCAATTGTCTGACTGCCATGACTGTGTTCTCATGCTTGTTTGGCATGGTGCAGTATCATTCTGCTAGACTTAGGATTCTTCCAGCAGCCACTCTCTTAAACTACGGCATCACTAACTCCTCAAATCACTTCGTTTAATCCTCTCTGTTGAACTTGAGGCCACCACCAACAAATTGGGGAGTTCCTTTTTTATCAGAACGATCAGAGGGTGTTTTCCGAACTGCTGTAGCATCGTAATCCCCATTAGACTCATCTAACTCTGGACTGTTGTCTTATCTTTATTTCATATTCACGATGTTTTGGCCGTTGTACGCTCGCGACCTTCTTCAGCTGATTAGAATTTCGAACTCAAACCATTAATTCGTTCACCGACGTGGATTGTTTTAGTTCCATGTGGCATGGCTCTTCCAGATGTTTCAGTTATCTCCCTTTAAATCAACTCTCCAAATTATTGTTCACCACTGCAGTAGAACACACAACTCATTGGGACAAGTCACTGGATCCAACCAACGCTTTTATCCACTAGGTTAGGTCTTCTTGGAGCGAAATAAAGGGTTCAGTTCAAAGTTCCAAGTACCTGAAGAAGACAGGAGCGTACAACGGCCGAATCGTCGTAAATATGGCACTATAGATGAGCACAACACTCCAAATAATGTAAGTAATTAATTACTTACAATACCTCAACTCAGATATTCAGTTATGTAACATGCGTGATACACATGTAGGTGATCATGTATCTTTCGATACATGACTGACGATGTTTTTTTTCCTCACTAGACAAGTTCTGCGGTGGACCAGTTGTCATCCAATTCTCCAGAACTCGGTCTGTTCTGCTGTTTACCTATAGCTAGGGGTAGAAGAAGAGGATTCATACTTTTCTCAAGGGTAATAGCATGTAAGTGAATGAAATGGATTCGATTGGAAATCGAACTCGGCTCTCCGATTCTTCAATCCGAGCAGCTATCCATTACTCCAACGTGCAAAATTGTTATTTAACATCAGAATTCTGGCATAGAGAATGCATATCGTCTCGACTTGTGTAACTCCATATCTCGATTAATGACCATCTAAGGGATTTTAGAAAACAGAAAGTAAAAGATCATATGATCAACAAGGCAGCAAGGACGACAATAACAAACAAATCTGCCACGTATTTACAGCTGATTGCTTAAGGGTTAATACTGCGAAATATGCATACGGCGATATTTTGTGAAATGGATGAACATCTGTCGTCACCAGCCTTACGGCTGTTCTTGTTGGTTGTTTCCATTTTCGTTACTTGAGATGTTTCAGTTAGAAATTGAGATATTTGATTTAATGGAGGAAGTCATTTCGTTCGTTCCACTTTATATCAATCAAGCCATGACTGCATTTTTTAGTGTTCAGAGTAACGGGAGCTGGTTGCAGTGATTAGGATCAGCCATTCGCGAAGTCACTGACCAAAACAAATGCTAAAGTTCGATCAACAGCGTAATTGTTTCTTATTTTTGTTAGCGCAGACAATCAGTCTTTCTTAAACTCGAACACATTTCTGTCTAATAAGAGGCGGTTTCAAGTGATTTTTACGAAGTCAAAGGTTGATTGAAATGGGCGGAGTAGAAGATAAAATCTTAACATTCAAGCAATGTTTTCTTGTTCATTTATCCGAAGAGAGTTGACGAGTTTCTCCATAGCAATTATCAGATTGCGCATACGCGCGTGCAAACAGAGAGAGAGAGAGAGAGAGAGAGAGAGAGAGAGAAAGAAAAAAGAAAGAAAGAGGAACAGAGAGTGAGAGAGAAAGAGAAATATATTGTTGGGGGTAGATGCATATATGTGTGAGTGTATAAATAAGTGCATATGTGCGTGTGTGAGTACATTATTACGTAGCCATATGAAGAAAAATCATTTGTTTTACACAACGATATTAAAGTTTCGCAAAATAATCACATTCATTTTAAGAGTAATTTAACTTATTATTTAGAATGACTATTATGCAGTTAACATTTCAGATCAAAATACACTTAACTACCATGTTAACAACGTATTATTCTTTATATATATATATATATATATATATATATATTTAAGCATTTCACCCCAAGCAAGGTGGGAAGCCACTAAGACGCAAGGGGTTACAGAAAATTTAGAGCAAGATCAGATAGGAGTGATAGAAGAAAGGATGTGGGTAGTGGATAGATCAAGGCAACTGGAGATGTCGATTGACATTACACTTGAATAGCTGGAGATTATAGCTCACAGGGAAACTGGAATAGGGAAGGGAGTTCCACAGGCGAGAGGTGCGAGACATGAAGCTATTAGAGTAGAAGAGACGGCTATATTTAAGAGTTTCGACAGTGAGCGGGATGACAGCCTCGTAGGGCGCTTGAACTCATGAAGTCTGGGAACCAGCGAATGCAGCTCCTCGGAGCATGGAAGTATTTGTAGAACAGACAGAGGTAGGCGACGGCGCGTCTGTGAGAAAGTGACTGTAGACGAGACGCCAGGGCAGGGCCAACCACATTGCATATCCGCCTCTGGAGCCTATCAAGAACTCCGGTGTGTGTGTGTGTGTGTGTGTGAGAGAGAGAGAGAGAAGAAAGTGTGTGTGTATGTGTGTGTGTGAGAGAGAGAGAGAGAGAGAGAGAGAGAGAGAGTGTGTGTGTGTGTGTGTGTGTGTGTGTGTGTGTGTGTGTGTGTGTGTGTGCATATTTCATTGAATGCGACAGATTAGATCTCATTTAAATATCCATGGAGACCTACCGGACACTATTCGTAACGTACCTGTTGACAACATTAATATAATAGCATCATCTACATGCAAAAAAGCTTAAAAATAATGGAAGCTTTATTAATAAAAACAAAAAAAAAACAACACTTAATGATATTGACTTCAAACATGAGCACAATATCTTGACCGTGTTCTGAAAAATAAAAACATTTTATAAAACATACATCCAACAAACTATTTATTATTTAATAGTTAAAATATTTAATCCTTGAAAATGGTTAAATGTATAGCCGAAAGCGTTCGGACAGTTTTTTTTATATTATATATCATCTGAAAAGAAAAAAAATAGATCGCATGAGAAATTGTATAAAAAACTAAATAAAAGCACCTTGTCTGTCGCATTCAATCAAATGTGCCTGAAAGAAGGATTGTTGCGTAAATACACACACACACACACACACATATATATATATATATATATATATATATATATATATATATATATATATAGGTACATGAAACGTAATAGTTAGAGTTGAATCAGAGCAGGAAACAGTAGTATTAATAAGTGCTCAATATACGTGAAAAAATATAAGTAAAAAATGATATATAGAGCTCTTGAATTTTAATACATACATATATATATATATATATATATATATATATATATATATATATATAAGGTAACCAATTTCAATTAGATTCCTCGACTAGTTTCAGCGCCCATGGCCATCATCAGGAGAAAAATATTTCTGCTTGTCAGTAGCAGTGATCTAGAGGAATGAATGACTTTCTGAAGAAAATGAACTTTATCTTAACTTTCATATTTTTTTTTTTTTTGCTAATTTTGGTCAGGCCTTGTGTTGGTCAAACGGTCTCTTTTAAGCTGATTTTAAGATAGAGGCTGGATAGAATCATACTACTCTGAATTCCCTGAGTCATCTTGACAGTTTTATTAATTCCTGGGAGGGGGACGTGTCTGTGTTTAGTGTATGTTAACATTTAGTTCTTCGGGAGTGTGTATGATGTGTGTAATTAGATATATTAGTATGGGTGTGTGTATAAGCGTGAGACATCAACACATCCACAACCATGTGTGTTTTGTGTGGATGAGAAATGTTTCTATATCTTGATTGATGCATTTATATATTAATTCTTTCGCTCTTGTTACATTTGTGATTAAGCCCGTCTGGATGGAGTGTTTTGAGGCCCCAAATCTTGTTGTATTAATGCTCTTCTAATTTTTTTCTAATGTTATCTTCCTGTACTATATATATATATATATATATATGTGTGTGTGTGTGTGTGTGTGTGTGTGTGTGTGTGTGAGACAAATTAGGTAAATTACTTGCGTGATTCATTTCGTCCATTAGAACTTCATCAGACTAAAGAATGAAATGTATCACACGAACACTTTTCCACTTAGCCTTGCATTTTTCCCAAAATTGTTCATGATGTATAAACATCTATATATAGTTATTCCAGAAATATACATAATCAGCCAAAAGTATCTATACACACAACATGAAAGGAAAACAATTTGTATTTCGTAGTTTTATGAAACTGCGATAACTCGATATTTTCTCGACATATGATATAACTTTCAAGTATAATATTTTTTATGTCGGACCATATATTTGTGTTATATTATCACTGTACGGAATGTCAATATGTAGAATATAATATAATAATTTCTTTCTAAGTAGATTAAACGACATATTTTAAACCTTGAAATAAACGAGTAGAACGTTATGTTGCATGTCGTCACTCGACCAGTTAATCTATCAGCAGTCCCTCAGTAAGAACCCCAACACGGCATCACAGTCTGAATCGACGACAATCACTGTTCAGTAGGTTTCTTTTTATCTCACTTTCTTACAGGGATTGAGCACTGTAGTAGGCAGTTTTACTGTAAGAGAGCGTGAGACAGAAGTTGGTGGAGACCATTTATGTTAACAGGTCTTCTAGTTACTCACCATTTCCAAGTGATTGCCCGACCTTCTGTCGAAACCATAGCAGGCAAGACAAACATCAGAGCTCTTCGCTTTACTAATTCCACAATGTTTTCGCACGTTGCACTGTCTTATTTGAAACAAATATAATCAATCACCGTTGATGATTTAATGCCCAGTGGTTTCAAAACTCGCCCAGTCACTTCGAAGTGGTGCCACGTTTTGCAGGATCGTCTCGCTAGAACAGAAACGATGGAACAGTGAGAACGATCCTCACAGTTGCTCCATACTGCAGGTGTTGAGCCCATGCTAAGCTACGCTTGGGAAATGATCATATTGTGTTTATGCTGTCGTCAACAGGGGAGATATTTTCTTTACTTGAACTTTTCTTGGTTTATGTGTAAAAATGTCTGCTTTTACTTAATGACGAACAACGATGATTAAAAGCACTTGAAAAAGGAATTTATATTTACTGTTCCACTTACTGGGTCTTGACAGACAGAAAGAATGCCCGAAAGGTTTAACAAAAGAATAATTCTTGTGTTATTTAACGGCACATGTATAAACAATGCTTTCCCGACAAGACATACAATATATATATATATATATATATATATATATATATATATATATATATTCGCCATTCCAGCCTGACGATGTTGGAAACCAGCAAAATTTAAGTTGCACTACAAACGTAGGTATATGTTTATTCATGAATATATACTTCATAGCTCTGTTTAACGCATTGACCACTGTTTTGTTTATACCAAAATTTAAAGTAAATATTCAGTTGCTTAAATGTATGCACGCTATTATACGCATATACATTTGCTAATATATCGTTATTTGGTTTATATCCAGTCTCATCTCTCTCTGTCTGTCTCTGTCTCTCCATCTCTCCATCTCTCTCTCTCTCTCTCTCTATATATATATATATATATATATATATATATACTATTATTGAGATCCAAACGAATTGCTTCATGTAGATGATAATTACGTCATTTTAGTAAATGTATTTACATTAATAAATTCAGGAAAAATCTCCCATGTACGAAATGATCATCTGTATTAGCTAATTTGTTTTGATCTCATTAATTGTAATTCACTTAAGTGATCTATAATAAAAATTATGTTGACCTCTCTTTTGTGGATCAATTTTAATATTTTATATCAATAGGATCTATTTAGATTACTTACTAGCGCACTTTCTTTAACTATATATATATATATATATTTATTTATATATATTTGTATGTATGCATGCATGCATTTGTGTAATTAGTCAGTAGATTCTCTTTTAGGCATGCCCTATTGAATAAACTGAAAACATTATATTTGCTTAATTTTAACATAATCCTTTCATAATTTTCGGTATGTTACAATTGAATAAAAAATAAATGCACTGTAACAGTGAGAATCACTTTTATTTCACAAGTATCTGTGAATATTAAAGAATTATGTTCAAGATAAGCAGACATAATCAATGTAAATTATTCAATCTGATATAGATAACACAAACACACACACACACACACATATATATATATATATATATATATATATATATATATATATATATATATATATTCTGTTTATGTTATTTTTATAGATACAAATTATTCAAGCCTGTAAATATAATTAATAATGCTTACTTAAAAACACAGGATATACTTAAATAAACTGTACCTATAAATATAATATATAAACAGAAAATATATTAAATAATTGTCGGAGTTAATACATTTTATTATGTATGCGTCCAGCATGAAACAGCCTGTCGCCTCTGAGTGTTGAGTTTAATGTTCATTTTTATATTTTTATTATGTTCTATCTCTGACATTGGGCACTTTATCCCATAAATATAGCACACCTTAAAACTATATTTCTTCAATTCTTTTTATAGATACAAATATTTAAGTAAATGCCCTTTTTATAATAAACATTATTAAACAACATTTACGGGCCTGAATGTCCAAGAAATTTTCACAGAAAATATTCGTCCTCCGACAGGAATCGAACCGAACGCTCCACTGTAGCCAAATCGATTAAGGCACGTCAAGCTAAATGACGGTTCCGTATAGGATACAGGTTCGAATCCTGTCGGAGGACGAATATTTTCTGTGAAAATTTCTAGGACATTCAGGCACGTAAATGCTGTTTATTATAAACAGAGCATTTACTTAAATATTTTATCTATAAAAAAGAATGTATAAACAAAAAGAATATATATATATATATATATATATATATATATATATATATATATATATATATATATATATATATATATATATATATATAACCCAAAATCACGAAGAAGAATCTGCAGTTATGGTCCCTGAGCTGTCTTTTTCGGCTTCAGTCTTTTTTTACCCCCGCTGCAATTTAGCTTCTGTCTGCCTTTTTCTTAATTACTTTTATCATAATTGCTCTGATCTATCGTACCAAGCCTTTATGTATTTAAGCGTTGTACTAGACAGGCTGAAAATTTGAATTATTTTGCGGTTGAAATGGCTATATATCATCATAAGTTCTACACTAACAGTTTTTTTCTATGGCTCTTCAAGGCTTTTTGAAATCATATCCGGCTTCTTGTTCCCCAGTAGAATTTGATGTTAAAAAAAAATAAATTCAATGTGGATCGTTATTTATTGTCTTCTTAACTTTTGTTCTTTTAATTTTTTCTCTCTTAACTGTGTTTTTTTTTTTCTCATACTCTCTAGCCGAAATATTTTGTCTTAGTGGCGCTATTGTCTTCCTCGGTGGTGATATATATATATATATATATATATATATATATATATATATATATATATATATATATATATATACTGAGTGTAAATCCAAAATTGTCCAGATTGTGTAAAGGCATAATTGTCCACGCAACAAAATATTTAATATCTAAAAATACACTAAACTAATTGAGTTTCTTTTTCGCATGTTTTCAAATAAGACATTTGTCCTATTCACACCATTTTTCGTATGAATAAGTGAAAAACTCTTTCAGTTATTCAGCTAAAAATAGAAAAGTTTAAAATCAATTTGTGTCAGCCACACTATCCTTCCAAATGAGCAATATTGAGAGGAAAAATTTTCATTCAGGTCTTCTGTAATGTTACCAACATTCACAGTCTAGCTTTCATCTTCAAAATCTATACCAAGAGAACAGTGAAATACCAAGAAAACAGTGAATAAGTTTTAAAAAGTGGAAAAGTAAAGATGAAAATCGATCAGTTATTAAAGATCCAACTCAAACCATAAGACGTTTGGCAAGTGAAAGGAATTTCAGCCGTTTTCAAATTTCTGGCGGAATGAATTGCGTCATAGTGATCATTTTCACACATACCAACTGATCCTACTATCGATCAAAAAAATAAAAATAAGCAAACAACACGCATGCGCAAAATTAAAAATATAAAATTGTTACTCATCGCACTCTGTATATATAAAAAAAAGACCCATTTATTCTGTGGATATAAAATTGTGCAGAAGGTATTTGTAGTTGAAAGCGTAAGATTATGTGCATGATATTTAGACTTCGGCATTAAATAAACCAAAGAGTTTGATCCACCGCTAAATAAATTCAGGCAACAATTCCTGCGATTTCCTTCAGTTCTCTCACAGCTAAGCAGATAAAGCCCAAATCGAAATTTTACATTGTCATCTGTCTTTTAGGCTATGTATATCATTTAATTTATTTTTCTTGTTCCAGAATGCCCAGTTGGTTTGACCTCTTCCTATAGAGGATAATATGAATACTTTCTACAGTAATTCCGTTTGGATATGTTCTTTATATGTTCCTCGTCTCGATTTAAGGGAATGGCACTTGGCATGATAATTCCTCTTTTCGGTATTTTATTTCTGTTCTTCCTAGCTTTCCGTAAAATGCAGTTTCCTTTCTCGCAGTTTAACAGTCACAAATAAGACACTCCTAGTCGACTTAATCCATTTTATTATCAATATGAAATCATTCGTCTCCAATCTTGGCTTTTTATCCTATTAGCGAGTCAAGCGGGTACGTTATGTTTCAATATACACCCCCTCTGTAAGAAAACGATAACTTTATTTTGTCAGCGCTCGGGAAACTGGCAATCTCTTCCCTAACTTTGCCGCCAGCAACACGAATGATGGTAAGAATATAAGTCTGGCTTCGATTGGCTGTGCCGAGTTTTAGACGGAGACATTCGATTAGGCATCGCTTTTAATCGATTGAGTCTTTTGCGTCGTTGTGTCTCAAAATACAGTTGTCACAGGCAAGGAGGTGAAGCAACGAAAGAAGTTAACGAATTTCAGCCAATCAGAAAAAAGCGAAGTTCTTCGCCTAATGCAATATTTCAATATCACATTGCTGTTTTGCGTCTGGTTCCTTCTGGATAAACTCTAATACACACACGCACACGCCTACACACACACACACACACACATATATATATATATATATATATATATATATATATATATATATATATTTATATATATATTTTATGTTTTTTTTGATAAATAAAAATATTTAAGTAAATGCCCTGTTTATAATAAACAGTATTAACAACATTTACAGGCCTGAATGTCCGAGAAATGTTAATAGAAAATATGCGTCCTCCGACAGGAGTCGAACGGAACCGTCATATAGCCTGACGTGCTTTTACCGACTTAGGTACAGAGGAGCGTTTCAGTTAGCAAGGTCGATTTTACTGTTTTTAAACTACAAATTTTCTATCGTACATTCATATCTGCTCGAGGCGTATCCAAATGTAAACAAATGACGTCAAACACTATAAAACGGACAATTATTTTAAGACATTTTTTATGTTTATAAATTCTTTTTTAAGATACAAATATTTAAGTAAATATTTAAGTAAGTTTATTATTATTAACAGAACATTTACTTAAATATTTTTATCTATAAAAAGAACGTATAAACATAAAAAAATCTTAAAATAATTGTTCTACTTTGTCCGTTTCATATATATATATATATATATATATATATATATTCCTCTGTGTGTGTCTGAATGTGTGTGTGTGTGTTTGTGTGTGTAGGCGGGTATGACACCAGGCAATTTTAAAAGATGTCAACGTAACGTTGTTTTAAAAATCACTATTTAAACAACTGATTTTCTGAGGAAGGTCGAACAGATAAATTTTCAAAACTGGTGTGTATATATATATATATATATATATATATATATATATATATATATATATATATATGTTTGTGATGGTGGTTGTGTGAGAAAAGATTTCATTGCTACACCAACTAAATAATTTTTCTTAAAAAGAGGGAACAGTTTTATTAATAAAAATGAATACAAATAAAATACAGTCGATTAAAAAAAGAAATTTTAACGTACCTTTCGTCCGACGCTTGGTTAGAAGTAAAATATTTGGAATTAATAAGAACTACTGAAAGAAAACAAAGCTCCTTGCAATAGAATTAAGCGAATCATGGGTGGGGAGGAAAAGGAAAATAAATAAAGTTCCCAGAACATGATAAACACCCGCTAAAAAAGCGCCTGGTGAAATGTACCTTAAATGTTCTATATTTAAGCGTAAAGATACTTTTTTTTTATATATATATATATATATATATATATATATATATATATATATATATATATATATATATATATATCCAGGAGCACAGTCCTATGTTTAGAGAGAACTCAGTAGAGTTCCACCACGGAATATGTGAGCAAGCGGCGCTATATTGAGTCTGTTTTGCAATCTCTTCGTCACCAGGCCCGTTATGATGCTTGCTTGACAACCTAACTGTCAGGGTTTCAATTCTCGGTAGTGGATGCGCACTGCTGATCAGTCCCAAATATAGGACGAAACGGCCGTCCAGAGCTTTCTGTATTCTGTTGAGGTTTCTTACAGACTCGATGAATTACTCATATATATATATATATATATATATATATATATATATATATATATATATATATATAGAGAGAGAGAGAGAGAGAGAGAGAGTATCAAATAATGTCACCGTAATACACAGCAATTCATGAAAAATGTTCGAGATGTTCTATGATTGGTTCTGCACACGCATGCTTCCGTCGGATCATTGACTGGCGAACCCATACCATACACATACACATACACGGTGTCGAATGATTACGCAGGCCCGATGACAAATTGATGAAGCATTTCTGTATGCGTGGTTCGTAAAACAATTGTTTTATGTGGCAGAAAAATAAAAAAATCTACGATATTTCGGTCGCGGGAACGTACAGGACATAGAACCTCACCTCCTCTACCTGTCCATATTTCATGGTAGACATCAGCCATTGCATCGCAATGTGACTAAAATGTGCTGGAACTCCATCATGCGTAAACCACACGCGTCTGGGTGTTAGCAGGAGTAAATCCTCTAGCAGGTTTGGAAGTGTGTTCGAAATAAAGTCCTTGTAGACAGCTGCTGTTAGACTTGCTGGGAGATAGATCACCTACATTTCCAGTTCACACATTAATCGTAAACAAATACTGATATCTCTCCTGTATTATACGATGGGGATTCCATTTCGCCCACTAATGTTGGTTATGCAAAATTGCTATTCTATCTCTTCCAAACAAGACTGAAAAGACAAACAACGGATCGGAAGTTTGAGCAATAAACCATGGGCAAAATTACTCCCGTAGTGAGTGAACAGATTTTGAAATAGCCTGCAAACTTTGCCCTAGAAAAGCGGTTGAAAAATGCCTGTACACATGGACAGAGTGAGAGATTTCGCACAATTTAATACCAATTTTGAAACTATTTCATCTACTGGAAAAAAGTTATAAAGCAGTGAAATGTGAATGACCACCCAATTTTGGTCCGCATCAAAATTTCAACAAATTTGCTAACACAAGGTCCCGTATCGTCGAACTTCACTCCCTTCCTACACAAGCGACTGAAATAATTCTTGGACTCATGGATTAAGCAGGAAATTGCTCCCAATCTGATATCTATTTCATGAGGATCCCCTAGAGAGGAAAAGTTGAAATACGATCTCTTCGAGCAAACGGCTTATCGGCAACCGTAAATTGCCAACGGTGACAGCAGCGACACGGTCGAAACTGCAATTTGCGCTAGAAAAGCGGATGAAAAATGCCTGTACACACGGACAGAGTGAGAGATTTCGAAATATGAGTGATAAAGATACAGTAGCTGCTCTTCAGTTACCCTCCATACTGTACTATGAGATGTACGACATGCTAGGACCACTTGACGTGTGCTGATACCCGCATCGTCTTTGAGGTTTGTAGAATGTGTTCTCCGTGGCTAGGGGGTACGAGTGGATCTCGGTCTTCCTCGGCACACAAATCTGTGGTGCTATGGTCATGTCCCTATGACGATCATGTCCGGCTGCCTTCGGTCTTAAACGTAATCTGATACAGCCGTACAGCCACGCGCCCATTACTATTCGCGCGGCCGTATGTAAAAAATAATATCTTCCGCGTAAGGATATGAATATTCTGCCATTTTTAAACGGGACACGTCTCCATTACTATTAAACGTTGAAGACGGCCACAAATGTAAAAATAATTTATCTTCAAAACAATATCATCTAACGAAAACTTTCTACAAACTTAACTCAAAATCGGATTCGCGGATATATGTTTATATGAACGGTTTTAATGTGAGGAACCCGGCTCCGAATTTGTAAAAGTTTGTTGATACATTCTATATATATATTTCGAATGGAAAAGCCCCCGGTGAAGAAGGAATTCCAGGTGAAATATACAAATGCGGCACCAAACATTTGATACGCGAAATTTGTGAATTTTCCAAATTTAAGTTTCGCAATATCCATGCCCATTTGTATAAGCTCAAAACAGGTGTGGATATCAACCTAAAATATAAACTTTGGTTGCTGGCAAAAACTTAATCCTCAAAATCGGCATTCCAGGATATATGCGCTTTTCGATCCGATATAGGAACCGTGGATATTTTTTGTCTCCGGCAGACTCAGGAGAAGGGAACAAAAAAAAAATGATCTATTTGTTGTTTTTGTAGACGATATATTATATATATATATATATATATATATATATATGATATATATATATATATATATATATATTTATGATACTATTTTTGTTTAAAATATGATTATAAAAACCCCTTTTGTACGGAGCACTGTCTTCTTGAAAAACCCAAAATACTAAGGAACCCCGGATTATGCACCCAACGTGTTCTTTTCTATGCGGCTTATACATACATATATATATATATATATATATATATATATTTATATATATATATATTTATAGCATATATATATATATATATATATATATATATATATATATATATATATATATATATATATAAATAAAAAGAAAAGAACAGTAAGATATCCGGTGTTCTTATAGATATTTTATTTTTTTACAAAATAGTGCTCAATGTAAATTTACAGAGCATTAATATTATAAATTAATTGATTTAAAATATATACAGTTCCAACCATGTTTCAAAAATAGAAGCTAAAAACCCTAATTTTATTTTTGCAAATAAATTAAAAGGTTCTATTTCATCTTCAAGCGAATTTTGGAGTAACTTTTAAAATTTACCGGGTTTTAAATATATAGCTAAAATCACGTTTCCATGGTTACAGAATATTCTACTCAAATTGAACAAACAGTATCATTGTATCAGTTATTATCATTTTGGTAAGGGGTGAGGATGTATTTTACACTGAAACCTGACGTCGGTTGAATGGATGTCGTTAAACGGTAAAAAATTTTTGTCTCTTTTAAAATTAAAGAATCAAGCTTTTTATTTAACCGATTTGAAATATTTTCCTTTTTAATTTTTATTTTACTATATTCTTTTTAAGAACAGTTAAATTTTAGAATCCGATTAAGTTTAAGTATGTATATGAGGTTACATTTTTTTTTTTTTTTTTTGTATATGACTATGACAGCAGAAATGGTTACTTAATTTTTTTCAGTAAACTTTTCCTTTATATATAAACCTATTATTATAATATTTCCATGGCTGAGGACATTCAAAAGCTTACATGTTAGTATTTCATATTAATTTTATTTTACTATAGGTGTTATTTTTGGATTCTTTTTAATGCGTGTAGTATTATTTAAAAAAAATGAATCATTCAATTTAACTACAATTTTAATTACAAATTCAAAATTACAACTTTAAAATTTTAAAATATTTTCATTGTTTAGTTTTAATAGACTATATTACTTTATAACAGAAGGAAAATTATATATATATTTTTCCATATATATAAATTTATATTTAAATATTATTTAATATATTAATATACTACAAAACTATAATCATTTCTATTTAGTAAACTTTATTTATTTATTAATTAATTAATTTATTTATTTATAATTAATAAAGTTTCATATGTATGTATAAATAACATGTTAGAATTCATTTTATTTTATACAATTTTATTTCAATTTTAAAATTATACTTTAAAATTTTAAAATATTTTCATTGTTAGTTTTAATTTAGACTATATTACTTTTATTTTTGTTTAAAATTTTTTTCATAATATATAAATTACAATTTTTAAACTTTTAAAAAATATTATTACTACAAAACTATCTAAGTCATTTCTCAGAATTAGTAAACTTTATGTATTAATTCAAGTTTAAGTATGTATATGAGGTTACATTTTTTTTTTTTTTTTTTTTATATAATATAAAAAATATAATATAATGTTTCTCATGTAAATACTAAGGACATGGGTCATTCAAAAGCTTACATCTTATGGCATTTCATATTAATTTTATTTTACTATATTTGCTTTTTGGGATTCTTTTTAGTGCGTGTAGTATTATTTTTCATTCAATTACTTTAATTTTAGTTTCAATTTTAAAATTACAAACTTTAAACTTTTGAAATACATAGTTATATTAGACTATATTACTTTATAACAGAAGGAATATTATCATATAATATTATTTTTATATATATATATATTTTATATTTTATATATATATATATATATTTTATATATTTTATATTTTATAATATATATATATATATATATATATATATATATATATATATATATATATATTTATATATATATATATATATATATATATATATATATATAGATAGATAGAGAGAGAGAGAGAGTATTATGGCGATAGATAGAAAAGTAGACTGAGCGTTATTGCCTAGGTTGTCAAAGGGTTTAGAAGAAGGACAACATTCGTATAAGAGTCGTATGGAGATATTTTGCCAAATTATGTGCACCAGGCCTTTGTGTACTTTTCTTGCGAACTTTGTAGTTAGTTCTGCACAACCATTCACCACTATAATCACATCATATGTGCGGATAGTTTAAGCACATTTTATATATAATATATTCATAATTTTATCTTTTCTTCTGAGTGCATCGCTGAAGAGTTAGAATGTTCGTTTTCTGACTTGGAGACATGGTTGATTGGTCACTGATCTTACCTGGGGAGTTGAACCCATATTTCAGAATTCGTCGATGGTTGTGTTTGTCAATTACAGGTCAAGCTAAACGTGGTATGGCGCCTGCTGATCCGGCCTGATCATACGCTCTTTCACAGTAAGTGTAACTGATGTCTGCTAATCATAGTTGCTGTATAAAAACAGAGTAGTCATCTGTAATAGCGTTTGAGTAGCGGCACTGCCAGACAGTTGTTCTCAAAAACGAGCATTATTGGCCATTTCAAATTTATTGGCACCGAATATCAGAGAAACCTAAAAGCCGCTCCTAGATAAGTATATGAACATTCTTTCATGTTTTTTGTTATGGTTATATTATACGTTTTTATTATGTTACGGCTTTTAAAACGAACATCTTAAAAGTATATATGAATATGTTCAAAAATATATAAACAAAAAAGAATAGAAAGGATAAAACAGATTAATTATCGTAAAATGGGAGCTCGAAAAAGTAGCAAAAACAATGAAACAAAATCTGGTTAACCGATTATATTTTCTCGCTGTTTCGAGGCCAATCTAAGAGAATATCTTAGAAATATGCTTATAACAACAAAAACGGAAATAAAAGTTACAATCAAACAAGCAGCAATATGAATCACAGATTGCATTTAGACCCAGTAGAAATTTTCTTCTGTTTAAAGATGGAAGACTGCTTAGACTTAATATACATAGTCTCAAGAATTATCAGTTGTTAATCCGAATGAGCTTTTCTGATTATGAGGAAAGAATCCTTGATGAAAATAAAACACAAGTCGGGTTATTTATTAAGCGTTCTGCATTTGCAGCACGGGAAATATTTTTTTAAAAAATGTGTGCCAATTTTATACTACCTTCTTCGGACCTAAGCTTCATCAGACCTCTGCTTACTTCTTTCAATATATTCAGCATAACATTATTTGTAATTATAAATCATTTTATTCAGCTCACGACTTCGTCATATATTATCCGCCATTGGATTCCTGTGTGTTGACTCAACCAAAATTGGATCATATATTTTACGTTTGGTGTTTGAAAGGAGAATTTGGAGTGGGCTTTCATATAGCACTGGTCTGTAATACTGTTCTTTCTCATGCTTACATCCAATACGCCGCCCGCCGGTACGATAGAGTGAGATATATTCCCTATTTCAAACAATTCATTCATTCTCAGCCTAAACACCCTCATTCACTTCGTATTCCCATTAATATAAAAGCATTTAGACAACTTCTTTCTAAGAGCCGCTACGCTGTGGAACCGACTACAGAATCGTATTAATCTATAATTATTTCGGCCATACGATTCGGTAAAACCATGAGTAGCTTTTGGGTCTTCGATTAGTTGAAAAACAGTGTTTATCTGTCTGGATTGCCACTAACACTGTAACACTGATCTTCACCAAAGTGTTCATGTCAGATCAATCCTGCAAATGAAGTTTAAAGTCTGTTCTGGTTAAAGTGAACTCTATAAATGCTACATAAGGAAAGAAAGTAGAAATTTTAACTTTTTTGTCAGCTTTAAAAATCAAAAAGATTCTTCCCAATTTTAAAATTAAAACGATCTTTCACTATTTCCATGTAAAATTTTCCTATAATCTCAATTCTTTACTTTCAACCTAGGATCCGCCATTATACATCCGCGGAATCTAATCCCTACATTTACTCCGCCTTGGAAGGAAGTTCGACGGATAAAGCTTTCTCCTGATAACTGCTACCCGCAGGAACAAATACCAGCTTGGATACTTAGCTGAAAAGCACTTTCTTAACTTCAAGGTTGAGTCATTTATTTATCACCCTATCCTCGTAAATCTAGGCTTATAGCCACATCACTGTGAAACACCAGTCTCTGTAGGATTTTAAGCAATGTCTAGTCTGGTAAGTACCCAGATTGGATAACTGCTTGGGAATAACATTTACTGTAAGCTTGGATGTGCGAGTGGAGTAATCAATGCAAATAACCTTGTGAAACGTATGAATCCACCAAAAGGTGGAGAGAAGGGAGAAGACTTGTATCACTAAACTGTTATTCTCCACAAAAATAAAATAATATTTCTTAAAAAATAGTTAGATTTCGGCATTAAATAACCCATAAAGTTTGATATGCCGCTAACCACACACAATAAATAAATAAATAAATAAATAAAAAAAATTAAAAAAAAATTGCAATCCGCCTGCAACTACCTTCTCTTTCATTGAGTATCACTCAATCTCGAGCCTGTATTGAGCGAAAAGTAGTAAAAAAAAAAAATGTATATCTCCCCGACGAAAATAAGTGTTTCACTTATACCTAAGACGTTTTTATAATTATATTTTATTATACAGAGCCGATGTTCCTGTTGACAAATTTAAAACTCTACCTCTACATTGAATTCCATTTTACTTGCTTTGTTCACGCAGAGATCGAACCCTTTCAACATCGCTTCATTTCAGAATCAAACAATCATTTCAAAGAGAAATGTTCAAACTCGTCAGACACCGCAGAGATTCTCAAAATGTTCTATCTTGCTTGACTTTCTATTTGTCTTCCTTCATTTGTTTTCACCAGACGATATTTTCGTCTTTATCTCACCTTTTGACACACATTCAAATATCATTCTTTAGGTTGGAAGGAACAGTTTACTCTCTGTGAAAACATTTGACATCGTAATATTAAAAGTGGCTGAACATAGGATTAATTTACTAGTTAACCCAACATGACCACTTCATAGAAGTTACTGTCTTAAAAACGTACTTAAGTCTGAGAACTTAAATTCAGTTTCGGAAGGGCAAATAATATTATTCAAAATTGTAGGAAACAGATGTGTTCCAAGTATTGAACTAAATACGTTCTATTTTGTTCGACTGTATTTTTTTTATTAAACCTATTAAGGTTATTTATCGTAAATTCATTAAAAAGCAAAACTAAACATATACAGCATTTCATTGAAATTTGGAATGCTTCAGTAAAAACTAAATGCTTTAGCCGGGGGAAAATGTGCTTCATATAATTCTTCTTAGTTTATTCGACTTTTTTTTAGGGGAGATATTTATTGCTATACGGTTCGAATTAAGTCGTACAATATGAGGCAAAAAGGCCTCTTCTATTTTAATTTTTTTCAAAAAGACAAATATAACGGCGATGGAAAAAAAACAATTACTTCTCTTTTGTTTAAACAAAGGGCTGTAGTTTTTATTCATTTAATTTTAAAGATGTGAGCCTCTAAATGATAGCTTCTGGTCACCCATAATCTTTTGCAGAGGATTTCTAATGTTTTCCATCACCGGAAAAAAAAACAAACATATGCGGTGTTATTTCTCATATATTTTGGCAAAGAGTATCCTTTAATTGTTCAATGGTTTCTGGCCGATGTTTATAAATATCGGCTTTCAAGTAACCCCAGAGAAAATAATCGCACTGCTGAGATCGGTCGAGCGTGCCGGCCCTTCAATGTCACCGTGTAAAGAAATTATATGTTCTGGAAATTTCTCTTTCAAAACTCCTATTAATCTTCTCGCTTTGTGTGCGGTGCCTTCATCTTGTTAAAATTACACATTGGCACTCCTAAGATTTCTGACTCTTTGGTTCCATAAATGTATGCAGCGTCTCCACATACAGGTAAGATGTTGTTTACCCCTCCTCAAAAATTTCGAAATTCTGCACAATATTGTGTAGAGGTCTTTCATGATGCGGTCTAGCGTTATTTTTCACCCAGTAGCGGAAATTCCGCTTATGGCTGCAGCCAGATGGATAAAAATGAACCTCATCACTTGTGAGAAGAACAGCATTTGCAGGGACATTTTGAAGTATTTCCTATCAGTCACGTTCTTACAGTTACTGAACAAGCATTAATTTGTATGGATGGACATTGAGATCACTATGTAAAATCCTGCTCGAGCAGACAATTCCAAAACAGAGGTATGTTTACGGGCTGAACGAGTAAGAGATTGCAGAACAGACTGTCACGCAGTCAGGAGTGTTTCGATGTTTCCCAGGCAGCTTTCCTGAAAGCGATGAACCTGTAAAACTGAAATTTTCAACCCATAGCAATATCGATTTTCTATCGGGAAAAACATGATTCCAGCAAAAAATTGAAATGAGTACGATAAGCTCTGTTTTGAAACTACAAATTTACTAGTCTTAAAGAATGTTTCAACAGAAAACACACAACCATCATGGTAACTTATTGTATCTGAATAAATCGCTGTCCTGAGTAAGGCGATAAACTAGGCTCAACAGCAAAGCCCCTGATCAGGAAGTTTTGAAATGCGTAGAACCACCTTTTAAGTGCTGGTGTTCTTTATCTGGAGTGGTAGCACCTGTTAGGGTCCCACTTATAGGCAAATGTGGTCAAACACCATGAAAATTTAAAAACAAGTTATAATACCAGAAATACTTTGTAAAATTTATTACCAGCAATAAATTCTTGAGAAAAGAATTATTACCAGCAATACATTTTAAAAAAAAATTACCAACAATACATTTCGGGAAAAAATATATACTACCAGCAATAAAAATTGTCGGCATTAAATAACCCATTGAGGTTGATATACCGTAAAACAAACCAAACCAAACTTGAATAAATGGTAATGCATTATCTAGACGACGACACTGTTGCCATTTGCTTAAGTTTCCTAGCACCAAATAGGCGAATGTTTAAAATGTGGGTGTGTTTTATGCCACACCCTGCATATAGCTTTTGGTATATTTAAAACTTGGGTCAAAATTCAACTGAAAATTTAAAAATGGAATAATAATAAAATTTTACGAACAATGATTCATCGAAGAAAATTAACATTACAGTCGCTACGAATAATATTCCTAGAAATATAAATACGCAAATAAACATAGCTGTAACGTGTAGAATAACATGACATGTCTTATGAAATGTGTTCTTCTACGAACCGTCGTTTTCTCGTAGAATAACTGATAAATTTCTGAAGGCATTCCATCAGGCTTCTATTTTAAATAGCTATGAGTTTTCTTGATATGTTAAACGGAAAAAAAAAACTTTTTTTCTATCAATAAAATTGTGATGATCAAGAAAAGATTAATATATAAAGAGAAAGAATATTCTCATCAATCTGGAAACATTCAAATTGAGATTTTAAACAGGGAATAAATGTACGGAGGAAAGCAGAGAATCTGATGCTATTCAAGAAACCTTGTTATGTTGAGTAAAATACTGTAACTGGCCTGTCGTACCTAAGACAGAATATCGTCAATATTTCTCATGTATCGTGAGTGAATTCGATTATATGTTGTTCTTTGGAATACGGCTAAAGGTGAGAGATTGTTCGATATCATTTTTACTGTTTATCAACCCTTTGTAGCTTACTTACACCTGGAAAATGCTTTTAAAGTGTAATAAGTTTTTTTTTAGCGATAATAATGATATACTGATAAAATCCCTACTAATTAGTAAATAACTGAAGGAAATGGTGTAGAATTTTACTCTTATTAAGGTTATGTGCGTATAAACGAATATGACAGAACCCGACTGGATTTGAAAGAGTAGAGGTTTATCCCTTGTTTCATGTTTAGTATTGGTTCCTACTTCCTTCTAAAGTCTTCTGATTCTCTTTCGCTCCAGTAATCCCTTGCTTCTTAGTGGCAATTTTGCCATTTTTGAGGCGAGTTAATAAACACAATACCTTATAAATGATATATACTTTTATTCATAAAATCATTTATAAAAGATATATATTGTTATTCATAAGGTAATATAAATAAATATTATATCTTCTTATAACGCGTTATGAATAAAAAATATATATCATTTTATAGATGTTACCCTTTCAAATGTATGAACGGAGCATGCGCTAACATCAGAAACAGTGACATAAGACTGCATTGCAAAATGGTGGAAGACTTTAAAAATTTTATCAGGATATCTACTCTTTGTTTGCATGCTTATACTGTACCTAAACTGAAGTCGGATTTATTTTATTTCAGGACAAACTCGGATAAATTTGGACGAAACAGTAATGTCACTCGTGGAAAAAATACAATCTGCAAACAAGATAAGAATGCTTAATCATTTGTTTAAAGCACTACGGTAAATAAATCATAAGAATTGTTAAATGTTCAAGACACATGAACTGTGAAATATAGAAAGGATCTATGGTTGCCAAGAACAGAAAATTGAATGTTCAATGGATATGAACAGTGAAATATAGGCAGGATCTGTAGTTGTCAAGAAGAGAAAGTTGAATGTTCAAGGGATATGAACAATGAAATATAGGCAGGATCTGTAGTTGTCAAGAAGAGAAAGTTGAATGTTCAAGGGATATGAACAATGAAATATAGGCAGGATCTGTAGTTGTCAAGAAGAGAAAGTTGAATGTTCAATGGATATGAACAGTGAAATATAGGCAGGATCTGTAGTTGTCAAGAGAAAGTTGAATGTTCAATGGATATGAACAATGAAATATAGGCAGGATCTGTAGTTGTCAAGAAGAGAAAGTTGAATGTTCAAGGGATATGAACAATGAAATATAGGCAGGATCTGTAGTTGTCAAGAAGAGAGAAAGTTGAATGTTCAAGGGATATGAACAATGAAATATAGGCAGGATCTGTAGTTGTCAAGAAGAGAAAGTTGAATGTTCAATGGATATGAACAGTGAAATATAGGCAGGATCTGTAGTTGTCAAGAAGAGAAAGTTGAATGTTCAAGGGATATGAACAATGAAATATAGGCAGGATCTGTAGTTGTCAAGAAGAGAAAGTTGAATGTTCAATGGATATGAACAATGTGAAATAGTTGTCAAGAAGAGAAAGTTGAATGTTCAAGGGATCTGAAATATAGGCAGGATCAAGTTGTCAAGAGAAAGTTGAATGTTCAATGGATATGAACAGTGAAATATAGGCAGGATCTGTAGTTGTCAAAAAAAGAGAAAGTTGAATGTTCAAGGGATATGGAAATATAGGAACAATCAAGAAGAGAAAGTTGAATGTTCAATGGATATGGAAATATAGGCAGGATCTGTAGTTGTCAAGAAGAGTTGAATGTTCAAGGGATATGAACAATGAAATTAGGCAGGATCAAGAACAAGTTGAATGTTCAAGGGATATGAACAGTGGCAGGATCTGTAGTTGTCAAGAGAAAGTTGAAAAGGGATATTGAAATATAGGCAGGATCTGTAGTTGTCAAGGAAAGTTGAATGTTCAAGGGATATGAACAATGAAATATAGGCAGGATCTGTAGTTGTCAAGAAAAGAAAGTTGAATGAGGGATATGAACAATGAAATATAGGCAGGATCTGTAGTTGTCAAGAAGGATGAATGTTCAATGGATATGAACAGTGAAATATAGGCAGGATCTGTAGTTGTCAAGAAGAGAAAGTTGAATGTTCAAGGGATATGAACAATGAAATATAGGCAGGATCTGTGGTTGTCAAGAAGAGAAAGTTGAATACTCTAGGAATATAAATAATGAAATATAGGCGGAATATGTGTTTGTCAAGAAGAGGAAGTTGAATCTTCTAGGGATAGGAACAGTGAAATATAGGCAGAATGTGTGGTTGTCGAGAAGAGGAACAGCCCAATATGCGAACTAAGAATTGTAGATAGAAAACTCGGGCAGGTAAGAGGTTATAAATACATGGGAAGTGTTTTAACAACGGACGGAAAATATGACACCGAAATCCGAAGACGAATAGGAATAGTGAAAATTGCCTTCCAGAAGCTAAGCCAAGTATTAAGAAACATGAAATAAACAAACCGAACTGTTATGTGATGTAAGATTCTCTATATGACAGTGAACACAGGAAGAATAGTAAGTAATAGAAGTAACGAGAATGTTTTAAGGAAAATGAAAAAAAAATATTTGTATACTTACAATCAGAAAGAGATCGTTGGAATTTCGCGGAGAGATGGGGTACTTGGAGAATTTGAGATTGAAAACAACATATTGAAAGCAAGAGGGAAAGAGGGAAACAGCAAACTACCTAACAAGATTGTTTAACTGGATGACAGAAAAGGAGTGGAATGAACGAGAGAACGCACAAAAATTACTAAGACCTACAAAGAATTGGAAGTTGTGGAGAGTCATAATCGGCCATGTGCTGAAGAGACACAGCACATAGAAAATGAATAAATATATGAACTCTAGTCTCCATACAGTTCTCCAGAACTAGTCAAAAATCAGATTTCTTTAAAAAAAAAACATTTCTACATAGCATCGAATATGTGACCGAATACAAATATCTGTAGAATAAAAAAAAAATCTACTGTACTATAGCAGTTAACAAATGTTGCTCGTTTGTTTAAAACACTACGATAAAGAAATCCAAAAGCGGGTGTATAATTTGCAAGAAAAGAACCAGGATTTTATGATTCAAGTGCAGATGTCATCTTAACCACCATTCGCTTTTAACACTTTAAGAATAAGCGAATGCTTAATGGTCCATTTCCCGCGCGTAAGCAAGATGGAGTCTTAGTAGGGGGCGCCGCTTTTAAGATGTCTGCAGAAGATTGATAGTGTGAAGAAATTTATTCTGCAAATATATGGAAACTGTTGTAACGATGGCGAGCCTTGATTATTCCAAACACAGTTCATTTTCTCTGTGAGCGAAAAAGAATTCAGCTCAAC
>CAHIKZ030004253.1:100000-112500 GCA_903632075.3 Acanthosepion pharaonis
TAATTTTTTATAAAATAATTATATCTGCTCTACTTTGTATTGAGCACTCTTTTAAGAATAGTAATTGTTGGTTATTGGAATTCATTCCGTGTATACCAATTATATACTTTGATATATATATGTATATATATATAGGATTATACACTTCCCCCTCCCATCAGAGTCCTTTGAAAAATTGAATATGTCATATTTATCTACAATTACGATAGATTTGTTGCTTCCATTTTTTACACAAATGTTAATGATGACCTAACTTCCGGTTTAACATCTCATGAAAAAGTAACCACCCCTCTGAGCTTAATTTTGTATTTATCGTAGATCTGATACTTGGTTGATCAAAGCAAACCAACAAGTCTATTTTTAAGTCTGACCTTGTGTTTCTTCACCTTCCCTTTATCTTTCGAAAAATGAGGTAACATTTTGCGTTTGAATTTCTTAAAAAAATTATTTAATCACCTGTCACTTACCATCGCTTGAAGAGGCACAACAATGCCGGAACACGAAAGCTATTGTGTAGCGATTTCAACATGTTTTGGTCAAATCTCTTATAATAAAAATAATAATATATTGCTCTAGTTCGTATTGAGCACGTTTTTAAAAAAATGCTACGAAATGTGAAATTTTACTCCATTTTTTTCTTTCTCACATTTTGATATTTTGCCCACTTCACGGTAGAGCACTTTCGACATTTATTCTGTTACATTAACATGGAAAAGACCAATTTTAGAATCTCTCTAAAAATATTCCCAATAAAAACAAACGGGATTATTTTGATAAACTTGTTCCAAAAATTGAGGATTTACTCAAACGGATGAAATGAAATGCCTATTTCTATCTTCGTGATAACGATTTTTCGAAAGAACCTGATATTTATGATTTCAAAGCTTAAAAACTGAACCATTAATCGAACGGTTATATGGTTTTGAAAATGATTTTTCTAGGAATCATTTATCATATCTCTTTTCATAAATAAAAATAATCATTTTCAGAGGCATCTAGACTGTGTTTTAAGGACACCCATTCGTCCGACAAGGTTTCTTTTTTAAATCCGACAAAACAGCCAATTTTTACAATTTTACTGCTAAAGATTATAATATTATAATTAATAAAAATATTTAACTAAAAATTATAGAAAAAATTAGATAATAATATCGTTAATTTAGATAATAAATTTAATGCAAGATGTAAAACTATAACCATCAAGCTTAAAATTAACCATAGACTTAGCAAACTCTGCACCAAAGAATCCCATGTCCTGATCAAGGATGATAAAATTGATTTTGAGGTTAATCTTCCCACTAGCAATATCAATCCTATCAGACCAAAAATTGGAAGGATTGGTAAAGTAATTCTTAATAGACTCAACCAGCTGATTAGAAGGCGCCTTAGATTTTTACAGAGAACTAATACTACAGATGTCATCAATTGGTTCAATGGTATGAACAATAAAAGAAATTACTCTTTTATCCAATTTGATATCATGGATTTTTACACATCTATTTCCAAGGATCTTTTTACTTTGGCTTTGGAGTTTGATGAGCTTGACATTATTATGAACTGTAAAAGATTTATTCTCATCCACAACAATGAACAGTGGACTAAGAACAATCCTGTTAATTAATTTTATAGTTCCATGAGAACGTTAGATTCGGTAGATTCTTCCGACTTTGTTGGTTTATCTTATATAATCTAGTGACTACGATGATGTTAACATTGATAATATAGAGCTATATAGAGATGATGGCCTTATGTTAGTGACAAAAACCACAAAACAATAAAGCAGACAAAATCAGGAAATTAATACATAGAGTTTAAAAGTCTTAACCTTAAAGTTACGATCAACTCAATTTAAAAATGTAGATTTTCGTGATGTTACATTAGTTAATAATGTATTCCAAGCCTACATGAAAACAAATGCCAATCCAATATACATCCATCCGAATTTTAAACACCCTCCATATGTAAACAAACACATACCCTCTTCTATAGAATATAGGATTGGCAATACATCTTACAGCGAAGATGGTCCTTTACAATCATGGTAAAGTTTATAACAATGCCTTAAAAATAGTGTTTATAAGTGCACCGACATTAAATATATAAAATATAACAATAGCTATCGTAACATTAGGAATAGAATCAGGAAAATCATTTGGTATTCATCCCCAATTAACCAAAAGGTTGTAGTAATTTAGGCCAGCATTTCACCAGTAAAATTCTACTCAGTAAAATTTTTAACAGAAATACAATAACGCGAAGCTATATCTCTAGCCATAATCTTGAAAAAAGTATTAAAAAACATAATAATAAAATTTTAAACCAATACAAAAACCTGAGTAATAATGCAACAAACGACGATAACACCAACAAGTGTAATTGTAGAAATTCTAACTAATGCCTATTTCAAAATCGATGTCAAATTGACTTTTTTATTTATCTAAGCGTTATTTCTACTATTGAAGATCCAGCAGTTAAAAAATTATATAGGAAGTACCAAGAAATATTTATAACTAGGAATATATTACCTTTCACCAATACTGCTTATAAAAATATGACGTCATTTTTTAAATAATTTTGGAACTTAAAAGAAGTAAGAAAATATCCCTACGGTAAAATGGAAAATACTAGTAAAAAGCTAGAACCTATAAATCTTTAAATGAACCTTACTTCTTATACTTACATGAGAAACAAGACATTATCCAATTTGCTGACAAAAAAACATATTGAATGAAACAACTGAATTAACTGCAAATTGCCGACACACATTATACTTTAATTTACAATATAGTTAAATTTTAAAATTTAAGTAGTACCATATCTTATGGCCATAATTAATAAGGAGATAAAGGTTCAACCTCTACGAGTAATTATCTTATAATCTTAATCGGATTTAGTATTGTTATGTAGTGCTGTCCAGATATTAATATGAATAACTTATATAGATGTTCCACATTTTTAATTTTATTTACAGGTGCCTTTAAAAAGCTTCCTAAATCTGAAATTAAAAAATATATATTTCTGTTGAAATTAACCTTACGTCTGGTTATCCTCCTACACCTCCCCTCAGCGTCCTTTGAAAAACAATTTGCTTTTGAAATTTTCATTTAATTCCCAATCACTTATTTCGCTTGAGAGGCACAACACAGTGCTGAAACACGAACGTTATTGTGAAGTCATTTCAGCATGATTTTCTTCTGATCTCTTATAATAAAAAATAATAAAAATATATATATATATATATATATATATATATATATATATATATATATATATATAAAGGAGGAATTGAAGTCAGCACCTACAGGCAACAGTATATTTCATGCTAAAAGGGTTGGACTGACTTTTATATTTACATAAGGTATATGCCTGATATTGAAACCATTAGCCAATAAATATAATATTCCTTAAAGTATGTTTTATCAATGTTCAATTTTTATACATACATATATATATATATAGTAATCCATACGGAATTTTCAAGAGAATATACATCCGTTGAGAGCTCTATGTCAAAAGACAGAGCAATAGTATAGTGTTCATATTTGGTATTCATGTTAACCATGTGCATTACTTATTTATTTTTTGTTTTCGCTCATAGAAATCTGTTTTATGTAATGTATATACTAAGAATAAAGAGCGGTTCAATATGTTTGACCGATTTGGGTACTACATGTTAATTTATATGATAAGTTTCTCATATAGATACGGATACTTATGGAACTTAAATCGCTAAACTTTTAACCTTAGTAGAGATAAACTAAATAATTCAGATCTTATTACCGTTTCTTTCTTTTTTTTAAATTTCTTCTCATCCAATTGAATTTTAATAAGTTTATTTAAATTATAAAGTTTTGGACTGTTGCTTATTTTATTTAATATACTTTATATAATATATCTAATTGTTTCTCTACATAAATATATTTTATTTATATATATATATTCTTCTGGATATGATAGTATTTTTTATTAATTATTCGTGAATAATTACATATTAGAAAACACACAAACACACAGTCCATATATACATATATATATATATATATATATATATATATATATATATATATATATATATATATATATATATATATATATATATTCTGCGTCTTCTATTGCAGACAATGTTATAAATAGTAGGAATTGTGTCTTTAATTTTAGGGTGGAACGTTTTTATATTTTATCGAGGTCTCATTCCTCTTATCAGCCCAAGGTTATAGAGTCCTTGTATATCAGATCCCGTGGGCCTTTCCTCTGTAAACAGAGGGATACTTACTGTGTCTGAATGTTATTGGATTCTAGTTTTCTTGAAATTCATATTTTTCCCACCATTTGTTATCATTAATATCAATTAAATTTACACGTTTAATTTTTATAACCCACAAATTAACTTGATAAGGCTGGGACAAAACCGGTTGTTTTTTGTTTTTTGTTTTTTTTTTGCTTTTAAAATATATATTAAAACCCCAAATAAATTATGCTTCTTCCTAGTTATCCTTAAGTTTTATACAACAAAAGTTATTTAAATATATATATATATATATATATATATATATATATATATATATATATGTTTATTTTAATACATTATTTTACATTTAAATTGAAATCCTTAGCTAGATTCTGATTATTTTTAATATTTTGCGATTGCTTTTAGCCAACCACTATTTTAATATAAATTATAACATACTTATTGAAGTTGAATACATGAGGCAAAAACTTAACCAAGGAAGAATCCAGATAGATTATCGAATTTACATTTAAAATCCTTTTCAAATGTATTCTTATTTGCCGATTTAATGTACCGATTCATGTCTACAGTCCGGATGTGAAATTCGGTCAACACAGTTCTTAATCGAACTGAGAAGACACACAATTTTCTTCTCCCCTTTTTCCTACATGATGATAATTTAACATCTTTTTTTCTCCTAATCTCTCAATATGAAATGACTATACTTAGTTATTAGGCCTAGAGTAATTATTTCCCATTTTAATTTGGCTTGCAGGTCAGGATTTGAAGCTGCGTTTTATCGCCTTTAATGAAATAAAATATCACCTATGCTTTTTAATTGTGTTTTTTATATATATATATATATATATATATATATATATATATTATATATATATATATATATATATATATATATATATATATGATATATAAATATATATATATATATATTTTAATTATGTTTATATATATATATATATATATATATATATATATATATATATATATATATATATATATATATATATATATATATATATATATATATATATGTGTATATATATATATATATATATATATGTGTGTGTGTGTGTGTGTGTGTGTGTGTGTGTGTGTGTGTGTAATTGTACATTGAATAAAACACCCAGAGACGACAGTCTATTTCATGCAAAAGCAATTTTTAGCTTTGGGTGTTGATTCAATGTCTATATTTACATACGCTCTATCCCCGACCTCAAATGTTGTCATTTCGTACATTAAATTTGAGAAAATTATTATACATGGTTTTAAAAAGTGAGACAGGGATTTTTTATGACAAAAAAAAAAGTAATGAAAATCTTGGTAATCCGTATGGATAATCTCAAGGAAGATGAATTACCAAGAGCTCAATGTTAAGTCAGAGCGAAAAATTTAATTTAAAGAAAAACAGACCACTTTAAGCTTCCATTATTGTTGAAACTTGACTAATGCATGGAATAATAATACAACACAAAATGTACTTACAACAAAATGTATTAAAACAAGAAAGTGTACACAATATTTACATATAGTCTTTTGTATATTCCTGGGAAGACCGTTCCTGGAGAATGTGTTGACTTAGTCGCAGTCGGGCAGTGTCTCTGGATTGACTCTCTTGATTCCTCCGTTCTCTTCCCGGTACCAACCATATTTATATGGTCGGTACTCCACTATGCAAATTAGGTGGATACTACCACAACAATTATTATAATTTCACCAGAGACTTTCATTTTTTTCTCTCTGATTATACACTTCTACTTTATTAAGATTGTTTGGAAATCTTTTTAGATTGTTTAGAAAGCTTTTTTTCATTAGTGTCCATAGACATTGACGATTGGAAAATAAGTTTTGACATTTTTTTATGTTTCTGTCACAGAATATATACTCCTTTAGGCAGATTGTAGATGAAAAATGCCTTACGAAGGAAATGAGCCAATGAAATATCTGAGATGATAAAGTCATGATTATATACAAATCTCTAAGTAGATATTTTTCAACTTATTAACATCAGTTCAATGTTCCTAGTTAAGTAATTTTAGTTGAAAATTATCTTACTTTTTTTGACATTAATATCATGAATACAATATCTGAAGAAACAAAGATTAAAGTTGTGAAATTAAAGGAGAATCGGGTAGAAGGAGGGATATCCAGATATCCAGGAATTTCCAGGAACCATGTTCAAATGACCAAAACGGTGTGCAAAACAAAGAGAAAATCTACAAAATGTGCAAGAAATATTCTGAGAGTGTCAGTATACAATACAGGATTAATAGCAATATAAGCGAGCATGATAGACTCTTTCTGCATTTATCGTTAGAATATCAGCGGTTGACCAGAAGAAACGAAAGTCGTATTGCTTGCCTGGGAAAAGGCCCTGCAATGAGTGAGGAAGAACTAATTCATCATTGATTAGAACGTCTAAGATTTGCCCAAGAAGAGATAGAAGGATCGATAGTTGGATCGGTCGTACAGTACCCCAGCCTTCTCAAAAACTGTAACAATAAACGATGATTTCCAGCTGGAAGGAAAGCAGGAGTCAGCGAGGCATTTGTTATATAAAGTTTAGAGAGAACAGGAACCAGTTCTTGAGCACAATTCTTTTAACTATTATTACAGAGCTTCCATCGGGTCCACATGCTTTGTGGGGATCAATATTAGATATAATACTAGAAACTATGGAAAGGGCTATATGTATATCACTCAACAGAGAATCAGTTCTGAGTGAGGAGTTAGGCAGGGATAATCCAGATGAGACAATAATAGAGTTTGAGAAGAATCCACGGGCAAAGCAAATAGCTTTATCAGCAGAGAATGATAACAATTCAAATCAATTGAGGAGGTGAAATAGGTCCTTGCACATATTCAGTACACTAAATAGATCCAATAGAGAAGCCTGTTACTCGGTTTGATTAGAGAAACGAGTAGGAATGTCAACAATTTGTTTGAGGGATTGGACAATGGACAAATTTAATATCTGTATACCGGCAACACCAGTGCCTTTAGAATGTTTCAGTCACATGTCGTGGTGAATGTTAAAGTCACCGAAGTCAAAGAGGTTCGCAGATGGACGGAGAGAAAGTGACATTTTCTATAGGGTCAGCTATTGCGTCTAATATACTGCAGTCTTGGGAAGATAGTGAAGTGATAAATGAAAAAAGAGATAGCTGACAGAGTTTAGTAGCGAAAGACGGAATCACATAAAAAAGCAGACAGCCGTCTCAAGAGACTATTCCCTGGCCATCGGAAGATTATCCCAGATGTAAGCATCAATGGCGTGCATGTGAATGCTGGAATCTTTTTGCTAAAGGGGAAGATAGCCTGCAACCAAAAAGTCATTGGCAGCAATGGAAGAATTCAGTTGGTTTCCCAAAGGGAAAAGATATCTGGCGACCTTTCCAAAAAAAAAACAACCCTACGCTGCAAGATGTTGGAATAGATACAAAGAATATTGGAGATAGCTTGAGTCGGGTATGTGATTTTTTCTTAGCTGGTTTAGTTTAATTTATTTTTCTTATCATTTGATCAATGATATGCTATGAAGTGAGAGAATAAGGACCACCACTATCTGTCTTCAATGGCAATGCAAACCAGCCAGTGCGTGGCTGAGAGCAGAGTATAATATGGCCTCAGGGAAATACATGCACGAAAAGGTACAATCGATATAATTCTACTGTGAATCGGTGCAGACTCTCTTAGCGCTATCAAAATTTTCGGTCTCCTAACGGCCAGTCGGAAGCAGCAGCCAGCAAACATCCAACCCGGTACTCTCATAACAGTAAGTCACAGCAACTGGTTATTCTGATCCCCAGAAAGTTAAGACAGCTTAAACACTGCGTCCCTAGTAAGAGAACTAAATAGAACCGGGAGACCATACCCTGGACAGTGAACAAGGGATGAACCTCTACTCCTGTTCAATAGGAGTGTGGGCCGCTCAGTAGGAAAGCCTACCTACTACTGTACTGTACTGTACTGATGCGGCATTCACCCTGGGCGGATTGAGCCGGCTTCTTCCTGTTATGAGAAGAAGATTCTTGGGATAAATTACAAGTAGGGTATCCAGGCCTACTCGGATAACGTTCTTGCTTGCCGGGTTCATAGGGATTCCCACAGACGCAGATGCAGACGGAACGACCAGAAGACCCGCCGATTTACCGATGCAGACGCTCCTTGGATTTTCACCCTGAGCCCTTGTTAGAGCCGGCAGATGGGGGACCGCTTGGGTGTCAAAGACCTGTGCTATTGGGTGGTTCTGATGTCTATTACAAACAAAACAAAGATCACATAATTAATTTTCCATTGGGCAGCATAAAACTCTGAACTAAACATTTTGATAGTTTCTATTTTTGGCCCGTTAACCCCCCCCACCGTATATATATATATATATATGTGTGTGTGTGTGTGTGTGTGTGTGTAATTTAATGAAGCATGAATGGTCTAATTAAATATTCAATCCATATTTGTCATCGTTTTAAATTAATTCACTGTTCGGTGATCAATTTTCGCAATTTCTACGGCTATTCAAATGTTTTCAAGTTAAATATCACATTATAGATTCTAAAAATTCTCAATCTGTCTAATAATTGCTGAAATTATGCACGTCAGTTGAAAACGAACCGGCTTTTATCCTAAAATTCTTCTAAATTAGATCTAATTTTTTATTTTATAAATTGATAAACATTTACTGGTTAATAAAAATAAACAATATATTTTATATTATCTCTCTCTTTCTCTCTTTTCTCTCTCTCTCTCTCTCTCTGTGTATGTGTGTGTGCATGATCTTTTTTTTAAAACATACTTTGTCTACAGGTGTGTTTTGACGCGAGACCATAAGAGGAAAACGTACCCTTACACACGCCAACATAATTGAACCTCCCAAATAGACCAGCCACTAAGGTCTTCCTCTTTAAAGAAACATTACATTGCCCTTAAGAAGGAATGCAAATCTCGCGTTAAGATCTTTCGAAGCCAATATCTGTTAATTTTATTTTCTGATCCGAAAAGCAAACAGTATTTTTTTTTTAAATTTAACGCTTTGACCCTTGGACAATCAATTTTAACCCTTCTGCCTGATCTCCTGAATTAAAATTCACAAATAGTTTTATGTAATATTTCACGGCAGATATAAAAATAGTTTACACTTGTTTACCCACTGGTCAACTGGTGGCTGGGAATTAAGTCTTTTTTCTCTACCACTGATCAGCCGGTGGTCAAGATTTAAAGGGTTAATAGATTTTAGGCATATTCATGATCATTACACTAAATGCAATATTCAGTGTATGCCTGTGTTTGATATGACAACTGTTTCTTCGGTGATGGTTTATCATTATGCATTTCTGTTCATTATATGGAGACACGTTGGAGTTAGAGATAACGGCTCGGAATCGGAGAGCAGACATCGAATTCCTGTTGAGTTCATTACATTCACTTAGTTACTAATACCGACGTTTCAAAATATCTCCTCTCCTCTTCAGTTAAGAGTAAACAGCAAGACAAATTGCTTCATATAGTCTTGGTTGGCAATCGGTCTATGAGGACAAACATGGAGTCAAATCTTTTTGGTGTCCTTGTGGCAAGCAGTTGACCGATTCTCAATATTCGACTCTTCCAAAAACTGTGGTTGGTTCTGCACGAGTCTTCATCACGATGATATACGTGCAGCTAATCTATATATTTGATCTAAGAACTGACCTGTTAATTACGTGATTTACAAATACGAATGTAGTTGTGGACACGACTACATAGGGAGGACGTCTCAACGCTTGTATTTGAGAATAAAGCAACACTTACCACCACCCCACAGCATTTCGTCGTCTATTTCACAGCATATTATAAATAGCAGGAATTGTGTCTCTGGATTTAGTGTGGACCGTTTTTCTATCTTATCAACGTCCCACTCTTCATGCCACCTAAAGGTTGTGGAGTACTTATACATCGTATCCCGTAAGCCTTCCCTGTGTAAACAGAAGGATTTTTTGCTGAGTTTAAATGTTATTGGGCTCTAGTTTTTCTTCTGTTATTATTCCCCCCACCCATCAGTCATCCTCTATTTATTTTACACGTCTTTTATTTTAATTCCCAGGAGTAAACATGATAAGACTGGGACGAGACCGGTTATTTTTTAGCTATTAGAATTTACATTAAAAATGTCTTTTAAATTACGCTTATTCGTTGCTATATATATATATATATATATATATATATATATATATATATATATATATATATATATATATATATATGAGGGTTGTGCGTGTGTATGCAATATGCGATTGATAAATTGTCGCCTGAATTACGAAAGAAATAAAATAACACTGATATCTCATTTTTTTTATATATATATATATATATATATATATATATATATATATCAAAATATCAAAAAAAGTATGTCCAAATACTGAAGAGGAAATGTGTTCAATAATATCTCCATTGGCTTCAATCACGGCCTTTAGAGGAGTTCGGAATCTCTTGCAACACTACTGGGCGGTCTCCTTGTTTGTTGATGATAGCCATAATCCTAGCCTTCAGTTCATCTTTGATGTTACAGAGAGCTTTGTTGGGTTCTCGCTCAAAGGCTCCCCATACATAACAATTAATGGGGTCGCAGACTACGGTGTTAGGTGGCATGAGGTGATTTCGTCGCAGTAATTGTATGGAAGCCAGACTATGTTCTGCTTTTGTGGCATGGCTAAGAGATCTGTTTCCAGAAATAGGGTCTTCCAGCAGACTTTGTCTTGACTTAGTGCAGCATTTTCTCCTCAAGACAGTTGATGTAAGCCTCCGTGTTGAGTCTAAAGCGCTCCCCAATAAATTCGGGAGTTCTTTTCTTATCAGAACGATCACAGTGAGTTTTCCGTGTTGCCATACAACCGTAATCACCATAAGACTCAATCGACTCATTCCGAATTTATTTCACTGTACGTAGATTTGAACGCAAACACTCTGAAAATTTCGTATTGGAAGTTCCGACTTGAATGCCAAACACTACAGGATGCCTTTTACAAATTTCTGGTAGAGTGAATCGCCTCATAATGCTTTTTTTCTCACACACGATGTCCAACTGACCCTACTATACTGTGCACTCGACAAAATCACAAGCACGAATGCGCATGCGCGAAATTTATTTATATGCCTACTCTTACCCATTATTTCTGTTTTCATGTTTAAGAGTTTATTATGGTTTACAAATCTAATTATTTCTAACTTTTTCTCTATACGTTGATTACAGTTATTTTTCTATTAATGCTGTTTGAGGCTGCCCTTATTATAATTTCCTATTTGATTTTGTTGAGGATATTGTTTTCTTTTTGAGTTCATATGTGTTTTTATAGGATTGTATTGCTTAAGTAGTTTTTCTCTCAGTGGAAAATATGTGGTTGTAAGAATTTTGATTCGTGTTTTTCTTCGTCTGTTGGTGTTATTAGTCACAGTAGCGGTTTATATTATGTTATTGGATACATATTTATTGTTAAGTGAACAGTTTTTTGGTTCCTGCTATTACATTTCATGTTATTATTTTTCTGGATGTTACTCATTTTGTTGTTGCAATTGTTATTAGTTTTGTTGGGTATTTTTTTAATTGTGCTTAGGTTTTATTCCCTCCGTGTTTTCCATGCAGCTGTAAGTAATTTTTATTGCATTTTTTTGATAATGTTTTATAATTTTCTGTTTGGAGAATATTTGCCTAATTTTGCTTTTATTATATTGTTGTACGGTACAATGTTGAACCAAATTATATTTCGTTTTTTGTTGTGTATCTTTTTGTATAGTTTGAATACCCGGTGGTTCTTGGGGTTGATTTGTAAGCTTTTTATTTCTTTGAATATTTTTAACTTGTTAGAATTTGTTGAAATTGTTATTTTTAGATATTGGTATTTGATTGTATACGGTAACATGTGGATGGAATATTTGTTTATATGTAATTGATTGTTATTTGGCTTTTTGTATGGTTTGCATGTTCCGTTGTTTACGTTGAAGATTATATCTGAGAAATGTAATATTTCTTTGATTTCATTTCGATAGTGGGTTCTAGCATTTTAAAGGCTTTTTATTATTTCTTTTCTAATTTTTTACGTTGTTCTGGCGTTGCGAATTTCGTCCATGTATAAACACATGTCTATTTTGTTAATTATATTTGTTAATTTATTGATTTTGTATATGCCTACGAGCTTTCACCCCCAAGTATCGTTATAGTTACCCATTGTTACATCGAAATTAGTATTATTATTTTTTTGCCCATTTTGATTCATTTTCT
>CAHIKZ030004253.1:115000-127500 GCA_903632075.3 Acanthosepion pharaonis
AAAAACACACATATATATATATATATATATTATAAAATATAGTTTTAAGGAATGATATATTTATGCGATGAAAGTGTTCAGTATCAGAGATAGAGCGTATGCAAATATAACAATGACCCCTGAAGTCAATACCCAGAGGTGATACATACTTTTGATCGAAACGCATACGCTTAATTGGAGGATTGAACTCTCTGTGTCTGTTACTTGTTCACCCAGGTAATTTTCCACCTTTAACGCTATGTTTGGCGCCCTATATTGGAGAATGTTTCAGCAGTAAACTATTTGCTTGAGAAAACTTACAGTAAATTATAGTAATCCCTACAAGAATAACTCTTATGAAAAGTTGCTTAATATAACTTCTTAGCACACTCATAATTCTTACAGAAAGATCAGATATATTTTCACTTCTTAATAATACCCAACAACGCACCTGACTAAAGAAATACAAAAATGTGATTATTTGTTAAGCAATGCAGTTAATCCCCAGTTAAGCAAGCAAATGAAATCAATATTTAAAAGTTTTCGAATTCATAAACGAAACGAAAATAAAATAAAAGAGAAATGTTATTAAAACTATTTCGCTTTATCTCATAATAAAGTAGAAAGAAAAATGAAAGATGAGTAGAAAGAAGAAGAAAAAGACCTTGATTAAAAAGTTCTGAAATTAGAGATGATTCAAGTGAATATTAAACAAAATCTGACGAAGTGAGAGATTACTCCTGAATTCTTTCTGTGCGTCATTGGATTCAATGTGAACAACATCCGGAAAGAGAGGTAAAACGTAATGTGAAAGAGGAAGTAGTCAGGAGAAAAGTTTGGTTGGAGAAAAAATGGCGTGAAAAAGAGTTTTTATTCAGGATGTTCTTTTTTTCTGTTACTTTTCTTTGGAGCGAAATAATTTTGTCCCCTCCAATATTTTACGCATTTCTTTACCAAAGTATTACAACAAGAATTAAAGCAATCATAAACATTAAGAATATCGTAAAGAAAAAGAAGATTGTAAAAAAATACTATAAAAACTAAATATTGAAATATACAAAACTGATTTCTCAAATACGACGTGGCGATAATGTGAAATTACTTCCTTTTAGTTTACATCCGGTGCAGTGCTTATTATTTTGTTATTATAATATTTAATTTGGATTCTAAAATTCGGCTTCCTCTTGATAATTTTTTAAGCAAAACCCAATAGTAAAACGATTTGAATGAGAAAGATGGCATTAGGACTGTCAATTTTGTTACTATTCAGACCTGGACGCTGGTGGTTGAATTGCGTCAGTCGTTCTCCATGAAAAAACGAACTCCTTTGATCTTAGTTGCAAGTTCGTTTCTCAACAGAAGGTATTTCGTTAGTTATTTGATACTCTCTATGTTAAAACCTGTGAGTCTTTTGACTTCGAAATTCGTGAAAATCATCAGAAATTGATCGAAGAAATGCATCTTATGAATGAGTTATAACTTATCTTTTTTCTGCACCTAGCGTAGTTTTTTTTTTTTGTTTTTGTTTTTTTATCACCGGCGAAAGTGAGAACGGCGTGCCGTGTACGAATTACGCTTGAGGCCTTTGCTCTCAATTTTACACAAATATTTAGAAAGGTATGAATCCAACTATGAGTTAAAGTGTAGACTGGACGATGTACAGCTGTACACGATGTGTACCTGGATGGCAAGTACTCTCGGAGAAAGAGAAATCAAACTTTCGACAGTCTGAATCCGAGTGGCGAAATTTAATGACTATTATCAGAAGAAGAACCGATTCGGCACTCGATAGTCTGGTCGAAATTGTATTGAAGGATGTTCGGTTGGTGTGGCGATTATCCTTGTTGAAAATTGAATCGGGCTGCCGATTTCAAATTCCGGCCTGATGAAGAAAAGTTAATGAGAAAGCCATCAAGCCATGTTCCTCTACTCTGCTGTCAGGCAAAGTACAGTGTAGATTGGATTATTTAACCTTGGATGTTATAGCCAGTTTAGGTGAAGGACACTTCTGAATAGAAAACCGCATAGAAAACCTTTCAAATCTCAGATAATATCGATGAGGAAGCTCTGGGGAGTCATGACCGCTTTTGACCTTAAGTCATATGTCATTAAGAATAAAAAAATATTTGATTGACAGACATGTTTATATTTCCCCATCAGTCTATATTCATATTGTAATTATTTATAATATTTACATTGTTTGGACTGTTGTTGTCATGTTTACTGTCCTATTCACGACGTTTCGGCCGTTGAACGCTCCGATTTTTCTTCCCCAAGGAAACATGGCACAGTGGATAAAAGCGTTGGTTGAGTGATCTCAAAAGTGAATTCTCAAAAGAGTTGTGAGTTCAATCCCTGGCTTCAGCGGAGAGAGCCAGAACTTAGTAAATTATCAAGGAGAATACGCTAAAACCAACATATCCAAAGGCGTGGTACTTTGAGTTAGAACAATCTATCCATGTGGAGTAAATAAAGGGTTCGACTCGAAATACCATCAAATATCCACAGGAGAAGGCTGAATCGTACAACGGCCATAACGCTGTGAATGTGACAGTAAAGTTTCGGACAACTGTCCGAACCATGTAAATAGTGTAAATAGTTAAAATACCTGATCTTAGAAATATAGATAAACCTTGAAGAAAGCCAGACTGTTCAACGACAGAAACGTTGTGAATGTGAAAATAAAGATGAGGACAACCGTCCAAAAAATGTAAACAGTGTAAATGTTTATTTCATTTATAAAATGCTTACTGAATTAAATTTGATAGATTGTTTTTTTTAGAAATTTAGTGATTATAATTTTATTTCTTGTTAATATTTATATATTTTTTTTTTTTAACTATTTTTGATTATTGATGTTTTTATCAAATTTGTTGACTCTTTCTTCGATCCATAATTATAAATGCGACATCGGCAAACACGCATAAGGTTCAGACAAACCACACACTCATAACTCACACTTCAGAAGTCTCTCTTTCGTTGATTATAGATTCAAATATTATGTAATCCTACAACACCCTAATCAGCCCCCCAAGTCTAACACAGCTTATGGTCGCTGAAGTGATCGGTTCAATCCAGAGCTAACCTTATCCCACGTTGTAGTTTACGTTTGATCATAAGGCAGCTAAGATCGAATCGTCGCGGGTATCTTCCTGGTGGGCTGGTCCAAGCAGGGTGATGACCTACAGAGAACAAAAAATAACACTCTAATACAATAATTGGTTTATATCAGAGTTCGCATGCAATTAATTATCAGCCCAATCCGCATCTAAATCAGAAGTGATATTATTCTTGTTGATTTGTCAAAATCTTGCTGCTTTTGTAAAGTTTGGCACAAGGCTGAATTCGGAGGCAATCGTCGGCAGATAATCACGTTGGCCTCTCTCCTGTTTCTGGTCTCGTCTCCGTATCTTTTTCCTCTCTTTTCTGCGATTCGTCTCGCTCATTCGTATTTATGAACATTCGCCCAAACTACCACGGGTGTGAGGTATGGCGAGGTAGGAGTATTTCGATGAATCCCTTTCGGCCTACGTCATAACTTTTGGGAATTCACTCTCTCCACCTTCTCTTTTATATCCTCTCCCACCGACCGCTTCAATGAGTGTGGGCGGTTCCTTTTTGATGTCTTATCTGCACCTGCTACCTCGACCATTTTCCGTCCCGGATAACTCTGTCCCAAATTCAGTTGTTTACAAAATCTAATTTTTCGCTTTTCAGTTCGCATTTGCAGCTGTGTTATTCAACATTTCTCTCTAAGTTTGGGCCAGTTTTCCATTGTTCAAACTGCTCGAGATACAATTCAAGTCGTTTATGTGTGAATTAAATCCTCAATTCTTCCCACGTGTCTTTTTTGCTATTAACCCTTATCGTTTCATTGTCTCTCGGCATATATCAATTTCTTATGTTTTAATAAAACTTTCTTCCGTTTTACCACGACAACGATGAATCGTATCAAATAAGCTGCAGAGAAAGCACACACTCGTATCTCACCCTTCAGAGGTTTGTCTTTCATGTACTATGGATTCAAATACTATGCAACTAAATATGTCTTAAACATCTATAATTGTTTTGTAGATATCTTTCTTTTTACTAACTTTAGGCCACGCTGTATTTTTAACTATTAATTTTTAAGTGCTGTTTCTTGTCGCTTAGATTATTCTCGTCTCACAATGATTTTTTCCTCTGAACGGCATAGATCTAAGATAAGTCTTATCTCTCGAGAAATAAAAGAAAACAGTTCTTTTCTTTTCTTCTCATATGAACTTGTGCAACCCACTGATTTGAACAAAGGTTACACTCGGTAGAGGCTAGACAAGATATCGGATTTTTGTTTTTTTGTAGTTATGTAAGTAATTTACCGTTGTTTATTGGTTTCAAATAGCTGAATAAATAGTGACAGAAAGCAAGATATAGAAAAGAAAATACATTATAAATGTAGATCGAATAAGATATACGTAAGTAATTAGGATGTCTAATCTAACAGTATCGGGACTGTTGCTATGGTAACGGACCTAAAATACACAGAGTGAAGTCGCTTTGCAGAGATACGAAGTTACAACGTTATGATACACTTCTCTTTATTATTGCCTTGCTTAGACGGAAGGTGTGTAGAGAGTTGTCATCTCACCACACAACAGATCTTCCATCAGAGATCTTGGCTTGTGTAGCATTCTTTTGTCAAGCACTTAATATTCTTTTGCTACGACAACTACCATTTTTCCCAGATTTGTCCTCTTGCGACTTTTAGCTCTTCAAATATCAAATCCCACTTGAAAGAACGAAGATCTCAAAACGTCAAGGAAATCCAAAAATGCAACGTAGCAGCTGCTCGCCATCCTAAAATGGAATTACCAGGAATTCATTAATTAATGGAAACAACGCTGGATAAATTGTGTTGATTCAACAGATGACGACTTCGAAGAAGATTAATTCATATGTGTTGTATTTTTCTTTTTATAGTACTAGTTTCGATAATTTTTAGTTGTATTTAGCTTCAAGGTAGAAACAAATCTAAGGTCAATCTTTAACTCTTTGTGCCTTGCGTTCCTGAACAAATTTAAGCCTTCTACCTGAGCTCCTGAGTCAAAACTCTCAAATAATTGTTTATGTATCGTTTCACGGTAGATATAAAAATAGTTACACGTATTTACCCAAAGTTCAAACCGGGGCTGGACATTAAGTCATTTTTCTCTACCTCCGGTAAAGCGGTGGTCAGAGCTCAAAGATTTAAGAATCAGTCGGTGATCCAAGACATACGATTTTGGCTAAGAAGTGATCTGATTAGAACATCTCTTTATTATTTCATATAATGCCACTCTACGAGTCCTACTTCAAACATGTAATTCAGATCTACCTGGGACATGGATGGATCATTGACCACTAAACCGGTTAGCAAGCAGTTTATTTTTTCTGGTGAAGCGAGTTGCTACATTATACAAAGTTTTTGACGCACTCTATGTTGTCTGTAGCGAAGCAAGTTTCTCCATTGTATGACCAACTTGAAATTAGATAATAAATATGAATAATTATAACATAACCCTTTGAGCTCTGCGTAAGAAAACTGTCCAGTAAGAAAACAGATAATTTTAGATAAAGAAACATTTAAACAGATAATTGTAGCAGTAAGAAAACAGATAATTTTATTCCAGTGAAAAACGTTCTATTAGCACCGAGCTTACCCTTAGTTTTCACCTATCACGATGATCGGGTGTTCTCTCGGGGAGGGTACGTGTATTGAGTACCTACTGGCATTTAAACACAACCCAGTCCTTAAGTAGAATCCGTACATATGATCCATTGCTAAGGATGATTAAAAAAAAATTGGTTCCTGTACTACAGCAATAAGAAGGATGTTTTTACCGAAAATAGTCGCATAAAAATAGTTATAAGTGTTTACCTACCATTCAACCGGTGGCTGGGCATTACGTCATTTTTCTCTACCACCGGTAAAGCATCAGTCGGTTATCCAAGTCAGTGATCTGATTAGAACATCTCTTTATTATTTCATATAATGCCAGTCTACGAGTCCTACTTCAAACATGTAATTCAGATCTACCTGGGGCATGGATGGATCATTGCCCACTAAACCGGTTAGCAAGCAGTTTTTTTTTTTTCTGGTGAAGTGAGTTGCTAAAGTATACAAAGTTTTTGACACACTCTGTGTTGTCTGGAGGATGTTTTTTTTTATGGAAAATAGTAGCATAAAAATAGTTACAATGTTTACCCAGCATTCAACCGGTTGTTGGGCATTACGTCATTTTTATCTACCACTGGTAAAGCGTTGGTCAGGGCTCAAAGGTTTAAGAATCAGTCGGTGATCCAAGACACATGATTTTCGTTAAGAAAAAATCTGATTAGACCATCTCTATATTATTTCATATAATGCCACTCTACGAGTCCTACTTCAAACATGTAATTCAGAACTACCTGGACCATGGTTGGATCATTGACCACTATTGGCCACTTAACCGGTTACAAAGAAGGTTTTGTTTTTTTTATGGTGAAGTGAGTTGCTAGATATCCATCAGGATTAAAATCAAAACCTGTGAAAAGCGAGACTGAACTTTTTTGAGGGGTCAGCAACCACTTAACACAAGGTTAGAAACGAGTATCTCTAGCTATATATACAGCCAGTAAGATGATGATTCGGCATCGCCGGGCATTGTTTTTCGTAGACTGAAGCCAAAAACCAGAATGAAGGATTAATCTGAAGAAATCAATGATCTCTTGTGTTGAACAATCAGCTGTGGTTTCGACTGCACTGGAGAAGGTCTCCGTCGGGTCTAGTTGCCCCAAACTCGCTACGCATTTATAAGGAATTCTCAACATCCAATTCAAATATGTGACGGTATCTACTGAAGTGACGATTTGCGGAGTGGCACTATGATCACATCCGGTCATGGCACGGGCACTTCGATGTCGTGTAACAGTTAACAAGCTTTTCCCGCTAGATTAATTATGACTGAGTAGTGAGTTCGAACCTCACTGGTTGCCCCCTAATATCGGCCTTGTGTCACATATGACGATAATGATGCTGACGTTATTGATTTATTTAGCTTATTATTATATACAGATTTAGTGATTATCTACTTCAATAATTAAATGTATAATGTTATTTACGGGAACATTTCATAGGACAGTAAATAAAGGTTGTAAAGAGAGGTACATGCACGAAATACCAGACTGATTATTTTGCAATGCACAAATAACATTTAATAAACGAAAATTAACAATTTTACTGCTGTTCATAACGCTTAAAGTATTAACGGAATATTTTCGAGCGAAAAGTATAGTTTGGTGATTTTTTTAAAGGATTCCTTCAGAGAACGATGAAAACGTTCTATCATGTGGTTAAGGTCAAGATGGTAAGAGATTGTATGAGTTCTGGTTGTACGAAGAATTTTGGCTAGGGAAGCAAAATGTGTGCATACAAATTGTATTCCTCTATCTATGGTGATGGTCCTGAGTACACCAACTCTGCAACCAGTTATAAATGCCTGTATAACTGATATCAGTAACTTTCGTAAAAGCCTGTATAATTGATATCAGTAACTTTCGTAAAAGCCTGTATAATTGATATCAGTAACTTTCGTAAAAGCCTGTATAATTGATATCAGTAACTTTCGTAAAAGCCTGTATAACTGATATGTAACTTTCGTAAAATAACTGATATCAGTAACTTTCGTAAAAGCCTGTATAATTGATATCAGTAACTTTCGTAAAAGCCTGTATAATTGATATCAGTAACTTTCGTAAAAGCCTGTATAATTGATATCAGTAACTTTCGTAAAAGACTGTATAACTGATATCAGTAACTTTCGTAAAAGCCTGTATAACTGATATCAGTAACTTTCGTAAAAGACTGTATAACTGATATCAGTAACTTTCGTAAAAGACTGTATAATTGATATCAATAACTTTGGTAAAAGCCTGTATAATTGATATCAGTAACTTTCGTAAGAGCCTGTATAACTGATATCAGTAACTTTCGTAAAAGCCTGTATAATTGATATCAGTAACTTTCGTAAAAGCCTGTATAACTGATATCAGTAACTTCTGTAAAAGCTTGTATATTTGATATCAGTAAATTTCATACTGATATTAATTAAACTGGGAATTATTTTAGTTCAACAGGTGAATCAATCAATGCAGGTGAGGAAATAGAAATGTTCATGACAGGGTGGGAATTATACGGTGATGTCGATATCAAGTATCAGGAACGGGAAAGCATGTATGAGCTGATATTGTGTAACTCACTATTTTGGCTATTTGACATGGTACACAAAGGCATGTCCAATCCCTCGTATCCTTTTTGATTTCTGGCCAGATATATATTTTTACTGATTAACCTGCAGGTTGCTTTTATACCTGGGTGGGATACTAAGTGCAGAGTGTCAAATAGTTTTTTTCGGATAATTTTCGGAATAAAAGGCCTCAAATCACCTTACGAAACGACGCAATAATTGAATGTTTCACTTGTGGAATATATATTTCCTACATTTGTCATGAAGAATTATTGTCCTCTTGGAGAGAGTTTAGATCTTCATCATCTTTTTGGGAAGTTGCAATAGCTTCGAAATCGATGGCTGGTTTTATATTAATTTTAAAAATATTCCTGGAGAGTCAGCTAGAACTTTTGCTGAGCATTTGATATGTCAAATATCATTTGTAAATTGGCTTATGGTATCGAGTTGCCTAAGTTTCTGAAGAGAATAGTTATCTGATTTCACCTTGATTGCTCTGATTAAAGGTTTATGGTCTGTGAGTAAGAAATTTCGGACGTGTTGGATGCCACAGTACGGTGCCATTAAATCTCGTCTGAATGTACTGCACCAAGTAGCGGTTTCTGATAATTTATTTGAGAAGAAATAAATAGTAAGCCTTCGTCTAATTTCCGTTGTTGCAAGACTTCTCCAATGGCAAAACTCGCGGTATCTACTGCCACAGATAACAGTGCTTCATGATTGTAAAAATTAAGGTTACTAACATGAGCTAACTTTTCTCCTAACTGCTTCATGATTATGAAAAGTAAGATTACTAACATTAGCTAACTTTTCTCCTAACTGCTTCATGATTGTAAATATTAAGGTTACTAACATTAGCTAACATTTCTCCTAACTTCTTCATGATTGTAAATTTGCCAAAATAAACTTTTCTCCTAACTTCTTCATTCAGAAAGGTTATAATTTTAATTTCTTTCAAAATTAATTGTCTTTTGATATTTTAATCCTTTTGTCCTTGAAGAACATCGGTTAATGGGGGAAACGAATTCCGCTTAATTGGGGATACATTTCCTATAAAAAAAATTCCCAATGCCAAGGAAGCTGCATAGATATTTTTAAGTTTTAGGAACCGGAAAACAGTTTGCTCTCATTTCTATCAATCTTATACCCTAAAAATCAACTTCAGATAGTTCACATTTACATTTAATTGCATTCACTGCAACAACATATTTTTGAATTCTTTCAAAATATCTTGTAAATGCCATTTATGTTCTAATGAAGAACTGGCAATAAACGCATCACCGATGTTAGAAAAATAAATATATTCCTTGAAGAACTTGCTTCATAAAGCTTTGAAAGTATTGGGCTACATTCCCTAGTGCAAACAGTAAACGTAAAAATTCGTAAAGTCCAAATGGCGTTATACTGGCTATCTCCTTTATGTCAGATTCCTCTACGATGATGGTAGGATCGGATGAGGTCAAGTTTTAAAAAGATTTTTGTTCCATGTAGTTGGCTGGTAAAATATTTAATATTAGAAATTGGGTACCTGTCAGGAAGAGTAATCGCGTTCAATTTGTGGTAATCAGCACAAGGTCCCCATGAAGATTACTTCTATTTTGGTCCAAGGGCGAATTACCCCAAGGTTTTACTAAGTGCTGGAATTCCTGTTTGGCAATCTTGAATTTATTGGGCGCAAGTCGATAAGGTCCTGAGAAAACAGGTGAACCAGTTTTTTTAATGTAATGTACGATGTCAATTTTTTTTTTTTTTTTTTTTACAAGGGTTGTTGAATTTTGGTTTGGTCATGTCTTGACAAGTAGACAATATTCCTGAAAATTCGGAATTTTTATCTGTTGATGCATCTTTGGGAATAAGATTTGTTGCAGACTTTAGGTAGCCAATAGATTTGACGTTAGTCTTTGTGTCAATCAGTTTTTGTCTTTTAAACGATCATAATGGTGCAAAAAGTTCGCGTCCCGTATTGGTGTAATGTTGTCGCCCACCATGAAAGCCTATTGGATATCACGTCTTAGCGACATATTAAGTGTCATTCATTTATATCCATATGTGTGGATAATCAAACGATTTACTGCTCGTAATGTAAGTTTTCCAGTGTCCTTTAATTTGTTTAATTGTGAAGATGAGATGAACAATAACTCTGCCCTACTATCTATCAACAATATCGTTTGTTTTGATTTTTCAAATTTCTTTCGATTATGTGAAAGAGTCAACTTGAGTTTGAAATGCCAACGTGTCCTGCCGACGAAGATTGTTGACATATTTGTTTCCCTGGGACATGTAATTAGAAGGAGTTGTACATTTTGTACTTCTCTCACCAAATCTCTTGTAGTAATAACAGATATCACTACTTCATTTTGACTTTCTCGTATAATGCGATGCTGGTCTCTTTGCAAATGTAGTTTTATTTTTATGTTTTATTACTGAAATCACCTATTTGCCTTTTTAAAAATTTATTTTCCTCCTGTATTTCGGCGATGTCATCAGTCTGAGTCCGTGCACTTGCAACTAGGTTTTCTTGTGTCAAAACTTCCATCAATTTATTAGTCGTATCACACAGCTGGGTACAATGTCTGCCATTTATCAGGAAATCCTGTAGACCCGTGGCGTTTTCTTCAGGTAATGCAGAATCTACGCAAAGAAATATTTGTTTTAGTAAATGACATATTTTTCATCAGAAAAACGCCCTAAAACGAATAAAAAACAATTCCGAGTCGTTGTTAGATAATACAGGTATGTTTTCAAAGGCAGTGTTTAATTTGGATTTCTCCTTTTTTGTTGTTTCTGCGCATCCATTTGCAGTATCAAAAAATTATAGCACGTAAAAATATTTGTTATTCACCCCTTAGTGATATTAGAGAAAATTATTTTAGAAAATAAAAATTCTTAATGGAAAACAATATATAACACAATAACGAGACTTATAATAGGACAGAATCATTGCTCATTTCGTAAAAATAAATTTCCTTCCTTTTTTTCTTCTTATCTATTTATTTATTAATACAAGATAATTAGTTATTTAGCTCAAACACTGTCTTCCTTAAAAATTAAATAATTTAGTAGACTCGCTCTTTGTGTATGAATAGTAGTAAGTAGGTCAGCAGGAAGAAAAAATGGCGGAATGAGATGGGGTCACTTGTTTAGTGGCAGCGTTAGTCCCGCTTCTAAGAAGTTTTGTGAAAGGGAAAGATATATATATATATATATATATACATTTTAACTGTTATTATGGTTCGTTTTTTTTTGTGTGTTTTACGGCATATCAACTTCAATGGGTTATTTAATGCAGACAAATTTTCTTTTGTTTTCCCAAAAATCTATTTTTTCCTCAAAAATGTATAGGTAGTAATATAATCTAAAACATGTATTGCTGGTATTTTTTTTTTTTTTTCAAAAACGTATTGCTGCTAATATTTTTTTCAAAAATATGTTGCTTGTAATATTTTTTTTCAGAAATATATTGCTAGTAATATTTTTTTGTTTTTTTCAAAAATACATTGGTGGTAATAGTTTTTTTTTTTTTTCAAAAATATATTGCGGGTAATTTTTTTTTTTTTTTTTTTTTCAAAAAATTTATTGCTGGTAATAATTTTTTTACAAAGTATTTCTGGTATTAAAACTTATTTTTACACTATTATAATGCTTTTTACCTGAGTTTCGGGGTTAACTATTTGCCCATAGATGGGACCCTAACAGAACTGTTAAAGAATATAAAATATTTTATCATAAAATATTGTTAATTTAGCGTCAAATATAGTGAAAGATTTTTGTTTTTGTGCAAGAATTATTAGGACAAAATCCAGTATGGAAAGATTTCAAAAATGAAATACGAAAAGCAAAATATCTGTAGTTAGTGTAAGTAATACTTACAAAACGTAGCACATTTTATTCATTTTAATGAAAAAGTCCGTTTAAATTAGAATTTGTCAAACCTTACAAGTGTGAAGTTTCAATACACTATTTTTAAAGAAAAATAACACGTTCTTTTTTTTAGCATAAAAGCTTATTTGTTGTGGTCACCAGATTATTGATTAGCTACTTTATTGATTAAATCTGTAAGGTTTCTAAAGAGAAACATTTTAGAGTACATGAAATAAAGATGGTGAAAAAAACTACATGCACGAAATAACGAGCGAATTGATTTGCACTTCAGAGATAACATTAATTTTTAAAAGAATTAACAAAAGCAAAGTATAAAACAAGTGTTTATTTTGTTTTGACGTAAATTGTATACACACCGAAATGTTTATTAATATATTATAGTGGGAACTCATATTG
>CAHIKZ030004253.1:132500-145000 GCA_903632075.3 Acanthosepion pharaonis
AGTTTGGATATTTCTCCAAGCCCACTGCGCAAAGCTTTTTGGCGAGCCAGAGGGCCCCACGCATCACCATGCAGGTGAGGGATGCCTCATCGAGACATTTCAACCCGGGAACCCAATGCCAGATCGAGCGAGCCTCCTGCTTCGTATGACCGAGCTCGTCAATCAGATCATCATGAACGCCCCCACCTAACTAACACTTGATATAATGCCAGACGAGACAACGCCTGGACGTTGGAGAGGCCATCCGACGCCCGTAAAAGGCGTTTCAGAGCAAGACGACATTCACGGTAGAAGGAGCACTCGGCTCGGGGTAAACGGCGGGCCTCCTCCTCGCACGAGTGCACACTTCTCAATGATGGGAAATTTCGACGGGCGTCTTCCTTCCAGAAGGCGCCCTCCTCATCCGGTTCACGACACAAACGATCTAGGAACCCGATGCGAAGCATATAGAGACGGATCTCAATGCTAGGCATACCTAGACCGCCTTCAGATGGATGAAGGCAACAGATCTCCCGAGAGACTCTGGCAGCCTTGCCTGCCTACAAGAAAGAGAACAAGAGCTTCACTAACGTCAGCAAAGTGTCAGACGGAAGTAGGGTGAAATAGCGAATACCTCATACGCCACGCGACTTTCTCTGTATAAGCGTGTCGGCTATGATCACGTGATCTACCTAATGAATAATGAAATCGCCTGTTATTGTTCACTTACGAACTACGTTCAAGCACAAGTGTCAGTAGCGGCACTATTTCTATATAACACTATCTATCTATCTATCTATCTATCTATCTATCTATCTATCTATCTATCTATCTATCACATTCTGTTGAAAGCATATACCTATGTATTAATGTATGTTAAGATGAGTTTCACTTAATGCTTTGAAATGTCCGTAAAGAAAGCAAACATTTCAGAAATTCTAACTGTCCAGGCAAAATGGAGGAAAGAGATATATGACGAGAATGAATATAGAAATGGCTGGGAGAATTTACGAAATGTTGAAGAGAGATACTTGAAAGGGTGTTGACCTGCGTGTTCAGATGAATACGACTTGCGATTAAAATGGAAGAGTCTACTTTTACAGAGCTGCACTTTTAAGCTGCATACAACATAATTATATGCCATGAATGCGGCAGCCTTTCCCTATGAGCTGGAGGTCGGAAAAGACAGAAGAATACACTGTGGCCAACACATAGCTCCTATTCTTGGGAGCCATCATAAAGGTAACGTATATTTCAAAGAGTGCAGGTCCCTTGTCGGCCTGGAAATGAAATCTTTGCTGTTCCCAGATGAAATCGGCTCTCAAATTTTCCAAGGGAGAATGTGGAAGACGTCATGTATGTATGTGTAACACACACACACACACACACACACACACACACACACACACACACACACACACATATATATATATATGAAGAAAAATATATAGGGAAAAAACAAAACAAAAATCCTTATATACGATTATGTTGTTTTAATGTTAATATGTCAACGTCTGACGTTTCGGTCTAATAAACCATCTTCAGAAAAAATTCATAAATATAACATTATCAATAAAACATGACAAAGAAGATGTACATTAGAACAAGACTTATCCAAACAATAACTGAAACTCAAATTATAATTCCAGTAAAGATGACTTCTTCTCTCGATATTTCCCACTAAGTCCCTCTATAAAATCGTCTCTCACTTTCTTTCTCCATCCAGTATCCCCCTACAAACTGATACCATAAACAGAATGTTGTTTGAAAAATCCTGCGAATTTAAAATTAAAATTCGTACTTGAAAAGGGTCATTAACTAAAGGTATCTTAATTCCAGGTTTAAAGTGTATATATATATATATATATATATATATATATATATATATATGTATGTATGTATGTATGTATGTATGTATGTATCGTGCTTTCCACTTCGAAAACCTGGGTTTTCCTTCTCTTTGATTGATTGTCACTTAATGACAAAGTATGCAATCCATTCTTATATTTAACCAGTATCTTGGCAGAAACGAAACGTGTCCATGACTTTCCCAGTTTAAAAATCAACGCAAAAGAACAGGTACACAAAATATGCAACAAATTCCCCAAAAGAACCCACCTCAGGTTTTGAATTCAGAGTTGCTCTTTTCATCGACATGTTGCCATTTCAGGATATAGGATTCTGTATCTCCTATCATTAGCCTATCGCCAGGAGGTCTACAGGTGGATTCATATCTTACCCAGTAAGTGAAAGTAACGGACTCGAAATCGAACTTCCAGCCGCTATCTCCTCCGCCAAAAATTTTCTTTTTTAACTTTTAATAATTTATTGTTATTAAATACTTCTGTAGCGGGAAATACTTTGATAAATTTCCAGACAAAGTTTGTTCACTCTTCCCGGAAAAAAAAACCTCGAGTTTCCTGTTCTTTTCTCTTGAAATAAGTTTATATAAAAAGTCTAATATTTGTATGCAATATCAGAAAATATATACTGCATTAACTTAACTGATTTTAAATAAAACAAATGTCAGTACTGAGATTAGATGTTACGATTAACATTGCAGAGACGCGAAAATAGAAAACGAATTTCCAATCTCAACTGCATTAGTTACATTCATTTGGTATTAGAACAAATAGCTGTTTCCTTATATGCAAACATCTGCTAATCATTAACTGAGCCGGAAATGCTTCTCGAGTTAGGCTTTTATGCACGCCGTAGCACTTGCCTTGTGATTAAAGTGTAGTATATGTTATCATCTTTAATGATAATGAAAAATTCAGCATTTATTTGCCTTGTGATAAATAATAATTTCACACTATTATTTTTTGGTGGCAGTTTCTTTGGCTTAACCTTCTGAGGCTGACCTTAAGTTCAGATGTTAGACAAATAGGGATATAAAAAAGCGGATATAAAAATAGTGATTTAAAATTTAAAACAGAGGCCAATACGCCGGTTATTTAATACCGTCCATCATATATTTTAAGAGGTACATTGTTATCTACAATTCATTGATTGCTTCCAGTATTATATCGATCAATTTTGCTCAGTATTTTTTCATGTTAATATGCACTGTTTTTAATATAAAAGTGAAATAGAAATATCTTCCAGAAGAAAAAAGTTTAACAACAGAACGGTGATATCACAGCCTTATTTACAAACCAAGCAGAATGATCACTTAATGGACAAAGATATCGGAGCACCTGACGTTTAAACATACAAGATTTCGATTTAAGAAAGGTGAGGGAAAAGGTTATAACTGCTATCCATTTTATTTGTTGCTGTTGGAAGTTTTCAAGTTCTATGAATTTTGTTAAGACTGATGATTATGTTTTGCCTGTCTTCGAGACATGGCGAAGGACAGTCTTCTTACTACAACGAGTAAGCTATAAATAAGACGAGAACCAGAAGCACCGTCAGACGTGAATTCAAACGAGACAGTTCTATTTTCTGGGATATGGGATTATGATTTGAAAGTTTATCACAGAGCATATCTTGAACGAAGTAAGGGGAGAAAGAAACTGATTAGCCTATATAATAAAATGAAGTGAATGGAAGATCAAAAACAAAGAGGGATGGTAAATAAATAAACGTTGATTATTTCAGCAAGAGACGGGAAGCTGTGGTGAAGCATTGTCGCCCAGTTCATAAGAGGACATAGGAAATAAATAAAAGAAGTCAGGGTGTAAATTATAATCTTTTGGTCTTCTAAGTCTAAAACAGTAGTTTGTACGTTGTATAAGTCTCCCTCAGAATATACACAAATATTGCTTACATCTTATATTGAATTATCAATTATAATAACTTTCAACCTAAAGAAGAAAAAATAAAGCAAAATATTTCCAAGATATTTTAACAAACTAAATCTCTATCTATAAAAGGCAGGATGTGTGTGTGTGTGTGTGTGTGTGTGTGTGTGTGTGTGTGTGTGTGTGTGTGACGAATGCACGGCCGCAATTTTCGACGGATTTGCACCAAAATTTACATGCACATGCTCCAAGTTAGCGGAAATGCCAAGACCGACTTTGCATTTCCCAACTCCCATAGATAGTGGAAATGATCGATTTTTTCATGCTTCTACGGCACTTTTCATGTCGTTTGCGCCCATTTTCTACTGGCCAGAGTGAGAGCCTACAGCTGGCTGCCACGAATAGGCAAGAATATTCTATTAACCAGCGTGAGAACCAACAGCTGACTGATACGAATGTTAACTAGCATGCTAGCATGCAAAAAAAAATCGATAGCTGCATTCGTCACAAGTGGGAAAAATTTAAATCTGCATGCCACTTTACTCTATTTGGCTCATTCGCTTGCTTAAAGTTAACGTTGATTCTGATTCCTCAGAACTGGTTGGATGTGAAAAATATTTGTTGTTAACATTCTTTTTTAATTTGGTTTTTCCAGTTACGAGTCCTTTTTTAAAGCTGATCGTTTTGTGTTCATTTTGTTTAGTTCTTTTTTCGTAACAGATTTAATGTTTAGTATAGAGCTTAGAAAAATTCGCAGTGTGAGATAGGCAAGAAGTAAGGCATGTAGCAACATCAGCACGGGGAAGGACACTCCTTTAAAGGCAAGGAAGGGAAAAAATATTTTAAGTCAAGTGAAAGCGATTGCTGTATGAGTCGTACGATTTTTGAATCAATCACGGGAAACGCCGGACTATGCTGCTAGTGCTTTATAAAATAAACTGTTTGTCTTTGTTTTATACAAGTATGTAAATTTGAATTTTGGAAGATGGATAATAAAACTAGTAGTAGAAATAGCTGTTTCCTTATAAGGACACATTCGATATTCGTTGATAAAGGAGGTAGAGTTATTCTCAGTCGAGATATTTCTCGTAAAATATTTTCCAGGAAACTTCAGAGACTGTTATCGCTCTTTGTATTACTGGTGGACATATCATTCTAAACACTTTGTTTCATCTAGAGTGGAACGTCAATATTTTTGATTATATCATTATTTTCTCTTCTAGTTATAACTGCTATCTATTTTAGTTGTTACTGTTGGAAGTTTTCCAGTGATATGTGTTTTGTTATTTGGTAACACTCAAGATTATGTCTTGTCAGTCTACGAGACCTGACGAACGACAGTCACCTTACTAATTCATAAATAGTGTATTCAGCCAGAATAGATTAATACCGCATTATAAACACTCCGTTTTCAAAAGTTAATATGCAGAATAAATATAGAAAAGTGCTTAAAGAAATGGTTGTGCAAAATAATTCATAATTCGCTGATTAATCATGAAATGATTTCTTCTTACCGTCAGTAATATTTCGTTAATTATTCAGAAAATGACGAGATAGAGGAAGAACGTATTAAGGGTAACATCTAAGAAAAATGCTGAGAAAGGACCGAAATCTTGCCTTCCCATTGCTATCGGCGCTAAAATAAAACTGTGAATATATAATTATTTACTGTCTACTGCTGGAATTTACTTTTTTTTCCTGTATATACACTTAGTCTTAAATTGTTATCGACTTTTAATTTTTTGCAAATTTTGAGAAAAAAACAACATCTATTTACACGAGAATATTTGTAATACTAATGCAGAGTATTTTTAAAATATGTATATATTTAAACAATGTTTTTTTTCTCTTTTTTATCTCACAGCACACTTGAAACTATAAACAAACTTCCGCGGCATACTTAAATTATGGTGTAAAAACGTGTAAAAAAGAGAATACGTTTTATGATTTATTTACTGACACAAACAAAACAATTTATTATAATTTGTAAAAAAAAATGTAATAATTAAAATTATTGAAAATATCATATTTAGTTATTTTTCTGTTTATTTTAATTTAACATTTAATGAGAAAATCTACACTTTCGGATATTTACGGTTCTTTATCTATACAGATACTAATGCCTGGATCCCAAGACAAGTTATTACAATTGAAGCCTTTGCTCTTATTTGGCGGGGTTGATAAAATAAAACCTGTTCCATGATTTCCTCTTTACGGCATTAAAACATGGGTCTGAAAATCAAGGACATAAAATGTCATTGCATACTTAGCGAAAGATGCAGCGAAACAAATATAGGATCATCAGGAAAATATTACCAATATGAAGGGCATCAACTTCCAAAAGCAGACAGCGAATTCCCTAACTACAAGGATTCTACGGTTGGTTGTTGTTGATTTTGTTTAGCGGCATATCAACATCTTTGGGTTATTTAATGCTGAAATATAAATATTTTGAACACAATCTTATGACTTCACTAAAATATATTTTGAACGCAATTGCATGCCTTCAACTACAGATGTCACGTGTTACTGCAATGGTCAAGAAAGCATTTTTTGTTCTTTCAATTTTAATATTTATATTTCATAACAGACAAAAGTCGATGTGATTTCCTGTAAGTCAGTTCATTTGGAAAATTATGAGACATTGAATAATCTGTGATTTGAAGTATCCCTATTGTATTTCGACACTTAAAATATATTCGATCATTTAAAAAATGTGATATTTATTTTGTCAATGTAATTGGTTTAATACAGGTTTGAAAAAGATTGCAATATGAGGAATTGACATCAAATATATTAACTCACACAAAATACCCACTTTACTCGCAAATATACACGCTTGTACACAAGCGTAAGTGTATTCATACCTATCTCAGCATTTGAAGGTAGATATACTCCCGGTCAAAAATCTTAAGACCAGATACAAAAGCGTTAAAAATATATAACATACTGTTACTTTAATTAAAATATATTTGCGAAACATTTGCATTTAATTAGAAAATATAGTTTATCAACAAACAAGTGAAAATGTTAAGCTTTTAAATGATTAAACAATCATTGAAAAAGTATCTTTTGGTTGGCCATAAAGATAAGACCATCCAAATAAGAATATAAAATACAGAACAAATAAGTCACAAATCGGAAATTTTCTTTGGAATATTCATTATTAACTTCTGCATAAGGGTGTTTGGGATGCTCGCCCAGGATGCATAAACTGCTGCACGAAGATTTTTCCAGTTTCAAATTGTGATCAATGATTATAAACATCATTTGCCATTGGTTGGTAATTGTACTATAAAATTTATTGCTGGTCATTTTGCTTTAAAAAGATATTATTGATAATTTTGCAATAAAAAATTATTTGTATACTTTCATAGATGTTGTTTTTGTTTGGGTGTTCACTAGTTTCCCATAGCTGGGACCCTAACAGGTGCTACCACCAACGGGCCCACGAAGCTAGATTTTATCAGTTTGTATTTTCGAGGGATAGCGATTGTGAAAAACGATTGAGAGAGCGGAAGATGATGACAGAAACATCAAGGATTGATGTAAAATTTCGAACTTATTCTAGACGTTCTCGTTTGTTAAATACGTCTTACAAAAAACAAATCGTACAAGGTCATTTTTATTAAGAATCACCAGTTGTCCAAATGCCACGCAAAAACGTATTCTGCATTAGTAAATGAAGTACATATACCCAATTATCAAAATCGAGATTTCTCTCCTTCGAGGGTAAGAAACTAGAAAAGATCTTGCTGACAATATAACTGATTAATTGTTAGCATTAGGTAGGTAATTCGATCTTGATACTATTACTACAAAATTATTGAAGTGGCGAATGGCATACTTATTAAACGTATTAAAATTGAATAGACATATTGGTTACGACAAAGGTTCCTGGTGGCCCGTTGAGAAGAATCTTAAAGCTACTATAACAATGTGCCAAGATTTTCCAAGAAATGTTGAAAATACAGCCATTTCAAAAATGGCAACATTATGAAGGCTACTCTAAAGGGAAACGTATAATCCAATTAGAATTTTTTTATCGATTAAAATTGTTTCCCTTTTGTTTCCTTTTTTAATAATTTCATCAGTGGATTAAAAACGCTGATGACCACTTTGACAGCACGATGGGAACACTGGACTCAGCAGTATCTTCTGAACTTATTGGGCTGTTTATATTATACAATCTAACTGCATATCATGAATTTAGCATTAACGAAATTGATCTGGATAGAGATGATGGTCTTATGGTTGTAAGGAAGTCTACTAATTTTAAAAGAGATAACATTAGAAAACTATTACACAGAGAATTTAAATGCCTAAACTCGAAAGTTACTGTAAATACTAAATTAAAAAAGGTAAACGCCCATGATATAACATTAGATATAATGAATAATATATACCTAGCTCAAAGGAAAAAAAATAAAAATCCTTTGTATATACATCACAAGTCTAATCATCCTCCATCTATAATTAAGCATATAACTTCATCTATCAAAAAAGAATAAGTACCAATTCAGTTAATAAGATATTCTACGAACATAGTCATTTCTATAATAAAGTTATAAAGAATAGTGGCTATAAATGCCCTAAGAACAATTATATAAGAAATGACAATAGAAACCAAAGAAAAAAATAGAAATAGAAAAATCATTTGGTATACACCCTGAAGCAAGCAAACGGTTATGAGTAAGTTAGGTCAAAAGTTCCTTGCATTACTTGAAAACCATTATCCTAGAAATAGTAAACTCAGCAATTTTTTTAATATCAATATCCTAAAATTAAGTTACAGTTGTACTGCGTACTTAGAAATGGTTATTAAAAAATATAATGCTAAAATCTTGACTAAATACTTATACAAAAATCAAAAATATATAGATCCTGAAATAAAAATAAACAAAAATAATGAAAAATTATGTAACTGTAAAAATCTTCAAAATTTTCTTCTGAATAATAAATGTCTTATAGAATCCGTACTTTATCAATGCATCTCATCTATTGAAAATCCAAATTTTATACAGGATGTACAAAGAATGAATTTAAAAAGATGGTATCAACATCAAACTTCTTTCTATAATAAAAAATATCACAACGAAACATCCATATCTAAATATTTTTCACTTAAAAGAGACCAACAAAACACCAACAATAAAATGGAAAATTAATAATAAAAAAAAGAACTTTGTAGATCTTTAAATGACCTTAGTCCTTTTCGCATACATAAAAAATTATACATTATTGAATGTCTGAAAAATAAAAATTTATTAAATAAAATAAATAAAATAACGGTTTTTAATCGGTGTTTTTGCTAACGTAGTAAAAATTTGTTTATATCAATTATTTAATAGTTTTGTTTTAGTTTGGGAAGATAATTAAAGCTATTTAGTCAATTTTGGGGTTGATTGTTGTAGTTTATTCTAACTACTATTCTGGCGGGAGTAGTTCTCCATGTATTTATTTGGATTGACTATCTTTATTTGTTTTTTCTTACGGTTACTTTATCGGGATCGGTTTGTTAGTTTATTTATTTGTTTATTTACTTATTTATTTGGATGAATTTAGATTAATTTATTTTATTTGAATTTCATAATTTATTTATTATACTGTAAATTTTATACATATTTTATATTTCAGTGAAACCAAATAAATAAAGTAAATAATAAATAAATTAACAAACCATTATGACCAAAATATTAGACCATAAAAATCAAACCAAAAATCGGATGAAAAACATAGCTATAACCGTTACATAACGATTACAAAAATACTACTTTACTTAAAAATCGAAAACGAAAAGAGTAAATACAACAGATAGTTCAATTCGTCAAGACTATCCGAGAGAGAGACCTCGACTTTCGATTCCAACCGTCAACAATGAAGTGTATCTGCTACATACTCTCTGGAGGAACCGACTCACTCAACCGCCTCCACTACCTCAGAAGTATTCAGGAGTAGGCTGGGCCTTCACACTCACAAGCATCTCCACCACCACCTCCAGAGGGGGGGAGAAAGGGAATAAAGGTAAAAGGATCCCGATACTCGGATGCTAGTGGGTTCAAACTATATACATATATAACCGTGTGTCAGACGATTGCCTGCGGACCAAACTAAGATCGGCTAAGTCACCGGTATGGAGAAGTAATCAGGGTCTCCGTCGATGATTCGTTTGTGTCGTAAGATTCTTTTTTCAAAGTAAATATATGCAAGGAATATACGATAGTTCCCTTCAAAAGAAAAAATGGTGAGGTGTGTGGGTAAAAATAAAAAAGAATTTCTTCATCTTTAGAAACATGTTTTGCATATTTTTATCACATATCTACTCTTTAAAAAAAATGAGATTTCTTTTTTTTAGCTGCTAATTGAATTTTTCGCATCGCCTATACTAGTTTAATTATTTTCATATTATTCCATGAGAAATTATATTCTTGGATCATCAAGAATTTTAATATCACGAAAATGACTTTTTATTTCCAAATTCTAATTATATAATTAGCAATGGATACTTTTTCTTTTATCTTCCTCTTGTAAATTGATGATTAGCTGATTGCACATTATCATATCTTCAGCATTTTGAAAAGCTATCATATTGGGACATTTGCTATTCAATTTCTTCATATTTGACTAATTAGAATATGTTAGTGTGTAAGAATCGTCGTAATATAACAGTCATCGAAAGGGGCACCTTGACGTGGTGTAATGGTTAGAAAGATTTTCTTTCAAGATCAGTTACGACTGTGTAGTGAGTTCGATCCTCACTGGGTACCCCATAATTTCGGCCTTGTGCCACATCTAAGCTGAGCTTAGAAAATCATTAATAGTCATCGAGAGGAAATTCTCCAAGTTAAGAAAGACACTATCTCAGTTAATTCTTGTCTCTCAGTCTGTTCATATCTGTCTGTCTATCTATCTGTCTATCTATGTGTTCCTATCAAGTATTGACTTCTATATATAAACATATGCGTTTTCTGTATAAACACACACACACACTATATATATATATATATATATATATATGAATGTTAATGGTATATATAAATATATATATATATATATATATATATATATATATATATATATATATATGTGTGTGTGTGCGTGTGTGTGTGCGTGCGTGTGAATTTACATAATACTTATGGTTTAAACTCGTATTTGATTAGGCACTCCGTTTATCAATTAAACAATATATTTATGTATTTTCACGTAACAGCCTGAATAGTTTAAGTGCATACACGTGTTTGGGTAGCTTTCTCTATGTTTTATTTTATTAGATAATGAAATTAATGACAATCTTCCTAAAGTCATACTAAAGAAAAAATGTACCTCAGACAGGAATCAGAAGTGGATTCCATTTTACCTTCGGGGAAACCACTTTTCGCGCCAAGGTTAATTCTGTCACCGCGGAGCCACCCTGATAAAGCAGGTATAAAATTATCTATTTAACGAGAGCACGTTTTTGTCGTTGGGACTCCTACGAATCAATATTTGATAGATTCATTTTCGTCTTCGAACCACAAACAATATTAATTACTCAATGGCCTTCTTATCCGACATTATTTCTTATTACAATAAACGTTATTTTATTGGTGCATGTATATATATATATATATATATATATATATATATATATATATATATATATATATATATATGTTCAGAGTTGAATTAGAACAGGAAACAGTAGTATTAAAAAGTGTTCAATAAACGTATGAAAATATAAAAAAATAACATGTAGAGTTTGTAAGTGTAAAGACAGAACATTAACCAAGACCGCTATGTTGGTTTGCTAGACTAGTCAAACGTGTGTAAAGTAAAGGTAGAAAATTAATCAAGATCCGATTCTAAACTGGAAAAATAATTTTAAAAAGCCAAACATTACAACAATCATCGTAATATCTGCAACGTTTGTCAACAAGAAAAGTGAGCTATAATAACATTACCAGACAGAAAGTATGTTATTTGCGCTTTATTTACGCTTTTGTCGATCGTCATTAGTGGATGACGTTAAATATTTTTCAACCACACAATCTTGCTTGACAAGTTTAAGTAAATAGATGTGTGTACAATTGTTAAGTATCTAGAATCATTTTGCGCCATACCTGGCATTTGAAAAGTCATATTATCTCGAGTCACAGAAAACATGTAAAAGGTGTACTTTTTACAAAAAATGTTTGAAATCTTTAAAAATATAAAATTAATCATAACAAATGATTTATCTCTGTTGGTAAATATCCGGTTGATATAGATAAATATACTGAAGAATATCTTTCATATTTCAGTAATATCCATTTATAACTAAATCCTTAGAATTCCTAACAAAATTATATTCCACTGAAGCAAAATTAATTTTCAAATATGGCGGCCATATTTTAAAAAAAAGAGTTGAGTGAGTACACAAGCATAGAAAGTGGCCTAAGATGAGTTTTATCTCGATTTAGCCGACACATACAGACTAAAGAACTAGAAAATCTGCCAGCAGTTGTTATTTGCAGGCATAATCTAGACAAAATAGAATACACAGGTGGCATGTGTATGAATTAAACTCAGAATTAAATTCGAAAGAATTCTAGGACATGGGGTAATAGAAAGCTACTTCAGTTGTTAACTCGGATAAGTAATGGCTTAAAAATTTTAACGACTTTAAACTAAAATGCTAACTTTTGATCATCATAAAAAAAAATATTTACCCTTCATCAGCATGGTTCATACTAACCTCTAGGAGACTAAGTCATTTTTCCTTCTCGGTCTTAAGTTTTCTAATGTCATCAAGGTAAG
>CAHIKZ030004253.1:150000-170000 GCA_903632075.3 Acanthosepion pharaonis
GATGACATAACGCACATTAAGAAAGATAACAAGACAAAATCTAATTAGAGCTACAAAGAACAGGATATTTTCTAGAACCATGACATCCATCGCCATGCAAGCACACGGCACATAGAAGAATAAGGTTACTTTCTTGATTTCTTGAGTATAGGAAAAAATAAATTCTCCAAAATCAGTGTATTTTCGTCTTGCATTAGCCATTATCAAAACATGAATCTCTAAGAACATTAATCCAAATAAAACTACGCTATCACGTCGATTAATGAAGCATTTATCTGATAAAAGTCAATAAATCCGTACATCATTATACAACCCAAAAACAAAAGACATGAAATATTTATCAATGACACAAAAATTCAATCTTACATAAAGTATAAAAATAACGTCTACACATTCTAGAGGCATTAACAAACAGATCAATTTCAATAAAATTTGTGAAGGAACCTATTGAATATATTTCATAAATGATTAAAAATACACGAAATTTCTCAAGTGAAGACGATAAGCGCTGGCGTAATGTATAAAAAAACGAGTAAACTGACAGCACATAAAGCAAACATTTTTGATAGCGGAAAGTAATCAGTAGACAATGCTTATTTAAATATGTATCAGAATCCAGGGACATATTTCGAAAAACTTAAATAATGTTAAATATTGTATGTGCGGTTTGTTCAATTACTAATGTCTCATGATGAGAAATCAAAAAGCCAAGTTCGAATCCAGTCAGTTTCGTTACATTCATTTTAGTAAATACCCTTGGGCGATCATGAATCGAAATAACAAATGCTCGACCAAACTTGTCACATCAACCACTACGAATACGCTTGGAGCGAGCCCGTTAGGTTAATGACACATGCTCCTCATGAATCTGAGAAAGATTTACCTCCAGCAAAAGATTATTAACATGTTTACAAAAAGTAACATGAAATATAATATATGTTGGGAGATTATTGTGGTTACCTAGTTACTAATAATTTTTGCAGCATTTCATTTATATTTAAATTTAATTTAATTTAATTTAATTTTTTTCTTCTTAAATCTATCAAATCGTCGTTCCTTCTCGGTCTAACGTTATTTCCAACCAGCTGTAAATTGTTAGATTAAAAGTGAGGAGTCAAAGCAACTAAAATTAAGATGAAGAATATATTTATCGGATAATTTTTTTTTCCGTACATTGTACAATGTAATTTCGATTCGAATGCTATTAAAAGTAAATATGTACGCATGTATTTGGATATACATGTAGTCATCTCTTTGAACTGACGGAGGTCGGAATGAAACATATTTCTGTTTTCCTCTATCTGTTTTTTTTTTTCTCTCTCTACGAATGTTTCTTTTCCCTTCAAAATAGATTTGCTTCTATAGAGACGTCCTTAGTTTTAGAAGAGATATCTGTTTCCGACTTTGGAATATTCTGTTTTTTTCTTTGTTTGAAGCTCGAAAATGTCACTGTTTTTGTTTTCGAAAAAAAAAAGAACAAACAATATGCTTTAAACTTAAAGGTTTTGGGTTTACAGTTGAGCGAATATATATATATATATATATATATATATATATATATATATATATATATATATATATATATATATATTATTATTATTATTACAAATCTACTTAATGTAGAGCATTTTATTCTTTCTGAAAATTTGAACTTTTCTACCACATATCGTCTGGTGCTATATATTTAGAGATTGTTGGTAAAATCCAAAGAATAATCCACAATATTGGTCCTGATCTGGCATCTTGGATTCAGTCAATTTCCCAACGACGCAATGTAAATTCCCTTTGCCTTTTCTTTAAATACTTTTATGGTTCGGAAGAACTTTGAGGTTTCGTTTTTTAAATATTGCTATTTATATTCCGCAGGAACGTTTTAGGGCAACAGTGGTATTATGGTGTCTGTAGTAACAATGTTAATTAAGAAAGCGTTGTGTTGGTGGAAGGAATACATTGGTATGTCTGGGTAAGTAATTGTGGCTATCTTAAAATTGAAGACAAGACTCACCCTATGAAATTTTTCACCACGTACTAAATTTTAGTATTATACAAAATAAATATTACTTTTCGCTATCGTATCTAGACTTTATGAATTTAACCGCAGGACTATAATTGATAACAAGGTCTCATCAGTAGCTGTCTATATTTCTGAGATGAGGTATTATGCACACTATTTACATTATTCGGATTATTGTCCTCATCTTTGCCGTCATGTTTATTACAACGTTTCGGCTGTTGTACGCTCCGGCCTTCTTCATGTGGTTAGAATGTCGGACTGAACCCTTTATTTCGCTCACTGGGGTAGACTGTTCTAGTTCCACGTGCCATGTCTAATGGGTGTCGGTTATCAGTTATCTCCTGTTAATTCTCTTCTCCAATTTCTCCACTGCCTTAACCAGGTATTGAACAAGGACATATGGCACAGTAGATACAGACGTTAGTTAGATCCAGTGACGGGGCCCAAAGAGTGAGAGTTGGCCACACAATGAGGAATGGAGTGCTGGAGAATTTGACAGTCAGAATGCATGCTGGGGACAAGACATATAAGTAAAGTTTTTGGGTCGCCTAACTGAAGAGTTGGTGCAAATGGATTAGGGAATAGGGTACGTGAGCCTTACCAAAAGGACAAAACCTTCTAGAGGGCACAGGATAAGAAATTTTTAAAGGGCCAGAATCCCCTATGTCCTGAAGTGACATAGAACAAATAAGATGTAATACGGGGCTATTGCACTTAATTATAAATGAAATTAAACTTATCTGAAAGTCCCTGAAACTATTTTATAGTGTTTGTTTACTTATACTCATTGTTTATGTTGAAACCTAAAAAGGTTACTGAATGAGGAATAACCAAAACGGAGGCTAGAAATGGAAATGGTTATTTTTATAATATCAACAAATACGATACTCGCCATCAGCGTGAAATAGGTAAAGAATCGCAAGTATTCGATTAATTAGACAGTATATTACTCCCACTTAAAATAGTGTCCAACGTGTGTATGTGTATTGGGACATAACCCTTAATGTTGATAGGTATAGTATATAACAATTTATTATTGATAACAATTACCGCCCATTTAATAACTAACCCCCGAATAATATAGTATCATACTACCCATAATGCACTGCTGACCAACATATATAAATAGTCGAGCCTAAAAGCAAAACACATGTCCTGAAGATTGCGGTCAAACATGAAAAAGACTGTTGTGGCATGGTGTTGACCTCGGTATCCACGTTTATGTTGACATACGTTCTATCGTTGAACTAAACGCTCTTACCAATAAATATACAATAAATTAAAAGCATGCTTTTATATATATATATATATATATATATATATATATATATATATATATATATATATATATTCTTAAAAAGAGTGCTTATTCTTTACAGAGTAGATACAGAATATATAATATAATTTATTTAAAAATTATAACATAAATATGTTATAAAATCACTACAAAAATAGCCATTTTGTTTAACACCTCTCGTGTCTTATCAAGATGAGGCTAAATGTAGATTGTAGATTCAACATCATCACTTGATAAGACACCAGATATGTTAAAACAAAATGGCTATTTTTGTAGTGATTTTATAACATATTTATGTTATAATTTTTAAATAAATAATTATATATATATATATATATATATATATATATATGAAATGTCTTTTATTTTATAAACGTAAAAAAAAACCACACGCCATCTTTTTCTGACAGATTGTAAACATGAAGAAGTTTGTCGAATACTTCGGTCAAAACGTTGCAGAAACAGCAAAAGCTATTTACGCACCAATAACTGATTTTATTTTCAATTTTCAAGAGGTTCCTTGGAAAGGGACATCCTGCTTCAAACAATAACCTATCCAGCCTTATTATTAACAAGTGCTTAGAAGAATTACATGTCTGTATATATAATATTTGATCAAATAAGTCTTGATTAAAAAAAATAAAATATAAGTAAAGAAAAAAGAAAGGTTAGGGTTTTTTCTTTAAATTCCCAAAAATAAGAGGTTATATTTTTTTAAGTAATCCCTTCTCGACAGGGATAAGTTTAGTAACTAAACGAGAAGGCAAGTGTAAATGGAAAAAATAATCTTTTTTGCTCTGCTTAATAGCTATCTCGTGGCGCAGTTGATATTCATTTTCAGTCATATCAACTGTAACAAATTAAGACTAAGTTTTATTACACAGTTTAAAATATCACCACTGAACACATCCTTAAATATTATATAGATAATTTTATATTTATTACAGAAATATTATATTTATTTCAGAAAAAAAATGTTTGAGAAAGAAGATTTGACATCGATATCGATATATATTAAAAGTGATTTCTAAACAGGTATTCTTCCTGCTGGCTGCGATAAAGGTTGTTACCTTCATAGAAACAGCGAAAACGACTTCGAAAACAACGTTTCTGGGGAAGAAGTAAATATTTATGCTACTATTTTAGGCGGTAAAATTATAGGTCCCTTCGAAAATTGATGATAATTGCAGAGAAATAGTGCAACCTCTTGTAGTAGATATTCTTTCATTGATACACTTAACAAGAAACTTTAAGCTTGAACAAATATTTATGCATAATAACATTTCTGCACATCTAAAAACTCACTATTGTCGACAATGTTAAAATAGTTTTACAGGAAACCAATATAGTATAATGGCGACCAGCCAATGCAAACATGAAGCCTTTTTAAAATAGATGAAGCCTTCTTAAAATAGATGTAAGAATTCGTACAAAGATTTGTGAATTACAAAGATTAGTGAATTACAAAGATTAGTGAAATACTTACAAAGATTAGTGAATTGCCAACCTTGAAAAAATAAAATAAATTATTCAGGTATACAAAGAATGCTGTGCTAATCAAAAACAGGACGCGATGCAAAAATTGTCGTCCAAATTACGCAAAAATGAAAATAACACTGACATAACATATGTACAGATATATTTTCCAAAATTACACAAAAAATATTTTGAAATACTAAATAATAATTTTATCTATTTTACGTAGATTTTCGTCGACTTCCTTTCTCCTGTTTGCAATGTTTTCCTTCATTCTTTTTTCTTCTTTACAATTTATTCTTTTCTTTCATCATCGTCCTTAATAGTTTTTTTTTTATATCTTTCCATCTTTTCGTCCTGTATTTCTTGTGTTTCTCCTTTAATTTTTTTATTCCCTTAAACTTTTTCCTCTTTTCTTCGCTTATTTACTTTCGGAGTTTGCATTAAAATTCTACTTCTTTTTTTATCTTATATACTCCATAACCTTTTTGATATTTAAATCTTTTGTATCCTTGCAAGTATTTAATTGTTTATTTTTTTTATATACTTTGACAATTTCCGTTTTTCTTTGATCTTTTTCTTTTCCTAATTCCCATTTTCTTTCCACGTTTTTCATTTCTTTGTTCTTTCACTATATTGCCGTTTATTCTTCAATGATGACTTTTTCTTTCCCCCTTTTTAACTTCTTTTCGTTCAGCTTGCATCATTCTTCTTGTAAAGAATTTTTACATTTTTTTTATGGATCGTTTATTTCAGTTTTTCTTTTTCCTTTTTACACATAAACCCCATATATCTTCCCTGCGTTCTATTTCAAATTTCAAAAACATCCTTCCTGTCCGTCATTTTCCAATTTGTCGCTTCTATCTTTTTTTTACCGATTTCACTTGTCTAAACTTCTTTGGTTTTATTTTAAATTACCTGATTTCTTTAATACCAACCTCCATTTGCCCGCCTTTCTTTCCTTCAATTTCTACCGTCTCTTCTTTAATTCTTCAATTCTATCTTTATAATTCATGTTTTATTCTTTCTCTATTCCTTTCTTTATTTTCTTTCTTTCTTTCTTTTCTTTTACATTCGTTCTTTTCCATTTTCTCTATTTTCTTCTGTCCATTCTCAATCCCTTCATATTCGTTTTTCACTTCTTTAATTTTTCTCATTATCTTTCATTCGTTTACTCCATTTTCTTTCATTTTTATTTATTTCTTTCTATGTATGTTTCTCCCTTTTATTTTTGTCTGAATGTTTATTCGTTTCTTTTTCACTCCCATCTGCTCGGTAACTCATATTTTTTTTAATGTAATACCGTCACAGTTGTTACTATTTGCATCCACTTTTACCATATTCCTTTCTATTTCGACAATTTAATTGTTATTCCCACCTTCCTTCCTTCCTTCCTTTAAAACTTTCCGTCTTTGCTCTATATGAACAAGACGAAATCGCATGACCCTCTGACACATTTCCCGAATGATGAATTGGAACACCCATTGCGCATGAGTGGGCAGTTTGCACTCGTGATGATTTGACACCTAAAAGGCATTTTTTCTTCCCACGACGCAGTGGCAAAAAGAAGAGTTTGGATGCCGTTCTAGAATTCCCAAATGGCCAACGAAGAAAGAGTGATAAAGAATTAGATGTCCAGCCAGAGAGGAAATTGAGTTGCATGTTTATTTTTCTCACTCCCATATTTCGACTGATGCGTGGGCAAAAGATGGAAAACGCAAATGCAACCAAATGGCGTGAAAACTGTCAGGAATTAGAATTTGGAGAACAATAAATGGTGTTGAAGAAGATTATGAGAAAAAAATTGGAATGAAATATTTGTAGAATTATATATATTTGAACCTATTGCTGGTTGGTTTCTTTGGCCAAGTAGTTTATGTGTTACTACATGATGTAACAAGTACGTTTGGAATGCGATACCCGAGGATCTTCCGCTGAAGTCAACATCTCTTATATCAATATCTATATTCAATAATGTGAAAAATGTGTCGAAATTTGTTGCAAAGTGCTTTGGATAACTATTATTTAAAAAAAATTGTATTGACAACGCAAAGAAATCTGAAAAATTGATGTAATCTCCACTCATGTTATCAACAAATCAGTTGGTGAGACATAGCACTACATCAGATGTTGAGATAAAAACAAGTGAGAAGGGGATATCCGTCTAAAGAAATCGTATTTTTTTTAAATGGTCACGCTTATTATTACGAATTTCTACAAACAACATCTGATTTTAACCAGTAGTAGGTATTCGTTCTTTTGTGCAAATTGTATTACTGAAATCAGATGTTTATTCCTATTTGTAGATGTAAACAAGATTGAACTCATAAATAATGTAAACATATCTCTTCTTTGTTCATGTTAAAGATGATAGGTATATCGTGTTTTAAGTTATATTCTGAAAGCGATTGATATATAATTAGCAAAGGTGATACTTTCATAATTAGATATGAGTAATATAAATTGTGCAAATAATAAGAGAATATATTAGAAGATAAAATGTTTATTCTAAAATCATGCCTTAATGTACGACCAACCTGATACGTTCTGATCAATATACATTAATGGACTACTTACACGGCATATTACCTGAAATTACAATACTGTTCAAAGGTATTTATGAGGATTAGGACATAACCATTAGTCTTCATAAATTTACGGTTTGTATAATATATATATATATATATATATATATATATATATATATATATATATATATATATATATATATATTATACATACTATATATATACACACACAAACACATACATATACATATATATATATTATAATATATGTACACACACACACACACACATATACATATATATATATATATACATATTTAATTACTTCTTCGAAAATTATAACGTAAATATGTTATAAAATCACTACATAGCCATTTCCTTTCAACGCGTCTGATATCTTATCAATGATGGTACTGAATATATATATATATATATATATATATATATATATATATATATATATATATATATATATATATATATATACATACCAACATATATATATATATATATATATATATTTATTAATACCCGACAAATATTGATGTCTGAGAGTCGCCACTGGTATATATATATATATATATATATATATATATATATATCTAATGTATATTAAATTTAAGCTTAAATTCGCTCAATATCAGGTATAGAGCATATGTAAATATAAACGTTGACACTGAATTCAAGACTGAATGGTTTCATGATTGAACGCAATCTTCACACCATAACCTATTTATTCTATTATAAATCTACTACGGTATAAAGTCTACACAGAAATGGACCAATATCCGTAGATTATAGAAAGTGTCTTCTTAATATTCTGCCTGTAGATCAATCTCCTTCAATATCATTATATAATACACACAGAGACACACATACACACACACTCCTTTGTTGATGTCTTATTTATTTATGTATTTTTTATCACGTTGTTATGGTTTTATCAATAAATACTGTTCCGTAATTTTCCTCTCTAGCCAGTTTTCCCTTGAAGATCCGTTTAGTTGAAGCCTAGGTAGGTTTGCCTGTCTTCTTAGGTAAAGTGCACAATACACAAGAAGAATGAACTTTACCTAGTTGCCTTTTACCCTTTTTGATCGGTTTGTTTGTTTTTGTTTTCTTTCTTTGGACTTGTTTTCGCCTTGTTTTTATGTTCTTGATTCTTTCTTTTTTTATTTACGATTTTTACTCAGGTACTGATTTGTTCTACTACAAGTTAAGCTATCCGAGGTTCTTCCAAACGCGTACCACCATTTATATATATATATATACATATATATATATATATATATATATATATATATATATATATATATATATATATATATGTATACACATATATCTATATATGTATACACATATATATGTGTATACATATATATATATATATATATATATATATATTTTTATAAAAAATTACATAAGTATGTTATAAGATCACTACAAAAATATACATTTTGTTTCAACACATTCTGTGTCTTCTCAAGTGATGATGTTGAAAATAAAATAAATGGTTTAAAAGTTTCAGATTAATTAACGATCCTACATTAGCATTATTTACAAAAGCTAGAATAACCAATCAAAACGAATATAGAAAGATTCAAAATGACAACGAAATCCTGCTATAATAGCTATTCAGATCTTTAAATACGTGTAATATTAAAAATAATTTATACTAATAATAATTATAAAATCATATGATAAAATTTAATATTAAAAATTAAAATTGGTAATTTTAAAATCCAAATTTAATCACTATAAGTTTAAAATACAAAATTATTGAGAAAATAAAAATATATATATTTATTCAATTCATTTCTTCATTGAAATTATGTTCGACAAGGACGCTACAATATATATCCGGTCATTTGATAATACATGTATATATATATTTTTTCCTTTCCCTTTCATTTCCGTTTTTATTTTTAAAGTTTGTGGATGTGGTGTAAACTAGTCAAGACAACAAAAACACAATCAGATTATTTATAAAAACATAATTAATATTAGACTATATTCAATTTAACATGAAAAGGCGATGGACGTTAGAGTAAAAAACTAATCAAAACAGATAATTGACTTAAATTTTATTGAATTATGTTGTTTTTCCAAATTCTAAAACCATTTTTTTACAATCATATAAGTTTATATCCATATATTTACAACATAAATATATATACATATATATATATATATACACAGAAACAAATATATATATATATATATGTGTGTGTGTGTGTGTGTGTGTGTGTGATATGTGTGTATGCAAGACATGCAGCACATATAAACCTAAATACCCCAATATTATGTTAACCAGGGAAGCTTTTGTACACATACTCTATATATATCAGATAGTTCAAAATTGGAAAAAGGTAAACCAAACTCATACATAAGTTGCCAAACACACACACGATCAAGATCAAAGTTTACACACCATATGATTAGTCATATATATCACCAAATCCTAACTATATATAGAGAGTTAAATGATTAAGGCCATAAAGAAGGGATATAGATAAAAATATTCTAAACAGGAAACAGGATAAACATACAAATTTCAATCATTAATCTAACTTATTAGCCTTTTACAGTATATATATGAGGTTGGGAACATTTATCCAGTAATATATATCTTCAAATATTCTTGGCGTACAGGAGGCACTAGTGAGGAATTACTCAAACCGTCTATGAATGTTACCGATGTGTTTACAATTTAAATGCATATTTAATTTACACACACACAAAAATAACATATAGTCGTTTACATTACATATTGCTACATATCAAGTTAAAACACACACACACTTATATATTTATATATATATATATATAATTTATACATACATATTTTTATTAAAAAATCTTACATACATATAACAATTCATATATTCACGTACATTTAGGCACACACGTACATATTCGTAAAGGAAGACCTCTTCTCTTATCATCTACCATACCTTCCCAGTTTGATCTGACACTCACATATATATACACATAATATATATATATATTTTACAAAAAAAAAAAAAAAAAAAAGGCAAAAATAAAATACACACATAATAATTATAGATATTTGACATTAAATCATTTGCATCAACACATTATGCGGGACTAAAAAGTATGACATCATGCAATAAAACCAAATTTTAAGCGATATATCGTCTGTCATATAAAAAATTATTAAGTTGAATATAGCAGTGTTTAAAATCTAAAATAAACACTGATTTACCCTTTTAGACACGCTGACATCCCTGTCATGGCATTACCATAATTTATATATTTACATTGCTTTCTTAACCAAACTCCATTTGTTGTTTTATTCTTATTTAGATTCCAAAACACTTGGATAATGCATTCCACTGTGATTATTTTGCCATTCTTTGTTTTCATGGGTAGAACCCTTCATTTGATTTTCCTTTTGAAATAGTACCAATGACCTGACATTCAATCATTCTGGACAATTATTATTTCTACAATTTGAAAGTTGTTATTAGTATTCTTATAATTAGTATTGCAGTTAGTAACCTGTTGATTAGTCAAGCCTTTTGAACTTCTATACTTGTTAAAGACTATGTTGTTATGTTTTTTTAATTATCTGCCGGGTTATCAAGAGACTAAAGCTTAAAAACCAAGGATTAAATATTTTACTTAAGGTTAGTTTCAGGGTTGAAATGTTTTTTGATTAATTTGAAAATACGCCCTAATTTAGATTTTGATTAACATTTTTGAACAAATAATCTTTTTCTTCTTTTCTTATTATAGTTTGCAATTAACAGGGTTTTTATTGAATAGTGGTATTTTTGTATCACTATTTTTAGTGCCAATTATAAAAATCACTATGTCTATTGAAAACCTCCTTATTATAAGAGTTAGCGCTAAAAATATACATACATACATATATATATATATATATATATATATAATATATATATAAATATATATATATATATATATATATATATATATATATATATATATATATTATTATATATATTTATATTGAAAAAAATATACGGAGACAAACAAGGCCTTTATACAATTACTGTTTTAATGTTAATACAATATACGTCGGACCTAGTACCTTCTTCGGGGATTTATAAAACATAATTAATATTAGACTATATTCAATTTAACATGAAAAGGCGATGGACGTTAGAGTAAGTCTAATCAAAACAGATAATTGAAATTTTCATATTTGTTTTCCATATTTTTTACAATCTATATCCATATATTTTTTAAATATTATATATATATATATATATATATATATATAATATATATATACATGTGTGTGTGTGTGTGTGTGTGTGTGTGTGTGTGTGTGTATGCCACAGTGCAAGTACCCCAATATTATGTTAACCAGGGAAGCCTCTGTAACAGCTATCAGATAGTTCGAATTCGGAAAAGGTAAACCAAACTTACCAGTCGGTACGATCAAGATCAAAGTTTTCAGCCACTGATTAGTCATATCACCAAATCCTTAAGAGAGTTAAATGATTAAGGCCATAAGAGAAGGGATCCTGTAAAACATTCTAAACAGGAAACAGGATAAACATCTATTTCTGTTAATCTAACTTATTAGCCTTTTCAGTGTACACGAGGTTGGGAACTTTTATCCAGTAACTATCTTCTAGGATTCTTGACGTACAAGGCTCTAGTGTGAATTACTAAACCGTCTATGAATGTTACCGATGTGTTTACAATTTAAATAATTTAAAATAAAGGTAAGTCGTTTGGATTTCAATTGCTTCATTCAAGTTAAAATTCCACCCTTTATAAGATGCTTGATAATTTCTATTTTTATTAAAAAATCTTTCATTATAAGGCTTCATGCTTTAGAGCATTTCAAAGGGAAGACCGATTCTGGCAAGTTTGATCTGACATAATATAATATAGTAATTTTTAAAAAAAAGGCAAAAATATATAACAATTATAGACATTTGACATTCCCGGACTAAAAAAGTATCATTAAAACCAAATTTTAAGCCCGTCTGTCATATAAAAAAATTATTAAGTGAATATGAAGCCGGTTTAAAAATCTAAAATAAACACTGTTACCCTTTAGACACGCTGACATCCCTGTCCTCCATTACCATAAACATATTTGAACACTTTATTGTATACAAAAACTTACATTCCCTTAATTCTTTCTTTCACCCTCATTTGTCCTTCCTTTCCCAGTGCACCAAATGCCCTGACATTCAATCATTCTGCGCGTGTTATTTCTTTTGAAAGATAATTATGTAGCGTTCTTTGTGGCTCTTTTGAAATAGAGCGTTAAAGTCGTCATTTTACAAGTATCGCCCGAAGAGACCGTCAGGCCAAAACCAAGATCACGTATCTTAATTGACCTCTTGATTTTTAAACTTAAAAGCTCTAGATGTTATTTCTATTTTTACTTATATTTTTTCTCACATGTATTGAGTACTTTTTAATACTATTGTTCCCTGGCCAGAGTCAACTCTGACCATTAAACTTTACGTATAAAATATTAATATATGGGTGTATATAGATATTTAACTATATATGAATTTATTTAATAGCTAAATAACGATTTATTCACCTAATAATAGGAATTATAACATCTATATAACCCTGTAGAAACGCGGCGAAAAAATGGAAAATTATGATATGCTTTTTATATAGAGACTTTTATATTAGTAAAAAATACACAAAACTATATGTACATCTGTACACATGTTCCACACGAAGAATAATATGTTACAAAGCAGAGTGTAATCAGAATCAGAAAAAGAATAGTGTTACATATATGATGGAGATAATTCTGTACCTAAAGAAGCCTTTTTTTTTCGGACCCCAGATTCAAAAGGGTCGGATTCATCTATGTCCCAGGTGAGGACATATGCCCCGAAAGGGAAACCGCGAGTCCTAGGTTTTCCCAAATTGAGGGCTGCGAGCTGGAGTTTCAATCTATATCTCAGAAAGATATATTCACAAATGGCCCCATGGATTTGTAAGCTGCTGGTGAGGTATATTTAGCCTCGGCTCGAGTTACTTGATTGGGAGGGGGATATCCTTTGCGTTTGGTTGTTGAAAACGAACTGAAAAATGACCAATGCTTTCGTCGCTGTAGGATGTGACGTCAGTAAGATGTATATATAGTGAAAGGGAAAAGGAAAAAAATATATATAGTGAAAGGGAAAGGGAAAAAATATATATACATGTATTATCAAATGACCGGATATATTGTAGCGTCCTTGTCGAACATAATTTCAATGAAGAAATGAATTGAATAAACATATATATTTTTCTTTTCTCAATAATTTTGTAGTTTTAAACTTAATAGTGATTAAATTTGGATTTTAAAATTACCAGTTTTTAATTTTAATATTAAATTTTATCATATGATTTTATAATTATTAGTTAGTATAAATTATTTTTAATATTACACGTATTTAAAGATCTGAATAGCTATTATAGCAGGATTTCGTTGTCAAGCTTTTGAATCTTTCTATACTTCGTTTTTGATTGGTTATTCTAGCTTTTTGTAACAATGCTCCCCCTAGTGTAGGATCGTTAATTAATCTGAAACTTTTTAAAACCATTTATTTTCTTTTCAACATCATCACTTGAGAAGACACAGAATGTGTTGAAACAAAATGGCTATTTTGTAGTGATCTTATAACATACTTATGTTATAATTTTTATAAAAAAAATAATTATATATATATATATATATATATATATATATATATATATATATTCATGAATTATTCATACAAAAAAACAAATACAAAGGTTAATGATTTAATTGGAGAAAATCCATCGTCGAATGAATATATATATATATATATATATATATATATATATATATATATATATATATGCTGTTACATTAGAAATGCACATACCCCACTACAAAACTGTACATCTTGTTTCAACGTTAAAAATAATTTAACGTTTTATCAGGTGGGAAATCTCGATGCTTTTAAAATATTTTATTCCGAAATTAAGTTATCGAAGCATATCATCCACTTTCGTCATTGGAAAGTTTCCCATGAAAGGTAAAGAAAAATTTACATGTGGAGAAAGAAAAGAAGCTAAGTGATTATTAACAAAGAGAGAGAGAGAGAGAGAGAGAGAGAGATAACGTTTGAAAAGGAAATAACGTTTGAAAGAAAAAGAAAAAAAAGTGTCGGAGGGGGGATATAAAGTAAGAAGGGATAAATTCAACCACTGGAATTGCGTCGAACCATAGAATTGGAATTTTAACGGTAACCTAGCAGGGTTAGATTAATGTTACTAAGACAAAAAACTTCCTGTGCTCGGAGGAAATTATTCTTGGAATGTAAAAGAGTAGTACAGTATTTTATGAAACAGGCTTTCTAATATAGATTAGAGTACTAAACCGATTTAAAATCTTTACATTGTCATATTTATTATACTTAAACAAATTTTACTTTACAATATAAATTAGAATACTACATACATTTTTAATTTTCGTATTATGTTTTAGAATTATTGAAGAGAAGTGTTATTAAAGAGAAATATAATTCAAATAATATAACGAATAATTTTAAAAAATAAATAGATGGTGAAATATTTTTTTTCAGTTTTATTTTATTTTATTTTCATTTCGTTCTCCACATACAAATTATTTTTTACCTTTTATGGGAAACTTTCCAATGACGGAAGTCGAAGATAAGCTTCGATAACTGCATTTGGGAATTAATTATTTTAGTAGCATCAAGATTTCCCGGCTGATGAAACGTTATTTTTTTTAATATTGAAACAAGATGTACAGTTTTGTAGTTGGTAAGTCCATGTTCTAATGTACCACACTTCATAACAAATAAATATTTACAGCTCTACTTTTGTATTGAGCCCTGTTTTAAATTAATGTTTTGAAAGCTGAAATCTTACTCTTCGTTCTTTTTTTATATATTATATATATATATATATATATATATATATATATATATATATATATTCATGCACGTTTCATTAAATAATATAGACAAGTGTTGTCTATTTAAATGTGCATGAATGAAAAGATGCTGCCTAAATACACAATATATATATATATATATATATATATATATATATATATATATATATATATATATATATATTATAAAACTAGGTAATCCGTATGGGTAGACACAAGGAGGGATGATATCCAGAGAGCTCAATGTAAGTTCAAAGCAAATATGTTTGAATAAATCAGACCACTTTAAGGTTCCATATAATAAGTTATTTCACCACAACCCCTTTACAGGGCTCTGGATCATCAGACTTTACTTCCAAAAGTTGAAATGAAAAATGAAAAAAACTTACACATTTTTTTGAAGGACCGCACCAAGCATATGTAAAATTAAAAAATTAAATTGGTGGGAGATGAGAGTGAGTTAGTACCATTTTCAATTCCTTATCCTTAATAAGCTAGACGTCCTTAACTTAACGCATACTATCTACATATAGATGGGTAAGGGGTGCCAACGTAAAGGTGGAATACAGTTAACAATGAAATAATAAATTTCAATTCATTTATCATTCGTAACCCCACTTCCTCACTGTGCTTGGTGGTCTGAACAACTTTTCCATCTGACTTTAACGCATGCCTATAAAGGATCTGTTTTGATTATAAATATATATATATATATATATATATATATATATATATTATATAGATGGAAACATTAATTTTGTGTTTTAATTCAATGTGTTTTTTGACTACGTTTTGGAAACTGAATCAGTAGGACGATTCACCTCGAGTACACCCTACTCAAATTATTGGCTGCTGCATCATGTCGAAAGGCCTTATGCCACGCATTGGTAGGTATCCTGAAAGGTGGAAGAGGCCACGTTAGTAGCCATTATCTGAGGAAGTGTTTGTTGCTTTTAGACGATAAAAAACAATTATAAACTTTTTTTGTCTCTTTCAGTTTTGACTTTTTTCCCATCTTAACTTCTACTAAAAGAAATATTATTGTTTTGTTCCTTCTTCAGCATATCATTATTTTGAAATCGATTTTACAATGTTTATTTGTATTTTGCCTTCAGAATATGATATAATGAACTTTGTCGCTTGTAATTTTTTCAGATTTACAAATTCAACAACTAGGTAAAATGTAATTTAAATTTGAAATTATAATTTTAATTTAATATGTAGGAAGAACATGGAACTTTGTATTTTTTCTATCCTAAATTTAAAAAAAATAAAATGAAGCAAAGCATACATTTAAATAGATAAAAATAAATAAAATAATATAAATATAAATATTAATATTTCTCTACACGTGAATATGGACAGAAATGTTCATTTAAATTTTGTGCAATAGAATTGGGGAGAGCTACTGATGCCAAGATGACGGGAAACTATCTATGTATGTATCTCCTTCTCTCTCTCTCTCTCTCTCTCTCTCTATATATATATATATATATATATATATATATATATATAGATCAAATTATTTATCATTCGAATCGAAGTTTCACAGAATTACCATTTCACCTTCACCGGCCTCTCTGTTGAATTCATGAACTGTTCTCCGGATTATTATAAATAGATAGAAACAACAAACATGTTATCTGTTAATGCAATCGATAGATATATTTTGCACTGACGAACACCAAATGAACAGCCGTGAAACTTCCTGTCACAAGAAATTTATCGCTCTATGCTTAATAGCGAGTATTTTATTTGTGAAACTCAGATCGCTCACAACGCGTTAGCCCCCGGTAATTTACTGGTCGATGTCTTGTAGGTTTTCTCATTATGTGTGTATGCTTGAAGGTGTCTGTGTGTGTATGTGTAACTGAATAAATTAATGCCATTTAAACTCTTGTTAAATATCGGAACTTTTAAAGAGGTGGCTTTTTCATCATTATTTCGTTAACTTCTCTAATTTCTAGGAGAGTTTGCAACTTAATCTCTTGATCTTTCTGTAGCTGAACAAGCTAATGTCTTGTTCTTATTTCTCCTGTTTGACCTCCGCAATTCTCACCATCCTTCTACCCAGGTGTAGAGTAGCTATACATTTTGATAGATACATCCTCATATAATGGACAATCTATATATATATATATATATATATATATAGATAGATAGATAGATAGATAGATAGATAGATGGGGAGAAGGAGATATATAAATAGATAGATTCCCGGCATCTTGGCATCAGTTGCTTTCTCCATTACTATTGCACAAATTTAAAAGAACATTTCTGTCCACATTCACGTTGTCGAGAAATATTAATTGACAATACATGTATACTCCACCATGAAAATAAAAAAAATATAAACATCATATTCTCGACGCGCTCTATATAAAAAAATGAAGTCAATACTAAATAAAATTAAATATGAGTACAGCATCAATGTTATAAAATATCTATAAAATCAATGTTTTCGGATGCTCAAATTCTTAATTATTTTTTACATTTCAAGTAATTTCATGTACAGTAACATTCAATCTGTACAAGGCCTGGGGCCACTTGAAGTAGAGGGTTATGTTAGATGGTAGTTTATATGGATAGGAGGAAAAGATATCTGTTGATTCTAACCTTGAACAGGTTAATAATATAGTGATCGGAAAAAATCCTCTTGGGAGTCTGTTCTATAGGGCAGTGATTCGCGGAAAAAAACTGTTTGAGTTGAACTTACTTCTCGCCAATGTAATACGGAAGAAAAGATTGTGATTTGTTAATATGTAAATGGCATGGTAAGGCCTGGTGGAATTAGGAAATGCAGTTAGACCGCGCACATTCTATTGTAGTATCGTTATAGCAGTGAGAGACACGCCACATCCCGTCTGTGAGAGGGGACGTTGGAGTGTGGATAATAATTCTCCAACAGAGACTCGGAGACGCTAGTGAACTCTGGCAACAGTATTCCACTTCGATCTGATATGACTTTTATAAAGGTAGAGGATATCACGCGGGGTCAGATACTTACTAGAGCTGTACAAGGAGCCGATCATTTTATCCTCATCTTTAGTGATGGATCATATATATGAATTCCGCTTAAGGTCGTGTATAATCCCAATATTCTTTCTAGTCACGAGGCCTCCTCGAGTGGACATTGTTTATTATGACGGGCGACAGTTCGTGGTTTGATCGGTGGTGATGGAATTTAACCAGTTTAGTTTCAGAGACATAGAATGTAACCAGCCTTTTTTACCACACTAGGAAATTAGTGTTAGATCGGTAGAAAGTTCAGCTGACAATCTCTAAGCATCAAAACTTTTAGAGGCGCGGCCGGATATCGTCGTATCATCGGCATAAACGTTTACAAATGAATGGAATGTATTTTTTGGTGGATCATTTATGTACATCAGAAAGATGGCTGATCTGAGAAATGTCCTCTGGGGAAAGCTTGCAGAGAGTGGCGATCTACCTGTTAAGAAGGATTTTATAATAGAGAAAACCCTTACAGTGATTACATCGCTGGAGAGCCTGTGTCGCAAAAAATCGTGCCACACCTTGAAGGTCTTCGTGATATTATTGTTAAGGCCCTTGCGGTCTAACCGTCGTCAAGGGACTCACTAATTCTTTATGTAATGATAGAACATCGGCAGTGGATCGGGCTGATCGAAACTCATACTACTCGTCGCACAAGAAATTGTTCCTGTTCATGTGCCCAAAGACATTCTTGTTGATTAAGGCCCCGCCAAAACTTACTGATAATACTGAGAAGATTAATGGGTCTGTATTGGGAGGTGGGGATCTGTTGCCTGTGTTCTTGAACACCGGGCATGCGTTGCCACCTTCCCCATGCTTGGGAACGATTTCTTCCTCAAGTATAGGTTAAATCATTTTGCTAGAATCGTGAATAATTCTGGGTTGATATTCTTGTGGACGACCTTTGGGATTTTGTCTGGACTAGTAGTTTTTTTTTTTTTCTGGCCGATGCTTTTGATAAGTGTAAGTATTTCTCTTGTTGAAATGAAAATATTTCTGACATTGAGCTCCGTGAGACGTGTAAGTTGGGGGGGGATGGCCTTTGTCATCTATCGTTGAGTTTGCGATAAACATCGAGTTTAGCCTTGTCTGTCAAGGAGGATATGACCTCGGAGCCATTTAATGGACACAGCCGCTTTGCCTCTTTTTGGCATTAGGTTGGTGGTTTTCCGGTATTGGCGAAACCCAAATTGTTTGTTTTCAACACTGGCTTTCATAGATCGCGCATAGCTGTATTTTGCATTTTCCAGAACTCTCTCACAGGAAAAAAGTAAGGGAAAATCTTCATCTCTCTTTGCGATATATGTTGAAGTAGTGGTTCCGGTGAGATCTGACTGCAGCGCATTCAGTGTTGAACCTGGGCTGACTGGCTTTTTGTTTGGACTTTTTGGTGGAGATAAAACACTCCATTGCAGAAAGGTTCCATTCAGCGATTAGGGCAGCATTTATGGAATTGAGGCATTGATACACGTTTCAGAGAGGAACAGAAAGTCAGGTTTAGATTGAGGAATATGGAATTCCACTTCTGAAAAGTTGGAAAGTAGACCCTTACATTGGTGTAAGGGTTGGTATAAATCGGGTCTACCTTTTAAATTTGGAATTGCTAGTTTTCCATTTAATGAATAGTAGGCAGTGAAACAGTCGCCCATTGGATATGTACGCCTAAATATATTGCGTTGATTCACCCGGCGATACTGCCGTAACACTACCCATCAACATGACATCGAGTTGGCCCCACCGGCGACTACCTCACATTCCAGAAACCAT
>CAHIKZ030004253.1:175000-182500 GCA_903632075.3 Acanthosepion pharaonis
TATATATATATATGTGGCACCATGCATCCAGGCGATTTGAAAGATATATTTATAGATATATGATTTGCTTTTTTACGGTTTATCAACCATTTGAGGATTATTTAAGGCCGAAATGTATTTTAGGTTTTAAGAATAATTCTTTCTTTTTTTTTTGCAAGAGGATTGAACCGCCATGCATTCAGGCGATTTGGAAGAAAGAAAGAGAAAACGAAGAAAAAGGAAAGGAAAAAGTAATACGAGACGGGTCATAGGCGAACACACACGCGGCTTAAGAGACGGGAATAAGAAAGAAAAGGGTTATTTTTGATAGGTATCAAATGTCGAAAAGAGTTTCATTTCAATGACAATGGGATTGAGTGGGCGAGGAAGTGTTATCAATATCTAGGCCACCTGCGAACAAGCGTTGACCGATTTCCGCTTATCCACGAAAAATGGAACTGTGTTATCAAGAGATGTCACCAAATAAGAAGTCCACTTTGGAACGTTAGGTTTTGATAATTGACGAAACAGAGGTGTGGCTTGGGGCCTTGGCTGGGTATGGAAAATTAAAATCCCACACAAGTAGTTTCACTGGCTAAGTTTTTTTGTTTTGACAGAATAGACTTTTGCCCTGCGATAATAAAATTTTGTTATCAAACACATGAACCGAAGGAAACTGATATATTTTTATTTCTGCTTTGGAGACGCCAAATTGGCGAAAAACTTGGAGAAAATTCCTTTCTTAGACCATGTCAGATAATCCAGCTGTCCAGTACATTACCGATAAACTGCTTGACAAACGCCACGTGTTGAACAGAGAGTTGTCACATTAAACGCCCATGATGACGGCGATTTGAAAGAAAGAAAAAAAAGAAAGAAAAGAGATCATTAATTTTTTTTAGTTAAGCAGGGTATATTTCTTTTCCAAAACAAAGCCACGGGTTGTCCACGCCCGACAAGATGTCATTGGCCAAGTGGTGATCACATAACGCACGAAGGAGGAGGGAAGATAACCGACCGGGATCTCATTGGCCGAGAGTGGTCACGTGACGCCCGAAGAAAACAGTCAACGCCCTATCCAGAGTATAAGTATGAGAAGCCGCTACGAAGAAGTGGGGAGGGCAGTTCACGCCCCTCAGAAGCATGGTGAGAAAGTGGGAATGAGAAAAGAGTTACCAAAAATGGAAAAGAGTGGAAAATCCCTAACTAGAAATAAGAAGGGTGGATATGTTTCTAGAATTATCGAGGAACCTCCGACGCCAAACAGACCCACCCCGGTTTTGACGGCGTCAATAAAAACGAAGCCCCACCAGACAGAAATCAGTTCGTCGGACTCTGGCAGGCAGAGTTAGTTCAGTTCGTCGGACTCTGGCAGGCAGAGTTAGTTCAGTTTGTAGGACCCTGGCGGGCAAAGTTAGTTCGCGCCCCGACGGCAGAGATGAGTGCCCAGTAGTTCGCGCCCCGACGGCAGAGATGAGTGCCCATAGTTCGCGCACCGACGGCAGAGATGATAGATCAAGATAGCTGACCAAGATTCACGCAAAATTTTGGACTCTTCTTCAACCAAGAACAATTAGTTTGAAGAGCGACTTAGAACCAGACTTTCGTCCAAAGACACACCGAAACACCAATTTCTTAGAGAGCAGACAACTTGAAGCGTTAAAACTTGCCTAGCGAAAGCGACGTGCCACAATCCACAGAACGGGTCGGGAGATAGATGCAGTCCTATGTACCTAACAACTAGACATAAAAAGTTTTTTACCTTTTTCTTTGATACTTTGAACTTTTGAGTTTTCATTTTATATTCTTTTATGCATATTTGTGTGTTATCACCCCTGTTGAACTCAATTTGCATTACGGCCCCAACCCTGTTTGATCTCGTCTGTCTAAGATCAATTCACAACGTGGGTAGGCAAACTGGAGATCAGTGCAGTTACCTTGGTAACCAGGCGTTGGAAGCAGGTTGGGAACGGCGAGGCTGATATAAAATCTAACCAGATTCTACCCGAATCACCAAAGGGTTAGAACGTCACGTTTGGAGCAGCGACACCCGGACGGAACAGCGAGGAGCGAACAGCTAGCGCCGCGGCGAAGACGTCAATTGGTGCTGTTTAGGGACGTCATATATATATATATATATATATATATATATATATATATATACATATATATATATATATATATATATATATATATATATATATATATATATAGAGAGAGAGAGAGAGAGACAGACAGACAGACAGAGACAGAGAGAGAGAGAGATAATTAATGTAATCAAAATTTGTCACCTAGCTGATTGATGTTACCTTCAGCATTCCGATTCCAGATTTTTCCAGACGGTCCGGTTCGTCCAATCACCAGGGGTATCAGGAATTACATACATGCTTCCATATATATATATATATATATATATATATATATAAATCGTAAAATACATCTATTGGATGCTTTGATGCACATCAACAGTGATGTTTCTAGCCAAGATGCATTAGGGGATTCGTTTCTTTCATCACCCCTCTCCGCAATGACCCAGCCGGTGCTGATCGGGTATCGACTCATGTACCTTCCGTTAGCTACAATTTTCTCCATTGTCCAATCCTGGATATCTTTCGGTTCACTAGCAATGTACTCTCTACCAAAAAAAAAAAAAAAAAAAAAAAGCAAATACAAACATAATTTCTATCTAGTAAATGTACTCTGCTTGATGAGGCAAGTAAAGGTTTGTTTCCCGCACACATATATATATGTGTGTGTGTGTGTGTGTGTGTGTGTGTGCGTGTGTGTGTGCATGTGTGCACGCACGAAAACCCACTTATGAATTATATTCTACTTACACTTATCCCGTTTACAATCATGTTAATCATCCACCGTAAAAAAAAAAAAAATTGCTCCTACCGCTGTGTCAGTTGTGCACAAACATACATAAACACAGACACATATAATCACTCACACATACCAACATACACATCTAGAAAACTGTAACCCTGGTAGGGTGCAAACAGATGAGAGATATTAGCCGCAGATCACCTGTAGGTAAAAATGGTCTGAGGAACACTAATTCTGTCCCTCTATTGTCGGGTGTAGTTTTAGGTCATACACAACTACATCCACCCACTAAATCAATAAAACACAATAATAAAAAAGTAAATATCAACCGCAACTTACTGACTGTCCATCACGTAATTTTTTCAGCCATAGACATCTAGATGCTTTTTTCTGCTACGACTGTTATTAATCGAAATATGAAGGGTACCCCAAAATAAACTCGGCCTTGTGCCACATCTGACCGCGTGGGACGGTTCGTAGATATCCTGCAGTTAAAGATTGTCTCCAGCTGTGCTGGTGAAACTCTCTGTCTCAGGCGAAGTGAGAATCCCAGACGAGGCTATATCGAAGGGCCTTCTGCCACATCTGACCGTGTGGGACGGTTCGTAGATATCCTGGAGATTGTCTCCAGCTGTGCTGGTCAAACTCTCTGCCTCCGGCGAAGAGAGAATCCCAGACGAGGTTATATCGAAGGGCCTTCTGCCACATCTGACCGCGTGGGGCGGTTCGTAGATATCCTGAAGATGGATATTCATTATGGAATTCACTTGACTCCTCTCAGTTGACTACTTCTTCTAAGCATCGCTGGCGAATCTTATATGTGTTGGTCGTTTTCTAAGTAGTATTGTTTATGACCAACCTTAGTATGATTATTCTATTCAGTAACTTTTCCTAGGTTACAAAAATAAAACTAATTTATGATGAATAAAGTGAAAAACTACTATGCAGTTACTTATACTGTATTTATACCATGCAAACAGAAATAATACGAAGAACAGAAAATGATTTTTCGTAAATGTATTAGGTGTACTTTTCAGTACATTACTCTGTTATCATTTAGAAATAAATATCTGAAATGTTATTGCTATGTCAGTTGGTTTAATATGTCGTACTAGATAATTGTATTTATAAGTCTACCATTCGTCCTTGGTTTCAATATGCCTGCTACATATGTTCTGGTGCTCCTGTTATATATTTAGAGATTCTTGAGAAATTCCAAAGAATCTGCTGTGATATTGGTTCTGACCTGGCATCTCGGGTTCTCACCCATTACCGCCTCTGTAACGTAACTTCTCTGTGTCTTTTCTATAAATACTTTCATGATCATTGTTCTGTCAGACTTCCCTTCATTTTTCATTATGCATTATAGGAGATCAAAGAGACTTTGATGTATTATGGTGTCTGCAGTAAGAATGGTAAGTAAAATGTGTTGTTTTCACGTAAGGAATACTGTAGAATATCTGGGTTAGTAATTGTGGCTAGCTATGCTTAAGATGATACAGATTGAAGACCAGTGTAGCAAAAGAAGAGAGAGAAACAAAAAATAAGTGGCTAGGGTCCGCCGGCAAACCGGTTGTTGTTCTTCGCCGTCAGTCGCCTTAAAGAAAAAGTCAATTGCGAGACTCCTTTTTCTCGGCCGTTACACCGGGCAGTCGTGAAACGGATACATAAAAAAAAACGCGTCTACTCTAATCGCCTCTTGGTCCGTCAGTCTTTTCGCACGTCCGACTCCAATTCCGCCGAAAATGACTCACCTTTTGCTGTGCCGCTAGCGCCTCGCCTTCTTTGTTTACTAGTTTTACACTGCTGCTCCCTTGTGTCGTCTTTTCTCGTCACATCTCGTTTTTTCCGAGACCGGTGCACACGAATCGCGTCCCCGACAACAGCCATGCTTCTTTTTGGATTTGTCATACAAGCAAGACACGTTCTCACACGTTTCGAGCTCCGTGATAAATCATCACAACCAGCCTCCTCAAAATTCATTTTGGCTTTGTACCATTTTTTTTGTATTTTCAAAATAAATATTACTTGTCTCTATGGTAGCTAAATTTGATCCATTTCAGTACATTTGGCGGCAAAGTCTCATCAGTTTACAGTTGAAATGGCTAGATGTAACCGGAAATTCTATGCAAACAGTTTATCGCAATTCTCACAAGAGTAACTCTTTTCCGGCTTTTAGCTACCCAGACAAATTTTATCTTCAAAAATTTAAATCAAATGTCAATCGTTATCTTCTGTATTCTTAATTCTTATTCTTTTATTTTCCTTTCTCTTTAATAGTATATTTTCTCATATTTTCAAACACCCTCAAAAATCTTGTGTCCGAGTGGCTTTATTGCCTTGTTTGGGGTAAATGATTAAAAAAATGTTAGAAATAATGCAAAATGACAATACATTTATCTGAAGTTGTGTGGTACAAATATATACGCATTGTAAATATGAAGTAGTGGTCACGTACAGCATCTCAATTAGTGACCTCTCGCTTAGCGACCAAGTAAGTGAAATTGAAACTCGTTGTTAAGTGAAGAATCACTGTACATTACTGATGTGATTTTATTTAAGCAGAGGTAAGATTGAAAAAACGAAGTCATTTCTATTGGAAAATTATGGCTTAGAACTACAAGACTGATATCGGAATAGAATGGAAGACGCTGGAGGAAATATTTATTAATAAGTGGTCATAAGTAATTTCTGCTTTTTTAGCTATGAGATGTAATAACGAATGCACAATCCTAACTGCAAAACATTCGTTACATTAAGTATAAAATTGAAGTACACTAAAGAAAATTATACTTAGAATCTGGGACACATGGTGAAGAAAGAAAGCCTGGAAAATTGGGCAGTCACAGTACTTAGCAAAGACAAGAGCACAAAAGAAAATAGCATGTAACAGTTTTGTTTAAATGGGTGACAGAACATTGAGTTGGATGGCTTGTGAAAAGACAAATTTTTCTAAGGACTATAAGGAAGAATGTATGTTGTCAGCAAGAGAATTGTTAATTTAATCAAGATTTTCTTACACAAATATGCGTTATAAATTGAAGATGTCATAATCACGCAAATACCAAAATTTAATTATCTGGAAAATGTTCTAACAGAGGACAGAATATATGTCACAGAAAACCGAAAGCAGATTTGAATAGAGATTCCATCTAAAAGCTAGGCAAAGGACAAAGAAACAGGATATTTCATTTTAAAATGTGTACTAAACTGTCATTTAATATCACTCCTACTCTATAGCAGCAAATGTTGTAAAATCACCTCAGAAATGAAGGAAAGACGTGAGACAATAGAAAAATGGTTCTACAGAAGGACACTGAGAATACCATGGAATTACCATGGGAGTAATAAAGAAGATTTAAAGAAAGTAAAAACGACGCTCATACTATCAATCAGAAGGAAACAATTGAAATTTCTGGGACACATGATGGAGAAAATGTGTCCGGAGAATCTGGCACACAGAATATTGAAGACGAGGAACAGAGGAAAGTGGTGAATAACCTATTTGGGGGAATAAGTTGCAGTACAGAGATTGTGAAAGGTAACGAAACGATAAACATTACCAAGTGCTATGAAGGTGATCCGAACCTGGCAACTGATCATTCGTTTGACTCACCTCTATAAACTGAAGTAGGATAAAAAAAACAAAGTTAGGAAGCAGAGGAGAGCAATGATGAGCCAAATCCTGAAGGGTAAACGACTCATAGAAGAAAAACTAACTTTCGTTTTTGCACGGCAGTGTTCGCTTACACATTGGATTAAAGTATACATTTCTTAACCCCAATTATAAAGGATCTGAAAGTCCATTTACGTCACAAAATGGTTGGAAGTTCAGGCAAGTTAATAACAACATAGAGACATGCAGAATAAGCACAGTGTTTATAGACAAGGATTCATAATTCAGCGGAAAGACCGAAATTGGTTTGCGTCGTCTCGTTCTGCAGAAAGGTCGTTACAAGAACGCAGACTGACAGTTCATTGGATGGAGAAACTCTACATTCATTAGTGGAAAGCAAACTACGATAAAGTAGTCGGGAATTAGCAGAGATTTTAAACAGACCATAATCTACCATATACCGTTATTTAAGAAAGATAGAGAACGTCTGCAATAATTGTAAGAATTGTAGTTAGTAACACTTCGCTATGGTACCTAGAATATTTTAATTTAAGCGCAATACTAGACTGATGTTGAGATCTCATCAATCTCATATTTAATAATTGTAATGGGTAACTCTTCGCTATGTTACCTAGATATTTTTAAATTTAAGCGCAATACTAGACTGATGTTGAGATCTCAGCAATCTCATATGTAATAATTGTAATGGGTAACTCTTCGCTATGGTACCTAGAATATTTTAATTTCAGCGCAATACTAGACTGATGTTGAGATCTCATCAATCTCATATGTAATAATTGTAATGGGTAACTCTTCGCTATGGTACCTAGAATATTTTAATTTCAGCGCAATACTAGACTGATGTTGAGATCTCATCAATCTCATATGTAATAATTGTAATGGGTAACTCTTCGCTATGGTACTTAGAATATTTTTAAATTTAAGCGCAATACTAGACTGATGTTGAGTTCTCATCAATTTACACTTAAGCTGGCTAGATACAAACGTGAATTCAATTCTAGTAGTTTCTTTTCTCATCCTTCTCACTTGTAGAACTCCCTTTCGACTCCAGGCTT
>CAHIKZ030004253.1:187500-392500 GCA_903632075.3 Acanthosepion pharaonis
GAAGAGCATTGCATTAACGCAGGTGGATGTTGTTTATCTTTCGCCCTGTTCGGAGGGTTCTGGTGCTTTCTTTTTTTTCCATGTTTCCTAGGATGCCAATTTAATTGAAAATTGTGCTATCCAGTTTTTTTCACAGTTTAAATAGATTTGCATTATATATATATATATATATATATATATATATATATATATATATAAATAAATTAGATTTACATTACATGTATATATAAATATATATAATAGATTTACACACACACACACACATATATATATATATAATAGATTTACATTATATATATATATAATAGATTACATTATATATATATAATAGATTTACTTTATATATATAATAGATTTATATTATATATATATATATATATAATAGATTTACATTATATATATATATATAGAGAGAGAGAGATTTACATTATATATATGTATATATATATGTATATATATATATATAATAGATTTACATTATATATATATATATAATAGATTTACATTATATATATATATATATAATAGATTTACATTATATATATATATATATATATAATAGATTTACATTTTTATATATATATATATATATATATATATATATATATATATATATTGGTAAAAAATATTATTAAATTCGATCGCTGCGGTTTGTTCTTTTAATTTTTATTGCATTTTTCCAATTTTAACCTTCTCGAAAATTGGAAAAAGTGCAGGTTTGAATTAAACTGACATATCTGGTCTCGGTTCAATTTAATGCAACTTGTTTATTTCTCTCTACCTCTGCTTGTCTGTTTGTGTCTGTAAATATGTGTGTCTGTTCATATATATATATATATATATATATATATATATATATATATATTTCGAACTATGACATTATTACAGTAAATCAAAATCTCATAGTTTATTCAAAAGTAAGTTTTTCCTGAGTCATCTGAAATCGGTTGATTATTAAAAATATGATGTTCATTGGATCTTCCTTTAAACACGTTTATTTTCAGAATCGGAAAATATAGATTTTTCTGATTTCATAAGTATGATACTATTTATATTATAAATACAGTTGTCAAATCGATTCTTAAACTGTTCTTTAGTTATTGATAACTACGTACTGCCGATGGAGTCAGCTTTTTCTCAGTTCTTGATCGTACGCACCTATCAATAATGTACAACTTCAAACTTGACATTTGTAAATAAGAAAGGACAGAAAACTCATTACGATATTAGTGAACTATTTTGATATATATATATGATATATATATATATATATATATATATATATATATATATATTATGAACATGGATCCCCTCCTAAAATGCGAAAAAAAAGTCGATATTTTTCGATTTTGAATAAAACTGTGGACATAAGAATTTCTAATTAATCAGTAATTTTTCCGCTGAAAAAGGAATCTATTTTTTATGAGCGTACCTGTGAAATTACGTATTTCCAATCCCTATGAATAATGCGCCGACTGGCTACTTATTTATTTATCAGACATTCAAATGAGGTCAGAATCCAAACGCTAAGTTATCTCTCTTTTTTTTTTTTTTTTTTTACGTACCATGTCCTTTCAGGTTGTAGGCGATCATGGCTCTCCACGTCCTTCTACCTCTTGCAGCTCTCAACAAGTTCCTTCCCGCTGCTTCTTCGCCAGACCACGTTCTGTCATCCACTTACTTAAGTTCGCCAGGTATGTCACACGTTGTTTTCCCTTGTCTCTCATTCCCTCTATTCGACCCGTGAGTATCAAATTCTCCAGGCCCTCCTTCCTCATTATGTGTCCCAGAAACTTTAGCTGGCTCTTTCTGATATTAATTACAAGCCTCCTCCTTGTTTGCAACGTCTCTAAGATATCATCCTTGCTCACACTCTCGGTCCATGATACCCTTGCATCCTTCTGTAGAACCACATCTCGGTCGCCTCGAATCTCTTCATCTTTGAGGAAATCTTTCAACTTTCGCTGCCGTAAAGAAGGGTAGATTTCATGTAAGAGTTCAGTATTCTTTTCTTTGTTAACAAAGATATCCTCATGTCTCGTAGTACTCTGCCCAACTTTTGGAATGTGCCCTTGGCCATCCCAATACACCTACAGATCTCAGTGTCGCATTTACTGTCCTCTGTCAAGACGATATCCAGGTATTTAAACTTCCGCGTCTGCTTGATTCTAGTGTTCCTGACCTTCAGATTGCATTTTGGCCTCAACCTCTTAATGACGACCATGCACTCTGTTTTCTTGTAGTTTATGCTTAGTCTCTTCTTCTCATTCTCCGTCGCTACTTTCTGTAGGAGATTATTTTAATCTCATTTCCGTGTCTGCTATCAGTAATAGTAAAAGAAGGTATTGCTGCCATATATGGTCTGGTGCACCTTCTGTTTCCCTCGGAGTTCTTGACAAGATCCAGAGACGGATATGTAATATAATTGGCCCTGATCTGGCATCTCGTCTACAGTCACTCTCTCACAGACGCGCCTTTCACTGTCTTTTCTACAATTACTTTCATCGTAATTGCTCCGATGAGCTGCTTTCACTGGTTCCCAGACTTCATGAATTCAAGCGCCCTACGAGGCTGGCATCCCGCTCTCACCCTTTTACTGCAGAAACTTTAAATGTAGCCGTCTCTTCTACTCCAATAGCTTCATACCTCACACCTCTCACCTGTGGAACACCCTTCCCTGAGAGCTATAATCTCCAACTATTCAAATGTAATGTGACTCGACATCTCCAGTTACCTTGATCTATCCACTATCCCTCTCCTCATCCTTTCTTCTATCACTCCTAGCTGCTCTTGCTGCAAATCTTCTGCAACCCCCTGCATCCTAGTGGCTTCACGCCTTGCTCGGCGCCTAATGCTTAAAAAAAAGAAAAAAAAAAGATAGAATACTAATCTAGAAAAATGATTCAAAACATTTCCTCACATATTTTTACGATCGAACCAATCAAATTAATCGCTGCAGGCAGAGTGTATTAAGAATACACTACCGTAAGATAAACGGTCCACCGAAATAAATTTGGAACATTGTTAAGGTTCATAGATTGGTTGTTTGAGCGATTGCTTTATAACGTCTTATCAACCTTTTGCAGGTTATTTAACCAGAAAATAGTCTTAGTTTGTGAGAATGATTTGGAGATAATACTGATTTATTGATACAAGTCCTACATAGCTGGTGAGATACAAGGTGAATACATAAATTTTCCCAACGTTACCTGCGCTTTATGGAAAATAGGACTTGAAACTCGGCTTCTCAATTTACACTTCCGAGCCGTTATCCATTGAAACCCACGCTCATTCAAGCTTACAGCACATGATATTCCTAACAGGTCTCTCCGCTAGGTACGGGCCAGGTTCAACGATGCTTAACTTTGGTGGTCGTACGAGAACCGAAGTGTCAACGTGACATGGCCGTAAGGCAATGTTCATAGAAATTCAGAGACAAATAATTAACGCCAACATTTTTAGAATGACAGTGCTAGATATTGCGTGATAGTATACAATGTCGTTCTCAACGTATGTTTTTGTGAGGCTTTTTGTTGTTCTTTTTGATGCGCTCTTATAGGCATTGAATGTTGAATTTCAGATTCCAGCCTAGAATGTTGCATTCAAGGTCACAAAAGGCCCCTTGTTTAGGATATTATTTCGTCTCTTCTTTTTGTCGCTCTGGAGGACAGAGCAAGGTGAACGGGGTTCTTTATAGCCTTAGGTAGTAGCTATTCGAGGAAAGGAAAAAAAAACTCAAATGCTTTGAGAATACAACAGAAAGCCTGCCTTTCAAACGTAGCCGTGGAGATACACAGATAATAAAGAAAAAGAATCATGAATATCAAAATCTTGAATGGGCTTAGCATTAAAATAGGTAACTTCAGTATTTCTAGATATCTAACGTTTAAAATTAATTTTCAAAAATGAAAATGTTTTCTTGAAGCTTTCATTTTTGTTTTAATTGCAAAAGTAATGTCTTAAATATACTATTTCAAATAAGTAGAATACTCTGCTATATTTCAAACAGAAATTATCATGATACGATTCGATTTCAATTTCTTTTTGCTAAAATAGCGGATTATCGCCCCCCCTTTTTAGAGTAAGTTCATCGCAATGTAATTGCCTTTCTTAAAAAAAAAAAAAAAAATTCTTGTTGAAATTCATTATTCCACGAATTTTTTTTTTCTTGAGAAATATTATTCTGCATATATCCTATTTATAAAAGCAATTAATTTTATTCCAAATTAAATAATGTTACAGTTTTAATTCATTTTTTTTTATTTTCATGGTTCAGAGATTTTCCGTAAATAGTGTTACTACTTGACAAAGTCAAAGTGATTTAAAAAAATTCTCCAAGAGGTCCTACTTTTAACTAATAAGAATATGAAGAGACTGAAATTTTAATTTTTAAGTTTCATAAAATTAAGTAAATGGTGGAGAAACATATATATATATATATATATATATATATATATATATATATATATATATATATATATATATATATATTCTACCACTATTCTAAAAAAAATCAAAATATTTTCTATCATTTGTAAATTAGTCCTCAAAGTTTCAATTACTTTTGCAAAAAATTCCATATCAGTGTGTATGTTGCACCGGAAAAAAGAGGCTTAAATATCCGTAGTAATTTTAGGTCACCGCTGCTCCGCCCCCCGCCAAAGAAAATAACAAAATGAAGATTTTTCCTCAAATTTCCGAACGTGCTAGAAAAGATTAAAATACATGACACCATGACACAATATATTTTGATTTTTTCACTTAATAATACCAACAACATTTTGACGATAAAACTTTTTTTCATTATAGTGTGCTCATTTTTAGCGAAAAAGTGGAGGTACCTGCAGTAAAATATGAACTTCTTCCATAATAATTTTCTAAACTCTATTTTAGCATATATTAATAAACTAACGATTATTAATATATGAGTTTTATAAATGTGTGGCCTGATCGTTCATACCAACTGAATATATTTAAGTTAGTCCTATTTAATTTTACTCATGGGTACGTAGTTTTAACATTCGCCTTTCTGGCCATGAGACCCGTATAACTTCTCGATGTGTACGGTCTTTAAGAGGCGAACCGAGCCCGAGGTACCGCTGGAAATTACCTGAAAAGCATACCAATGGTTGGCTCAAGCCTTGTGAGTAAAATTGGGTAGACGGAACTCTTTGGGGAACCGACGATGGTTGTACTAGCACGAAGTCTCAAGTCATCATGACCGAGGGTGTGCGCGTGCTGTCTTTTGTTAGGACTGTTGATCACGCTAGATAAACGCACCCTCTACCAGAAACTGTAACTAAGGTCCGCTCGATATATTTGCAGTATAAATCACAGGTGGGGTCTGTGGTTGTTGAACAAACAAAAATGTGCTTGAGCAGGGGTCTGCAACATAGATTAGCTAGCCGCCTTAGTAGACGGGCGTCCACGGATACGAGTAGCCAGCGATCTATTTATTTTTACGACATCGCGTGATTACTCAAGAAAAGAATCTGGAAATTCTAATAAGCTTTGTTGGTAGCAAATTATATGAAGAGTTCCAAGATGGCGACACTGAAAAGATAAATTTGTAATTAATAACATGCACAGCGTGTTAGCAAATTCAGTATCTTATCTCTGCCCCTTTCGCATGGCGCTGTTGCTGTTAATTCCACTTGTATTCTTGGCAGGGGACATTAAGCTCTGACGTAGAACGCCATAGCATGAACGATTGAATACAATAGTGTTAATTTTCTGTGAAGAGAAAAGCGGAGTATTTTTTAGTTGGCGCCGTAGGAAATGGGCGAGAGAGATGTCTTGACAATAGTTTAAATAGCTCAGTGAGGATTTCTTAACGAAATAATAAAAAAAAACAAATACAAAACAAAAATATCTGCCTAATGAAGGCTCTTAGAGAAAAAAAAAAAGATTAATATTCTTTGAAATGATATATAAAATTACTTCTAATTCTATAGTCAGTGTACATGCAAAAACTAAAATGATATTTTGTTGAACAAAGCAAATATCTATCGCTGTCATATGCAAGCAATTGCGCAATTTGGACATATTTTTTTCTTTGTCCAGAAAAGAAATTAGCTAGACGATATATGGATAAAATATTTCTACCTGTCAATAATTTGACTCGAAAACCACTTATATTCCAAAGATTTTCTTTTAATTTATTTTATGTCTGTTTTATATTTTATGGTCTTATCTGTGTATCTTTTTCTTCTTTTTTTTTTTTGAATTTGTTTTCTGTAATGAGCCACATAACAAAAATGATCATCTGAATTCTGGTGAAGAGAGCGCGCATAATTAAACCCAAAATAGGGCAGGAACAATGCGAGTTCATTAAAGACTCTGGGACAAAGAACGTAATATTTATACTCGGAATGATGCCAGAAAGAAAAATACAAAATAATGTATACCTAGGAATGGTAGATTATGAAAAGGCTTTAAATAAAGTACGTTGCAAAGAAATGATGGAAAGCTTGATTTACTTGGGAAGTACCTTATAATTATCTGCAACATACACTGGGAGAGACCTGCAAGGGACTTATTCAACCTATTCTCTCGATAGAATCTATCAAACTTTACAGTGTAGTAATACTGAGAATATTAGCATTCCTACCAGGAGTTATTACTGTCGGTCACAATCTACACAAAATAGGATATTTAGTAGCTAAGCATTCCTACCGTCCGGTCAATACTCCTCCCATTTCTCTTGGACACGAGTTGAGGCTCACATCTTGTTTCTTGTTTAGGAAGGGGTTACTGGAACTCTCCCTCTCTTTCTCTCTTCTGTAGTGCCATGTCGCGCATGGATAGGTGTCTCTGCATTCACCTCCGACGGGCAACCCTGAGGTCACATTATGTGGAAGGCTGTGCCAACTTCTCTCTGCCCACCTAAAGGTCGATAACCATGTGCTTCTTTTACTTCAGGCCTTCTCATTTTTAAAATCACAATTTCACATGATAATTTTGTAATATCAGTCGACGTCTCCAGATGCCTTGATCTATCCCCTATCCTTCTAATCATCCTTTCCTCTATCATTCATATTTGCTCTAGCTTCAACTCTTTGTAACCACTTGCGTGCTAGTGGCTTCCCGCCTTGCTTGGGCTGAAACGTTTATAAAAAAAATATCCAGCTAACTCATAGATGCTAGCAGACACAGAAAGAAAACTAGAATAACCCCTACAAAAAATAGTAAAGAAAGTATTAAATATCAATTGCAAGACAGAATGTATATTTTCCAGGAAAAGACTTAGTCCAATATGCCAAGCACGAATTGTTGATGCCAAATTCCAGTAAGTCCCAAAATTTGAATATATATGAAGTCTTAACAGAGGACTGAAAATGCGACACGGAAATCTGAAGGTTCATTGGGTTAGCGAATAATGTCTTCCAAAAGCTAAGTATTAGAACACAGAAAAATTTCGTTAGAAGCAAAGCCAAGATTACTGAAATCTCGTATGGCAGTAAATACTGGATCGTCTCATCACGGATGAAGAAGAGACTTGAAGCAACAGAAATACAGTTTTACAGCATGAATCTGAGAGTACCCTGCACTAAACATATGAGCAACGACGAAGTTTCAGAGAAAATGGAAACACAAAGGAAACTCATAGTTAACATAACAAAGGAATAGGTGAAATAATGAGAAAAGAGGGCTACGAAATTTTGATACTCACTGAGCATATTGGGACAGAGGAAAAGAGCGCATAATCTTCCTAAGGTTGATGGGTAAATAGTAGACAGGAAGCGGATTAAAAGAAATAACTAAGATAACATTTACTAACAATTAGTAATACAGTTGTCATATCTCGTGTAAGATATAATAAACAAAGTAACCCGAGTGTTGGTTTTCAATAATAGGTTTATAATCGGGTGTAGGTGTGTCAAGTACAGAGACAGAGTCGGAAGTATGCTAACCTCAATAGGTGTTAACAAACGAAGACTTTCTGACTGTCTGCTGTGGTCGTACTTAATCGGCAAACAGTCCGTCCATTATCGTGAATGGGGAAGTTGGGTTATATCATCACAACACCTCCCCGCGAAGCTAAAATTCTCCCTTTTGAAAATTTCTGCTTCTAATGTCGTCTTCTTTTTGGATCCGGACTAAAACGCTCCACTGGTTTTCTTTCTCGTGTGCTCCTTCTTTTAGTCGTCACAATTAGATCCTTTTTTGGCGAAGATAATTTCCGCTTTTCAGCCCGTAAGGCTGGTCCATGAGATACAGGTTCAAATACACTATTGGCTAGTGTCATGTTAAAAGCATCGCATAACACTTCCATCGGAATTTCTTCTTCGCTTTTTTCACTTTCTTCAACATATCGTGGTCTAATCTGATTGATGTGTCTTTTACACGTAATTTTTTTACTTTTAATCGTGTAGATCACTTTACAACTCCTTTTCTGGATTATGCCATCTATCCAATAGCTTTTTCCACTTTTAAAATTTAAAAAAAAAACTTTGTCTCCTGAAGTGTATTTTTTATGTTGACTTTTTCCTCTTTCTTAGCAATTTTTTTTGTTTTGATAGGGTAACAATTCATCGAAAATTGATCTAATTTTCCTTGCGAACATAATTTCCGCCGGTGACATTTTCGCATCGTTGTTCTCATTAGGAGTTACCCTATAGATTGCTAAGAACTTCTGAATAGTTCTTTCTTCCATGTCCATACCTTTATTTTTACGTAAAGCACGTTTAAAAGTGTCAACAAATTTCTCGGCTTGACCGTTCGACCTGGGATGACACACTGGTGTAGTTATGTGTTCAATGTCTAAGGCAGTACAGAAATCCTTAAACTCCATACTTGTGAACGCCGTACCATTGTCGCTAACCAATGTCCTGGGAACCCCGAAACGACTGAAAATTTCATCCAATGCACTGATGGTGTTCCTAGATGTAGGATGCTTGCACTTGACTACCTTATGCCATTTCGATAAAGAGTCCACCAATATCAAATAATAGTACCCATTAATTGGTCCAGCGTAGTCTATATGTAGACGTGCCCACGGCAAATCCGTTTTCGGCCAAGGATTCATTTTGACCGGAGGTGCCCTTGCAGCCAATTGACAACCTCTACATAGTCTTACAAAACCTTCAATATCCTTGTCCATTCCTGGCCAGTATACGTAACCACGCATGAGTGATTTCATCCGAGACATTCCAGGATGGCCGGTATGAAATTCTTTCAGCATATCTGTACGTAGAGATTGAGGTATAACAATCAACGTGTTGTCGCAAATTGAAAAAGGTGAAATCTGAGTCCCCTTTTTCTGTCTTTTGTTCCATCTCGTCTGGTTCCTTAATTTCACAATATAGTGATCTTTTTCCGCTTCTTTTTTTATTTGATCCAACGTTACCGGCAATTCCCTGATTGTATTCAACAAGAGACCTTATATTTTTTTTCCTCAGTTAATGCTGCTATAACCGTCTCTTCTAACATTTCTTCATTTTTTGGAATCAGCCTTGGCAATCCATCCGCATGCCCATGTTTTTTAGATTTGACGTATTCCATCCTAAAATGGTAATTAAGCAGGGTTACACCCCATCGCTGTAAGCGATTAGCTGTATGCGTAGGAATGCATTTTTTACCTCCAAATATTGTAAGTAACGGTTTATGGTCCGTTTGAAGTACAAATGACCTACCATGTAAAAAGCGATGGTATTTTTTAACCCCGAACACAATCGACAAAGCCTCTTTCTCGATCTGGCTATAATTTTTTTCAGCCGGAAGAAGAGTCCTCGACGCGTGCGCGATCGGTTTAGTAGTGCCATCTTCATATTTCTGTAGCAGTGCAGCACCCACTCCTTACAAACTTGCGTCAGTTGCCAGAATGATCTCTTTCTCAGGATCAAAATGTGCCAAGGCGAGATCTGAGAGTAGGCATTTTTTTTTTATTTTCTGAAAAGCCGTCTCGCAATCTTTTGACCCAAACCATTTCTTGTCTTTTTTCAACAATTCGTTAAGGAGGGCTCTTAAATCATACATTTTAGGTATGTAGATTGCATAATATTGTGCCAACCCCAGAAACGATTGTAGTTTTGCAACTGTGTCGGGTGTAGGCATGTTCTTAATTGCATCGGCTCTCTATGGGTCCGGTTTCCTGCCTTCACTGTCTATCACCTGTCCAAGGTATGTAATTCTTTCCATGAAGAATTTACACTTCTCGTGGCTTAATTTAAAGCCAAAATTTTCTAGTCTTTTGAATATCACTCTGATGTGCGTTTTATGTTCTTGAACATTCTTACTTTTGACTAGAATGTCATCTAAATAGGCGGTACCAAACTCAAGGCCTGCCAGCATAGTGTCCATCACCTGTTGGAACAATGCTGGGGCGACCTTTTGCCGAAAGGAAGCCTATTTAGCTTATAAATATCTTTTATGTATTTATACACAAATATTTTGAGCATTGTCACTCACTTTAATCTGCAAGTATGCGTCAGACAGGTCGATTTTTGAAAAATTTTACCCCATTCAACTTTGAAAAATATCTTCTGGTGAAGGTAGTGGATAACTGTGATTTGTAAGGCAATTATTTAACCCTGTTGAAAAAATCTGCACACTCTTATTTTTCCGTTTTTCTTCTTAACATAAACTGTGGGCGAGGCCCAATCCGCATGGTCAACCTTAGATATCACTCCCATTTTTTCAAGCCTTTCCAATTCTTTTTATTAATTTTGTCTAAGGAGGAAAAAGGAACGTTTCTCTTAGGTTTAAAATTGGTTTCACATGTTCCTTGAGTTCAAATTTGACTTCTGTCTTAGTACATAAACCCAATCCCTCAGAAAAAACTCTGGGATATTTTTCTTTTAATTCATTCATGAATTTTTCATTTTTAATACTTTTTTTGTTTTTCTGCACTGTTTATTACGTTGCAAAATGAGTTAATCGGGGAGTTCAAACAAATCAAAGAGTACTATCCAGTCTATTCCAAAAGACATGAATTAATCCCTTGATTACATACACTTTCGTTTTTGCAGTCTTGCCACATAACGAAATATCGCACTTTAATTCTCCCTTAAAGTTTAATTTCTTTCCTGAAACCCCTCTAGCGGTTTTTTTGGTTTCAGATAATTTGGGTCTTCCAATATTTTTCCATGTTTGTTCATCAATAATGCTTATTTCTGAACCAGAATCCAATAGGAAAGTAATTGTATGATTATTTATACGTACATCTACGTACTTTCTATTTTTACCGTTCTGAATTTCTTTTTCTGATAATACCAGGCTTACATCTTCTAATTTGCTTTTCTTGCGGCAAACCGAATATTTATGCCCTTTATTTCCGCACGATTGGCAGAATATATTTTTGTACCAACACGTGTTTTTGGTATGGTTATTTTTTCCACACGTCTCACATTCTTCTATCTTTTTGGCTTTTGGAGTTTTTTGAGTTTTCATATGTCGAACATTAGCAACACATTTTTCCTCAATTTGTGTATTATCCCTTTTTACGTTTATGAGACGTTGGCATTCTTCGGTCACCCTTTGTAATGTTATTTTCGAGTCTTGCTCGACCATTATTAATATTCTCGACCTAATTTCTTTATATCTAGGATCAGTTAGTCCTTGAAGAAAAATTAGGCACTTGAATATATCTTTAGGAATTTCTTCTAACTTGAATTGTTCAACCAGAGAGTTCACTGTTCCCGCGTATGTCAGAAAATCCTCGTTATCTGCTTTAACGATGTTTAGGCATCTGTATCGCGTGTGGAACAGACTATTCCTTTCGTCAAATATTTTTGACAGAATACTTATAGTTTCTTCAAACGAAACTTCTTCTGGCTTTCTGGGCAATATCAAGTTTGAGTACTTCGTATTCTCGTTTGTCCCTAGTTTCTGGACTTATAATGTTACTCGTTACTCATCCGACCAATGTTGACATCTCTTAGTAAATATAGTTTCGAAACGTTTAAAGTATGCTGGAAATGTAATGCCCGAATCAGGTTCATATATAAATTCGGATAATGAATTTGCTATTCCTTCGGCAGAAAAAACAGCATTTTTTCTTTCTCCAGTCGCCTGTTTCAGAATTTGTTCGAGACTTTTTTGCTGTTGCAGTATTTGTTGTAACTCTTGATGCTGTTGTTGTTGCTGTTGCAAGCTTGTACACAGCATTTTAGTAATTTCGACTAATTTCTCCATCCCGACTTTATTTAGAATTCGACAAAAAAAAAAAATTTTTTTTTTTTTAGACGGTTAACAGACAATTTACAGCCGTAATATTTTTTACAACCCGTAATTTTTACTTAAATAATCAATTATTAGACCGGCTCGCATTTGAGTCGCGGTTCAATATATATTTTTCAAATCACAATTTAACAGTAAAAATGTTCTTACTTTTCAAAAATTTCCTTTTGTCTTGTAACTCCGCTTTCTAAATTTGTAAATCCTAGTCGGCGTCAACTGATATCTTTGACTTGCGAATCTGCTTTCGGAACCCGTTCAGCATAATCTGATATATATATATATATACATTTTTTTTTCAAGTAGGTACGTTGCACAATCCTCGTCGCCAGCTGTTATATCTCGTGCAAGATATAATAAACAAAGTAACCCGAGTGTTGGTTTTCAATAATAGGTTTATAATCGGATGTAGGTGTGTCAAGTACAGAGACGGGAGTATGCTAACCTCAATAGGTGTTAACAAACGAAGACTTTCTGACTGTCCGCTGTGGTCATACTTAATCGGCAACCAGTCCGTCCATTATCGTGAATGGGGAAGTTAGGTTATATCATCACAACAACAGTGTAACCCGGATATAAGAGATCCGGATATAAGAGAAACCGGGATATAAGAGATATTTTCCCTGGTCCCAAATTAGAGCCTGTGTTAATGTATATAAAATAGACCAAACCCGGATATAAGAGAAACCCGGATATAAGAGACTTCTTCTCCGGTCCCGACAACTCTCTTATATCCGGGTGACACTGTATATTCCATGAACAATTTTATTTATTTGTCGAGTACATGGATAAGCGTATTATCGTTCTTCTTTTTTATTGATTATCGCGTTCTGGTGAAGGGTTTGATGCGGAAATTTATATATTTATCAAATAACCAGGTTTTTGCAGTATTGCAGACACGATTTTTAAGCAACATACTGAACTTTTTATAGGAAGCGAAGAGGCTAAAGTGATATCATGGGCATAACTGCTCGAAACTGAAGAGTTAGAACCCACCAGAAAATATTGTCAAGTAATAATACAGCTTATTATTAATTTATACGCATTTTTAAATATCTATGAGCTTCAAGGTTCTGCCTCAACAGCAAAAAGATTTATTTTATTTCATGTTTTTTGTTTTTTTTGCATAATACTGGTATTAAAATGTTTTTTCATATACATATATATATATATATATATATATATATATATATATATATATATATATTATACAAAAAACAAATGCTTGGAGGTACAAAATCTGTATACTGTCTTAAAAAACAAGGAATTTATTAATGGTAATAGTCCCTAAGGCCGTTTCTGTCCAACATCTCATCAGGAGAAAATCGTTGGAAAAAATGGATAAATTAAACGGAAAGAACAACAACGAAGGTTAAAAGCAAAAAAAAAAAAGTGGGAAACACGCTAAAAATCAATAACATAGAAGTATATATACTTATATCGAGGGGAGGGGAAATCGCGTGTAAATAATTAGCGAGGGGCAGTTAAAATAAAATATCCCCCAACAAATTAAGGGACTTCACAAAGTCCTTCTGTCGGCAAAGAGAAGGTTTCCGTAATCCTATACAGATTGATTCCAAAATCTTCAAATGATTGTTGAAACCAACTATGTGAATAATTTTGAACCACTCTTTCCTATACGACTTGGCACAGGCTATATTCTCTACTCGGTATTGAGCAATAGCCGATTCCATATTTGTAGGGGGAATATAACATATGTTATCTATTTTTCCATGTCGTATTTTAGAAGGTACATGTTGATTAATTCTTGTTTCCAAATGCAAGGTTGTACGCCCCACATAAGCAGGAGCGAACTGGCTTATTAAATTCACATACCAAATTACTTAATTTGATGAAGGGCAATTCATCCTTGCGGAACGACGGAAACGCAAACCTCGTCCGAAAAACACAACACAGAGAAACAGAGAGAAACCAACCAGAAACCGACTTGCTAATTTGCTTAACTAAGCTTTGGCCCTTATCCGCAATCCAAGGAACCTTCAAATAAACCGGACACTTAGAAGGCCCCTGGACTTTAGGAAAATTAAATTACCTACTTTTCTTATTAATAATAATTTAATTATTAATTTAATAAGGGCTACCGGATAGCCGTTACTAAGGAAAATCTCCCTAATATTCTTAAATTCAGAGTTCAGTCTAGTAGGAGAACAAATTTTGAGCGCCCTGTACACCAAGGTTTTAATAGGATTAATCTTCCTTGATGTAGGTGCAAACGCACACCAATTCATATACAGGCCTGTAAAGGTAGGTTTACGATAATTACTTGTAAAAAAAACCCTCTACTACGCTCAACATCAACGTCCAAAAAAGGCAAACAATTCTGGAAAGAACAAAATTGTCATGAAATTTTGCCAAGGATCTTTAGTTTGAACACCACATCTAACATTTGTGCTTTTGTTCTGTTTTAAGCTACTACATTTCTAACCTTTGCATTTGTTTCAAATAAAAGTAAAAACATTTCTACGAATTAAATAAACTGTACCAAATTTCCTTTGGTGGAGGTGCAATAGAAGCACTAGATCAGATATGGCAGTAATATTTAGTGCAAGGATGAATGGGAGGTTTATATATGTCCATGACGTCTTTTGATGCGAAGAATTGTCTGACACGACACAGTGTATCAACTTTCCAAGCAGAAAATCTTCTTTAATCTTAAGCTACAACAAAAAAAATCAAATGAGACAACTTGCTGCTCAATAGAGGAATATTTCAAATATACTTCTTACGCCACTATTGTTATCTGTTGCATTACACCGCTGGGAAATCAATAATTAAAATAAATCAATAATTAACAAGTTACGGTTATCAGATATAGGATAGATTCCTTAATTAATTTTCTAAATGTTCGATGTAAAACTATTTTCGAAGACTGATAAGGAATTAGAACGCTTGTTAACAACAAAAAAGTATTAGTGAAGATATCTTCATATAAGTTGGTCTAGAAAATACACATCACGTCAGCATTCAAATAGGCAACCTCTGATTCGCGAATTAGAGCCAGACGTAAGGAGGGATAATGTTGCAAATGACGGATAACTTATCACATAGACAAGTAAAAATTAGCTGAAATAAAGGCATATTTAAATCGAACAATGATCGTAAAAACTTACTTGAATGCAAAAATAAATAAAAAATAAATAAAAGTGAAATTATTAAAATCTTAAACATAGGCAATGTTCAATACACTTTGAATACAAACTGGAATCTAGAAGAGATCTGAAGAATGGATAGCAAACGTTTTGCAATGGTTTGTAGAAGATGAACAATTCTAAAGAAGATTTTTCTCATCTCTACATGTTTAGAGTTGACGCTGGTGAACGAATACAACGTAAAACAACATATAATATTACAAGCATCATTCTTGAAATATATTTTGAATTAAACAAAGATTAGATGCTAAAGATTGTTGACCAGCATGAATCAGAAAACGAAATAACAAAATCGGAGGACAAAATATTATAAAATGCCAAGAAAAAAATACTAACCTGAATTAACTATGCTAGTTAACATTCGTGTCAGTCAGCTGTTGGCTCTCACGCTGGCCAATAGAATCTTCCTGCCTATTCGTGACAGCCAGCTATAGGCTCTCATTCTGGCCAGTACAAAATGGCCGCAAACTACATGAAAACTGTCGTAGAAGCATGAAAATATCGATTATTTCCACTATCGATGGGAGTTGGGAAATACAAAGTCGGTCTTGGGCTTCTGGCTAACTTGGAGCATGTGCATGTAAATTTTGGTGCAATTCCGACGAAAATTGCGGCCGTGCATTCGTTACACACACACACATCCTGCCTTTTATAGATAGAGATTTAGTACTCAGTAATCTGAAAAATTTAAGAAAATATTTTACCTAATGTTTCATTGAATTTTACATACATTCTGATTTTAAATTTAATATAGTTATCGTTCTTATTTTCTGACAATGCCGCGTATGAGCATTCATATATACAAATATCAGCATGTTTATACACATACAAAATAATTTCAAAATTATTTTCAAAATATGTGATGTTTGATAATTATTTACTAAGCTTTTCTATTTATTACTAGAAAATATATTTTCTTACAAACATCATCAAAAAGGGTGAAAATAATACAGAATTTTGAAAGATTTAAAACTTAAAATAAATTGTTCTAATTAAAATTTTTAAAAAAATGAAACCAATAGAGTTGCAATGATCTAAAATATTGTGCTGCAGAAAAAATAACATAAGAAATCCCAGTTACAATATACATTAATTCAAAAGTTGACATATTAAATTATCTAAACTCATAATTACAGGTCTAAAATTGTAATAATAATAATAATAATAATAATAATAATATATATATATATATATATATATATATATATATATATATAATATATATATAAATAAAAGTGAATATAGAGGTCAACAATTAGAGACGACAGGCCTGACGATTGCATATAGCATGAAACAGACTGTCGCCTCTAAGTGTTGACTTCTATATTCACTTTATATTTACACACGCTCTATCTCTGATATCGAGAACTTTATCCCATGAATATAGCACACCTTAAGACTATATTCCTTCATATATATATATATATATATATATATATATATATATATATATATATATATAAAGCAAGTGAGCCAGACAAACCTGAAAAATGACGTTGTATCTATAAAAAGAATGTTAAACATAAAAATGTCTTTAATAAATTGTCGGACTTTGACCAATTCTTAATATATGACGTCATTTGTTTACATTTAATACGCCATGACCAGTTATGAATGTACGAGATTCATGGAAGATTGAAGTTTATAAGCATAATTCGACGTTGCCGAACGCTCCTTTGTGGCCGAGTCGGTTAAGGCACGTCAGCGTAAATGACGGTTCTGTATCGGATGCAGGTTCGAATCCTGTCAAAGGACGAATATTTTCTATGGAAATTTCTCGGACATTCAGGCCGGTAAATGTTATTTAATACTGTTTATTATAAACAGAGCATTTACTTAAATACTTGTATCTATAAAAAGAATGTTATATAAATATATATATATATATATATATATATATATATATATATATATATATATATACAAATATATATACATACAAATATATATACATACAAATATATATATATATATATATACATACAAAATATATATATATATATACATACAAATATATATATACATACAAATATATATATATATATATATACATACAAATATATATATATATATATACATAAAAATATATATATATACATACAAATATATATATATATATATACATACAAAATATATATATATATATACAAAATATATATATATATATATATATATATAAATATATATATACATATATATATACATACAAATATATATATATATACAAATATATATATATACATATATATATATATATATATATATACAAATAAAATATATATATATACATACAAATATATATATATATACATACAAATATATAAACATACAAATATATATATATATAGATACAAATATATATATATATATATATATATACATATATACATACAAATATATGTGTGTGTGTATGCATATCATGTAAACATATATATCTACACATCACGATGAATTTTCTTTGTTAGTCAGCAGAAGGAAGCAGAAATTAACCTACATTACGATCCTGTGTAAATAGACGTTGAACCTAGACTTATAATCATTGCTTAAATATATAAAGTATAGGAGACTGCCGTCCATCATTCTGTTCCTTATTTTAATTTTCATCACTGTTTCTCACTAAAGTTTTCTCATTCTCTTTTATTCATATATAGATATGGAAATTCCTCTGGATACCATATCCATATATGGTGCCAGAGGTCGTTCGAGAGAGATGCTTACAGTTGTTACTAGAATTTTTGAAAGAGAGAACGTAAAAAAAACAGTAAAAAAAAAAAAAAAGGGGGAAAAAACGTCTCAACGTAACGTTTTTCATTGTCTCAACAATCATATAATCGTCATGAAAATGCCAGACAAAGGAGGCGCCATTGTTAATATGGATAACGGAAATTATATTTTGGCTTGGGAAGATGTTTTATGAGACAAAGGATTTTATGAAGAAGTAAAAATAAACCCTAGCCCTTATTACAGAAAAAAGCTTAAGAAGATAATTTATGAAATGAAAGGTACACCTGCATCAATGAAACGAAATACGAACTATTGCTTTCATGTATATATATATATTTCTTCCCCTGATGATGGCCATTTTGGCCGAAACTAGTCGAGGAATCTAAATGAAATAATAATAATAAAAAGGAAAGAATATTAATCTACAACCCAGTGTGTCTGAAGATTTTATTTTTGTAATATTTTTTATTGTTCAATATATATATTTTAGTCTCATCTCCGAATCCTAGCAGACACGGTGGAGTAATGGATTGTGGCTTGAACTGAGCCGTGTTCGAATTCCAGTTGGATCCCTTATATTCACTTACGTGCTAATGCCCGTGGGAACAGTATGAATCCTCTTCTTCTCCCACCCTCAGTTATGGGTAAATAGCAAGACAGACCGGGTTCTATAGCTTTGTGGTGGCAACCGGTCTAGGAGAAAATAACACTGATTTCAAAAACTGTATGCGTCCCTGGCGTAGCAGATATTATACAGATAAGGAAAGAATCGTTTTAGTTGACTGGATGATCTGGACTACGGCTGAATGATGAATGAATGAAATCCTAAAACTGATCACGATGAAGAGATTAGTCACGCAGCAAAGCGTTTCTGAAACGTCAAAGTTTCTCTGTCGACTTAAATGTCTCTTAGAAAGCAACCCGATGAAGATTAAGAAAATGTTTCTTTCCACCAAACCAAGAGATATGCTATGTTGATTTTCGTGGCCGTTAGCGAACGTTTTTATGACAAACTACGAAGAAAAATTACTCGAACACTGCAAATCACAGTACAGCCATGAAACAGCTCTTTGGTTGCGTTTTGTTGATGATATGATACACAGGAAATTTTGCTAAAATGTCTACAACCTTTTGATGCTTTTCTACAAAAAAAAAATAATTTTCGATCACATAAAATTTACTTCCATTTTTCTCAAAAGTTATCTTTGAATTTTTAGACACCAATGTAAAGTTTTCAAGGAGTCGTCCAATGACAGCACTATTATACATCATGGCGTATTTATCTTCACTACCGTTCTGATCATCATTAGCACACGATAAAATCAGACCCGAAGTGCCAATTTTTGCGAATAAAGCGAATTTGCACGGAGATAAAAGGTTATTGGAGGCATATTTCATTCGGCATTACGTTAAGTGCGGCTATCACAAGTCGCGACTGAAACAAATTGCCATTGAAATAACTAAAAATGAAAATTGCCATAATTTTACCCCAGACGACAGATTACCCCGTAAACACAATCAAAATTCTGACAGAATCCCATTAGTCATCAACTGGCAGCAAACTTTTGCTGGCATTTCAAAAGAACTACACGACAACAACCATGAACCGATTTCGCCAAAATATCCGCGTTTTAAAGAGATTTTTCCCAACCCGCTTATCATTTCTTTCAAGCGAAATAAAAACGTCAGGCTAATTTTAATAAATACAAGCGTTCACACACAAATCTTCAGAAAAAATCATAAAAGCGTAAAACCCTGATCGTTCTGCAAGAACATATGTCAAGTCAATTCTATCACAAAACCAAAAAGAAACATCACGATTTCTTCAGAGGTTTGTAGTTGTACTGATTTCCATTTGATATACGACGCCCAATGTACGAAACATGACTTGATTTATGTCGGTTGCACAACGGAAAAATTAAATAAAAAATCAGTAGACACTGGTCAAACACAACAATGTTACATCAACTGGGTTTGCGGAACATTTTATTACAAACTACTCTAATTTGAGCGAATATCTTAAGGTACACAGTCTGAAAAATGTAGCCATTTTCCAAGCGTAGCTTAGACGTGCCACAACGCTGAAAGTATGTTGCACCGCGGGAGGATCGAACTCACTACCCAGTTGTAATTGTTCTGGCAAGACAAGATGGCTAACCATTACACCGAGTCGAGGTACCCACACAACCTGAAAAATACTTGCGGAATTCCCCGACTTTTCGACATTTAAAACGCCTAAAGTTAGTTACGTATGCAAATTACTAAGTTCGCGCCTCAAGAAAATATGCAGAATGGCGGGATAGTTCTATAAGATTTATATTCAGCCGTTTGATTAATTCTTTTAGTAACTAATCAACTAACAGAAAATTCCAAGATGAGCACGATTATCATCATACTAGTTACGTTCACACTTGTTGCGTTTCGTTCGGTTTGACTAGCAGTACATCCATTTTCTTTCAAGACAAGTGACGTCTGTCCAAAGACTTAAGATTTTCGGAGAATTTTCCTATTTTTATACTTTTATGCAATTCATAAACATGACTGGAAGAAGACAGACATACTGTCGAAATCTTGTTGAACATTAAAAACTCTTACCTTTTTTTTCCTAAATCGTTTTCTCTAATTTTTGAAAAAAAGAAATGTAAGAGTTACATCAATTATTTTGTTTATTTCTATTGTCATCATCATTATATTTCGCTTTCCGCTATGGCCAAACTACCTACCAAATCTGCGGGAAGACCTAAGACGTGTAGTGGTGTGTTGTTATGGCTACATTTCATAATTTGTGTTTCTAACTCCCATATACTTACTAGCGTTACATCGACAAAGTTTTTATTGTGTGGGTTGTAATTATCAGGATAATGTTTTTGTATTTCTCTTAAGCTGATAATTCCAGGAATTCTTTCAATATGTTGTGTTCCTTTTTTATAATTCCAAGCGCACCTACTATGACTAGTACTATTCTTGTTTTCAATTTCAACATTTTTCCCGTTTCGATTTTCAGGTCTTTATAATTCAATAGTTTTTAAGATTCCTTGGTTGTTATGTTACAGTGCTCTGGGCAGCCATCTCAAATGGTAGGTAAGTTTTTTAATTATTATTATTATTATTATTATTATTATTATTATTATTATCTTTGATTTTTGTTGTATACATATTTATTTTAGGGTTCCAACCAGAGACAAATGATCAGAAATGGCTTCATGTTATTTTCCACTGATCATTTTTTGTAAAAGAAAAGCCTAAGATTACACAGATATTACATAGATAAAGCTCTTCGTGATGTGGCATCTGTACTTGTGAGTATAATTGTCTGCATTTCTTTAAAGTATGGGCTATCAGACATACCTTCTATGAGTCTATCGGAACATTTTTCACTCAATCCTAAAACTCCAGTTAAATTGGAATTATTGATGTTCTCATGCGCCACTTTTTTGAGATTTCCATTTCAAGATCCTTGTATTTTGCCAGGTCAATACGAAAGCACGTTCTGTTTTTGTGGTCATTGGTCCCGATGTCTGGGCCACTAGCTTTGGTTTATTTGCACTGTGTGTATAGTCAAGTCCCATAAAAATGTAACAGTTCCTATCTCTGTAACCGGGTCTGGGTGGTGTTCATACCAGTTTCTTGCAGCTTCCTTCCCATAAAAAAGATTTTCCAGCGGATATTTATTATTATTATTATTATTATTATTATTATTATTTTTATTTTATTTCCTTCGATTTCTAGTGTATACACATTTCTTTCCTGGTCCCGCCGATAGACATAAGGTTACAAATGGCATCACGGCATTTTCCACTGACCAATTTAAAAAACAAATCTCTTCAATTATTCTACTGGAATTTTTTACAAGAAATCCGAGGGCTCCAACGTCAACAAGGATTTTTGGTGTTCCCATAGACAACATTTTCGAGATTTCGATTTCGTTATTATAATTATTATTATTATTATTATTATTATTATTATTACCTTTGATTTCTGATCTGTTCTCATTTCTTTCCGGGTCCCGTCCAGAAACCTAAGTTTAGAAATGGCATCATGACACTTTCCACTGACAAAAAAAATGTAATAGATAAAGCGCTTCGTAAAGTGTGGGCTGTACTTGTGAGAACAATTTTTTGTATTTCTTTGGGGCATGGACTTCCAGGAATCCCTTCAATTAGTCTACTGGAGTCTTTTCCAACCATTCCTAGGACTCCAACTACAACAGGGTTTGTTGATGTTCCCATGCACCAAATTTTTGATATCTCGATTTCAAGGTCCTTTTATTTTGAAAGCTTTTTGTATATCATCAAAGATACATTGAAGTCTGCAGGGACTGTCATATCAATAAGGAGGCACTTTTTTTCTTTATGGTCTTTAATAACAATGTCTGGGCGGTTAAATTTGATTGTTATGTCCGTGTGTATTGTGTAGTCCCATAGAATTGTAACCGGGTCTGGGTGGTGGTCATACCAGTTTCTTTCAGTTTCCTTCCCGTAGAAGTTGCAAATTTTCCAGTGCAGATATTGGCCCATTCTGTCATGCCGGGTTTTATACTCAGTGGGTGCCAATATCGTGCAACCTGATACAAGATGATCAATTGTTTCTGGATATTTATCACAGAATCTGCATTTTGAGCTAACGCAATATTTTAGTATATGTGCTTGATAATTCCTAGTTAACAAGTATAGGTCCTGTGCTGCAAGAATAAAACCTTCAGTTTCAGCTTTCAACCCTGCACTACGTAGCCACTGATGGGTACGGGTTTTGTCTACGTCAGCTTGTTTAGTACGGGCAGAGTATTGGCCATGAAGCGGTTTATCTTGCTAATCTTTCTGTCTGGTCGGTTGCATTTGTCTTTGCTCTCTTTTTTTTTAAGTATTTTGCAGCTTCAGCCGGTGTATTGTGCTTTACTTGTATTTCTGCGCCCCTTTGAAATTATTACTATCATTATTATTATTATTGTTATTATTATTATTATTATTATTATTTATTTCTTCCTTTGATTATCTTTTGGAGACCTAAGTTCACAAATAACCTTTCACTGTAAACATTTTTGTAATATAAAAGAAAAATAGAAATATAACAAGAACACAAAAAATTTTCACAGAGAAAACCCTTTGTATGTATGAAAACACTTTTTTTTCTATTTCTTTAAGACTTGGGCTATCAGGTTGCTCTTCAATGAGTTTATCAAAAACTTTTCCAATCAAACCTAGTTTCGCATCAACAACTAAAATTACTGATGTCTTCATATGAGACATTTCTGAGATTTTCATTATGATTATTATTATTATTATAATTATTGTTTTAGTATCAAGCATTATCAATAGGTAATATTAATTTCGACAAGACACATTAATGGACAGCAGCTCGGATTAAGTAATCGGAGAGCCGAGCTCGAATTCCAGTCAAATCCATTACATTCATTTACGCGCTGATACACCAGGGAAATACAAGTCTTCTTCCTATTCCCCCAGCTATGGGTAAATAGCAGCACAGACTGGATTCTATAGACTTGGATAACAACTGGTCTACCGCAGAAAGAAATGGCAACCTAATGCGGGAAAACAATTTCCTCTTCGTGTAATCGTGTATCACTCATGGCACATAACTGACTGAGTATTAATTTCCGACTACAATTGACGTTCAAATTAATTGTACAGTTTCTATTGTTCGTAATTTTAACTCAAACAATCAAATTTAATGCAATGAATAGACAGCACGGATATAAAAACAAATGAAATTAAAAATATGAAAATTGATTTTAAAAAATGAAATACATTAAATGAATTTAAAAGAAAATAAGTTTCAATATCAATTTTTCTGATAAGGAATATTTAATTGCAAAAACAGGAGAGATGATTAATTTTGTTAATACAATGACTGCACACACAAATCTCATCTCAATCCAAGATGGAGTATAATACTTATCAAGAATCTTAAGAGACATTTTCAATTTAAATATTCTATTTTTTCTTAATATTTTCTTTAATATTTTCTGAACAGCAATCTAAAATATTTTGACAGAATAACAAATTCTTAAAATTTCCGATACCAAAAATAGATATTAATTTAACATTTGCAAAATACAAATGTTCGAGAAATTTTATTCGCACGCAAACATGCGCGCGCACACACACACACACACACACACACACACACACATGAACACACATACACACAGACACACACACACACACACACATATATATATATATATATATATATATATATATATATATTTAACTCCAGTCGACAAAAACCAGAAAATTAAATTATTTATATAAAAAAATGAAAACTTCTAATAAAGTTATGCAAAGAAAATTAATTTGCTCGTACTATTTTCTGGCGGTAGAATATATGCATATACATGAAGATTAAATTAATTATGTAGTATTAAAAAATAAAATTGGTTATGTCATTGCTGACAATAATAAGTAACCTGCAATATCTAAATATCAGAGAACCAATATTATTTACAAATTCACATGTCCCTTAAGGAACTGTGTTCCTGATAAATCCTAATTCATAAATAATTATATTGGATATTCTAAATGCCTAAAAGGAAGACTTACGCTATATCTCTCAACCGTAACTCAATTCGTTCTCATTTAAATGCTCATGGATACCTACCAAACACTATCCGTAACATAATCGTTGATAATAAAAATAGAAGATCCTAATCCACATGTACAAAAGGCTAAAAATAATGGAAGCATTATTAATATAAAAGAAAAAGCCAACACTCAATAATATCAACTATGAACACGGCCACAATGCTCCGATTGTGTTTGAAAAATAAAACATTCCTATTACTGTAGAGGCATATAAAACAATTCACGCATTCAATTAAAAGTAAAACTATCCTTGATAATGTCTAAACTATAGCCGAAAGCGCTCAGGAATGCGTAACATACAACTACCATCCATCACACTCAAAAAATGTTTTCTCTTTTTCTCGAGTATTGCAGGTCGATTCACGTACTACATACTATAAAAAGTAAAACAGGACGTCTAGTCAAACACGAGTATCCACTAATAATATCGTTTGGAGTAATGAAACTATCGAATTAAAAATGAATCCATTTTTTCTTTACATAAATATATATATATATATATATATATATATATATATATATATATATATATATATATATATATAGGTATCTAGTTACCTGGATAGATAGATAGATAGATAGATAGATAGATAGATAGATAGATAGATAGATAGATAGATAGAAAAAGGAACAGTGTCAGATTTATGACAGCCCAAAGCGTGAAAACCTTTATTCAATCCTCATTGTTCATTTACATATAAATCTTTATATCTACAATGAGTGACCAGGTTTACAACATCAGCTGAGTTTAAACTTCAATCCATTACGTAAGTAGAACTTATATAGATACAATAACTTGCTAAATATGCTAAGAAAAATGTGGGTTCTTTCTGTTACTCCTGAATCTATCTAGTAATATCTGTTTTAGAACCATTTCAACTCAAGGAGATAAAGCCACTAAGAGTGAAATTGTTATTTGGAATGGTGGAAACAGCAAGTTTTATGAGAGCAAAGTACAATAAAGGAACAGATATCAAAAAGATAAAAGACGATTGAGGTTGAATCTAAATTTTTAAAGATGGTAGTTTTCAGGAAAAGAAGACGCCGAAAGTTGTTTTGACATATGAAAAGTTCGGGGCAAGTGATTATTAGACTAGATCGTGTAGTTACCTCAAGCAATTTCAGCAATAAAATGAGACTCAGTTTCAAATCTAGTACATCGCGTGAAGTCAAATTTTCAAAGACGAAATTTTGCTATGCTTTATATTTACAAGAGTCAAGAAAGTTGTTTCCCTGTATCGTCCTAGAAAATTTTCACTGCAGAATCTATCTTGCATATCTATAAGTCTATCATTCGACCATGCTTAAAATATTGCTGCCACAGTGGGTCCGGTGCTCCTGCTATTTATTTAGAGCTCCTCGTTAAAATCCACAGAAGAATTAGCAATATTATTGTCGCTGAACTGGCATCCTGGTTTCAGTCATATTTTCACCGCCGTAAGCTTACCCATTGTGCCTTTTCATAAATGCTTTCATGGTATTTGTTTAGAATAGCTCTTCGCTATGTTGTTTAGACTTTTTTATTTAAAGTGCAATACAAGAGTAGCGTTAAGATCTCATCAATTTATAACTGTGATGGTTAGATGTAAACGAAAATTCTATTATGACAGTTACTTTACTCGCACTTCTTGCGGTTCCATCCTTTCCAGCCAAATTTAATCTTCAAAATATTAAATGCAGTCTCAACTGCTATCTACAGTCCTGATTATTCTTTGTTTGGTCTCGGGTTTTTAGGAATGTTTATATTTGTTACTCTTCAACACCCAGTAACCCCATTGTGTGTGGCTGGGTTTACTGCCCTTCTTGGATTGAATTCGATTAAAAAAAAAATAAAACGATAAAGAGTATAGTTTTACTATTGTGTTTATGCTAAAATTGAACACACATCACTTTTAACACTTCAAAGAGTTAAAAAAAACAAACTATACACTATCTTGTTGAAGATGACTTATTAACTTCTCGGTGGCATTTTCCCCAAAGATTACTACACTATCTGTATTTCTATGGCAAATGTTTAGATTAGGTTTATTCTTTAGTTTCATCGTGTCATATCTATACATATAGATGTCATACAAACTTCCAAGGTATCGAAATACCCTCATTTCGTTTGTGCTCCAAATGTAAGAAACTTACGAAATAGGCAGAGTTTTCCCATGAACTATTATTTCGTGAGAATTAATCGTGCTTGGGTGCTTCTCTTGAACGCTTCCATTTTGTCCAGTTCAAGACACGGGTAAATAGATATTTCGACCAAAAAAGATTCTCTTCCCCTCCTATATTTGTCACCATTATCAATTCCAGCGCAACCCTCTATTTTGAATGTTACTTGGGTCTCTTAGGAGTGCGATGGGCAAATTGCAGCCATTTTATATTTTCATTTACGCACAGGCGAGTTGTTTGTTTTTGATTTTATTTTCTGTGCAGTATAGGTGTTATAGAGTGTGAATTTTTTCCCCTCTCTTCCTCTGTATGAATCCGAATACCTCGTCGCCAAGTGTGTTATGGAGTAGTTTCACAGTGGAGGCTTGTATTTTTACTAAGTCGGTCCTAAAATAGGTTCGACGTAAAAAAACGTTAGGAACTTGATATGATAGGTAATGACGCAAAGAGATCTAGTTGTGGTCGCTGATACTTTAGTATCCGACTAACGGTCGTCCGGCATCGAGTGACTGACCAACGATATTTAGTCACCTCTCCTACGAGGGCATCATGTGGCACAAGGGCGGTTTAAAATGGAATCTCCGAGCCCGTGGGCTCGGCCAAAAATATGCCCATTGAACCCGTATAAACGGGTTCAGGGTCGGTTTACCTCCCCGAAAGAGAATCCGCCCTTCGGCGTAGCCTCTTTCGGGTTCCTCCCCGCCCGAAGGCAGAGTGTTCAACCAATCAGTCAGTCGATTGACTGACCAACCCCTGAGCGACTCTTACTACACCTACTTGTTATAGGTGTGAGAGTCTATTAACAATAGAATAGGTGTGTTCCACTATAACAATAGGAGAGTCAGTTAGGCAACGTCTAGTAGAAAAATGATCACCCTGACACAATTTCCTCGGTTAGGAATTTCGAAACGGCATACTGTACTGTTTGGCATTTGCACCGGAAGCTCTAATACTAAAAATTTCAGAGAGTTTGGGTGTCAATATTACGACACGGAAGAAGTTTTGGAAAGCGTTGGATGAGTCTCAGTGTGATGAAGAAGATCTTTCTGATAAGAAAAGAACTCCCGAATTTGTTGGTGATTGCTTCACAGGGAGGCCAACATGAAGGAGTTAGTGCTGTTCTTAGTCAATAGATTGGATTGCTGGAATATCCTGTATCTAGCAACAGGACTTTACACCATGCCACACAAGCAGGCGGACCCTGTTATGACTGTCAGAAAACAATCTAGGACCAAATCACCCCAACATCTGCTCACCTAGCTTCCCAGCGTGCATCCCCTTGTACCGAGCAAAGTTGAACGATAGACCAACAAAACACCTTGTACCAGTAAAGAGAATCTGAAGACAAGGGATATGGTAGCATTCACGAAATTACAAAAGGAGACCGTCCAGACGAGTTGCAAGAGATTACGAAGTCATCTGGAGGCCGTGGTTTAAACCAATTGCTATTTTATTGAAGATATTTACTCTTTAATATTTCAAAATTTTTCTGTGTAACTTTGGTAAATATATTTGTTAAAAAGAGATGTTAGTGTTATTTTTATTTTTCGTAATTTAGAGGACGATTCATCCATTGCACACTCTATTGGGAGAATTGAAAAATATAAAGAAAATATTCTATTCTGATATCTGATGAGACCGTTTGAAAAAATATGAATTGCAAAGAATGTGGAGTTCGAAAGGGAAATGTTAGCAATTATCACATGTGGAGGACATTCCATGTCTGATATTGAAAAATATTTAGCATCCATCGATATAGGGGAGTCCCGAATATACCGGAAATATCAAATATAATTACTCACTTCTCACTGTGGACATCGCCGTGACCAAGAAACAGTTTTTCATATCCGAGATGTAGAGATAGAATTATCTGCAATAGCAGACAAAAGAAAAGGATTAAATTCACATCCCCATTTAAGGGTGGATGTATCCGATATATATCAAGAAGATCAGATCAGCTTTCTTTATCTTTCAGAAATACATGGACGCTCCTGGTAACATTGTAATTTACGTCTCAGCTTCTCTTCTTCGATCCTGATGTCGCAGATTATATTCTGAAATACTGGTGAGATCTGATGGATAAGGTCACCTGAAAAATCAAAGTTCGAACTCTTTGGGTCAAATAGGAGAGTGTTTGTGCGGCGAAGTGTTGGTGAAAGAGCTGCAATACCCTGTATCACACCAACTGTAAAGCATGGAGGAGGTTCTGTTAGGGTGCAAGGGGTTTTTGCCAATTGCAAAGTCATGCATTTGCACTAGTTGAAAAGAAAATTGAATCAGACCGGCTATCACGGGCATACTGCAGCATCACGCGATCCAATCTGGTTTGCACCCTGTTTTCTCCTACACTATCTGATGTCCCCAAACGGCACACCATCTACGTACTGACTATGTACGTCTGTCAGTTATGTGCCATGCGCAATATCACCTTAGACGATTCTTGACTGGGGAGGATTTTTTTCCCGCAGTAGGTTGTCATTTGTTTCTGCGATAGAGCAGTTGCCATCTAATAATACAGAATTCTGTAGAACCATCCATTGTACGAAATCTGGCCTGTCCTGCTATTTACCCATAGCTGGGAGGAATATGGAGAGTATTTATACATTTGTGAACTGTTTGATTTTTTTCCCGCAGTAGGTTGTCATTTATTTCTGCGGTAGACTAGTTGCCATCCAATACTATAGAATTCTATAGAACCATCCATTCTGCAGAATCTGGTCTGTCCTGCTATTTACCCATAGCTGGGGGAAGAAGGAGAGTATTCATACATTTGTGAACTGTTTGATTTTTTTTCCCGCAGTAGGTTGTCATTTATTTCTGCGGTAGACTAGTTGCCATCCAATACTATAGAATTCTATAGAACCATCCATTCTGCAGAATCTGGTCTGTCCTGCTATTTACCCATAGCTGGGGGGAAGAAGGAGAGTATTCATACATTTGTGAACTGTTTGATTTTTTTCCCGCAGTAGGTTGTCATTTATTTCTGCGGTAGACTAGTTGCCATCCAATACTATAGAATTCTATAGAACCATCCATTCTGCAGAATCTGGTCTGTCCTGTTATTTACACATAGCTGGGGGGAAGAAGAAGAGTATTGATACATAAATGAATGTAACGTATTCGTCTCTCCGATTCCGCAATCCTTGTCGCTATCCAGTACTCCACCGTTCTGTGATTAATCGAGAACCGCTATTTCAGCGTGATTGCAACGTAAGCAATTCAAAGAACAATGGATTTGCCTTCCTTTTATACATCGGAGAAGGCAACCTCAGTGCTATTATTTGTACGTAAATTTACTTTCATTTAACAAAGGGAAGACATAAATCATTACGTGATTATTTAATCTATTAAGATATTATTATAAATAAAGATCGGGTTGAATGTAATGATTTTTTTTTTTTTTGGTTTCATAAATTTGAAACATTTATTTATTCTTTTACTAATGTTTCCCTAAAACAAGACACAGGGGCCACTCACTGTAAAGCGTTACTGTGTGATACTGTATTAACATAAAAAAGGCAAGATAACAGGAAATCTAGGCAGCCAATACTAGACTTGAAGAGGTCAATTAGAGGATTAAATGTCAGAGTTCAGGCAAAACGTTATAATTAAGAGTTTAAGTAGAATTTAAAAGAGACCGGAAACAGTACTCTAAACAGGAAACAAGGAATGGAAATCTATTCCTGTTCAAAACATAAGGGAGGAGTTTAGACAGTGTATTCTATTACACGAGAGAGGGCTAGTGAGATTCCCTTGAAAATGATGCATCAAAAATTTTAAAATGCTGAAGGAATTGGTGCATCTTTTTTTTCGGTCCTGCGCCCTATTCGTTTCGGGATGACATGTGAATATATTCCAAAATATATTCTGCACGTAGGATGGTAATCATCATAGATATTTATTAAGCGTAGCTCACATCAGGGCAAAAAAAGGAAAGGAGAAACGGACATAACGACCGATCACTGTAAATACACACGTTCAGGTTAACGACATGCCGTAGAAGAACACGCAAAAATAATGATTTCAACAAACATCTATGCATTGTGTAGTAAAATAACAGATTTATTTACAGCGTTATCTTTAATTTTTGTTTTTCATACCACGTTTAAATTTCATTATCTACAGCCCGATTGAGAAGCAGCGATTAGCGAAACATATTGTCAAGTAGATTAAAAATTATATAACTTAAAATTGTGATTCTAGTTTTAATCACATATTTATAAACAGATAAACGACAAATTGACAAACATTGGTTTTAATTTGTTTATAGTATATTTAAAGGATAATAGGAAATATAAAAAGAATACTATAAAACCGTGAGAATATCCCTTGAAAAAAAATATGTGATGCCGTTTAAAACAATAACTAAGCAAAAGAAAAATAGATATGGCAATTATGAAAGCTACACATGACAATCTCTTTCGTTAGTATGAAAGATAAGTTCCAAAATAAATGAATTATCAATATTTGCGCACTCAATTTGAACTCCCAGAATTGATCAAGAATTTTTGCTATTTATATTCCATTGTCCTGGTTAGTACATTCCAACAGATATTTTAAAATATTCAATATTTAAAAATACCCAACAATTATTTTAAGACAATCACGTCAAAAGATTGGCTTGGGCAATTTTTGAACTGTACGAGGCTAGTTTTAAATAATTAAATCGACACCGATGACAACAGCAAATATATTCAAAGGTATCCTTAAGCGAGTATACGCTGAGATTCTTTTGAAATTACTTGTCCATTCTGTAAGTAAACCATATATATATATTTTAAGACATTTTTATGTTTAACATTCTTTTTAGAGATACAAATATTTCCCAGATCACTACAATCTCAACCTGTTAAAGGCTCTTTTTAAAAAGAACGTTAAACATAAATATGTCTTAAAATAATTGTCGGACTTTGTCCATTTCATAATGTATGATGTCATTTGTTTACATTTGATACGTCATAAGCAAATATGAATGTACGTGAGAGATTCATGGAAGATTGAAGTTTAAATACAGTAAATTCGACCATGCTGACCGCACGCTCCTTCGTAGCCAAATCGGTAAAGGCACGTCAAACTAAATGATAGTTCCGTATAGGATACAGGTTCGAATCCTGTCGGATGACGAATATTTTCTGTGGAAATTTCTCGGACATTCAGGCCGGTAAATGTTGTTTAATACTGTTTATTATAAACAGAATATTTACTTAAATATTTGTATCTATAAAAAGAATGTATAAACAAAAATGTCTTAAAATAATGGTCGGGCTTTTTCCGTTTCTTAATAAATACGTATATCTTACTTATTATAAAACGCAGGTTGTGTGTGTGTGTGTCTGTAACGTTTATATGTTGGATCGAATTTCCTACAATTTTTAGCAGATTTCAACAAAACTTCACAGGACTACATAAAATTACCTTGTGGTGGTTCTAACGGGAACGAAAATGGGAAAAACACAGTTGTTTTTTAACAAAATCATTTTGAAAACACGATTAAGACACATCGTGAGAATGAAAGGGGGACAACTCACCCATGAAAATGTAAACAAATGAGCATAGCATGATGAAAAAGACGCCGAACTTGACGAAAACAAAATTTTATCGTCTAATGTTCATATTATTAGTAAAGAGGAAAGATCAAAGTATTTTGGGGGTATTTTTTTACATTTTTTAATCGATCCTAGCACGTCTGAAATTTTCGTTAAAAATATTGTTTTTTTTTGGTCAAAAAAAAAAGGACAGAATCATTTTCAATCATTCTTTTCGATTTAAAAGATGAAAATCTTACTTTGATATTCTTTTAAAAATCAATTATCATTTTTTTCAAAACTGATTTTAAATTATACTGTTTATTTAAAATATTTTGAACCAAGCTTAACTTAGCTTCTGCGCCGAAAAAATGTAATTTGAAAATAAAACAAAGCAGGTCATAACCTTTCGCGTCGCTTGACGATTGACGAAAGGCACATTCATGACGTTTAGATAACTTACGGGAGGAGAATTCTTTCTACGGATGGAAGGAAGTGAAATTATTTAAGTGAACAAATTATTTACCTTGTTACTTTTAAGGAAAACATTCAGCGCTCTAATATTTTTTTTTTTTTTTTATTTTTTTTTGTACTTAGTTTTCATTTTTACGTTTACGATGCTTTATGGAAAATATAAAGAAATTAAAAAATAAGACTGTTAATAGTGAGATTAAATTTCATAAGGAAAAGGTATCTAATTAATTTAGGTACCTTTCTTATGAAATTTTATCAGAAGTGTACATAAAATACTATAATTTTATGTACATTTATTACATTTTACTGTGTTATTTGTATTTCCATTCATTTTATTATTAATTTTGTTTGATATTTCATTTATGGAAAAATGTCATATCTAAGATTAATATAAAAATAAGATCATATAAATTAAAGTTTAGCAGTAGTTAAATTTCATAAGATGATAATGTTACTTGTAGGTACCCTTCTCAGTTGAAATTGAAAACTCAAATTAACTTCTCCATAAGTTTTTTGCAAAAGTAAAGGGCTTAACAGCGGGGAACAATGCTGAACTCAAATAATGCAACTAAATTGTATTCTGGTTGGTCTTCCGTACTTGATAATTACTGTCCGACTATAAACACAAAAATTACATTTCTTAATTACCATGGCTAATCTGCTTGGTCTAAATTATACAATTTTCAAAGCGCTAGACAATGACAATCTCACACGGACATTTTGAAAGGTTGATGTTGCTTTTAAGTTTTAGCTGATGTTAAAATATTTTTTAAAATTCAATTTAAACATTTTTTAAAAATATTTTTAAAATTAAAGAAATAAGAAATAACTGTATCAAAAATTCAATTTTCATTGAAAAATTTTTTTGCTTTCAGAAAATATTGTCCATATTCATAAAAACAAATTAAAACAAATAAAAGCATTTGAAACTAAATAATATATTTGTTTTATTGAGTTTTGTATGTTACAATTCTCAGCTGATTTTCAGGTGCGTTAAAAAAAAAAAAAAAAAAAAAAAAAAAAAAATGATTTGCATTCTTCAAAGCCTTGTGCTTTTAACTATTGTAATCACTAAAACCGATGGTCTCGAATTTCTAGAGTTTTTCATAAAATTAGTTATGGGGGTGTTAATAAATATAAAAAAAATATTTCTGCCATGACTTTAATAAAAAAAAAACTTATTTATAATGATTTCGATCAGCTGTGAATAGTTTCTGAAAGTTTCATTAACATCTGACAATTATTTTTATTTTTGCAAGATTTTCCAAATTAATGTATGTAAATACAAAAAACGCACTAAAAATTATCTATGTTATTTACTACCCCTTGTTGCGACAATGAGAAACAAGGTTTTTTAAATCAAAATTTAGAATATTCTAAAAAGATGTAAAAATTTAAAAAAAATAATTAAAAAAAAAATTGGTCTATCCTCTTCATAAAAACATAAGCATTTTGACGATAAAATTTCGTTTTCATAAACTTTGGCGTCTTTTTCATCAGACTATGCTCTATGTTTTAGCGATTCCGTGGAGTGACTTAGGTTAAAAAACCCAGGTTGTTTTGTGTTGTTGTGTGTGTGTGTGTGTGTGTGTGTGTGTGTGTGTGTGTGTGTGTGTGTGTGTGTTCCTTTATATATAGGATCGGATTTCTTACATTTTTCAGCCGATAAAACAAACATCCACTTTTTTTTTCGGCAGGTAGTATTTCTTATTGTCTTGCACACTTTTCTTTATTTACATACAGAATGCTTTAAAAATTCCATTTACAAGACAATTGTTTATAATAAAATTCTATTCACCAATCGATAGATTCATAACGATTGTAAACAATGTTTTTTGTTTGAATTTGGGTTTGACCAATTCGTAAAAAAACTAATTAAGACATGCGTGTCCGTCAACCTTAAACAATAATCTTTGTCAGTTTTATTTTTCAGTCTTTATGATGGTCGATACTTGATCTATCTCTTATTGTTACATCCCCGCAATGCCGGGCAACGCTAGTATATATATATATATATATATATATATATATATATATATATATATATATATATATATATATGAGAGAGATATGAACAGGGTGCGATGAGTAAATTATTCCATTTTATATTTTCGCATTGTTTGTTTTTGAATTTGCCGCCTGCACAGCATAGAAGGCTCAGTTTTCTCTGAGAAAAAGAGAACCATGACACAATTCACTCCGTCACAAATTTGAAAACGGTATGCTGTACTGCTTGGCATTCGCTCCAGAAGCTCCAATACCAACATTTAAGAGTGCTTAGATTAGTGTAATGATGATTTCCAACATACGGCAGATATGACAAAAATCATTCTGATCGTGCTGATAAGAATGGGACTCCAGAATTTGTGGGCGAGAGCCTCAGACTCAACACAGAGGACTACATCAAGTGGCTTGAGGAGATAGTGCTGCACTGGGTCAAGAGGGTGGCTGCTGGAAGACCCGATGTCTGGCATTAGGACAAACAATTATATATATATATATGTGTGTACACACACACACATATATATGTATACACACACACGCACACACACACACACATATATATATATATATATATATATATATATATATATATGCACACACACACACACACATATATATATATATATATATGCATGTGTTTTTTTTATATTAAGATTCAACTTTTACAAGGGCTGCGGTCAAATCGCGGCAAAAGGTTACGTTCGTGGGATGGGCATTTGTGTGTTTAGGGGTGGGAGATAACGGTTATCCCGAGCCTTGAACAGGTTAAGAATGTAGTGTTCTGGGAAACATCTTATTGGGAGTCGGCTCCACGGCAGTGGTTTACAGGAAGAAGCTGCTTCACTGAAACTTACTTCTCAACGATGGAATACTGAGCGAATATGAGTATTTTGCAGCCATGTAAGTGGCATGGCGTGTTTTTGCCGTGAAGGTTTGACTTGGCGAGTCGAGAGAATCTCGTTCGTCCGACCACTTTCTGCAGAAGTAACGATGGAGCAGCAAGAGGCTTTTCCTATCCCGCCTGAGAGGTTGAAGAGGGAAGAATAATTCGTCACGCACAAGGCCTCTCTGAATAGGTGTGGTCATCACATGCCGAAATATGATAACACTACTCCATTTTTTTTTTTTTACTTAGTACCGACTATTTTGCATTCATCCTTACCAATGGGCCATATGTACGTGTTTCACTTGAGATGGGGTTTGATGCCAAAAAATATTTCATGGGATGGTGCTTCCCCGAAAGGACCTCCATTCACCCTAATTGGTCGGAAGGACCTCCATTCAACCTTCGTGGTCAGATCGGCGATGACGGAATGTAACTTGCTTGGTCTTCGAGGCATTGAATGTAACCAACCAGTTTTTACCCCATTGGGTATTTTGCGCAAAATTGGAAGAGTCATCAGTATCTCGCCATCGAGGATTTTAGAGGTGCACTCTTGTAGTGATTTTCCAAGCGTAGCTCAGATGTGGCACAAGACAGAACGTACGGGGCACCCATTGAAGATCGAACTCACTACTCAATCGTAATGGTTCCAGCGAGACAAGCTTGCTAACCATTACACCGCCTTGAGGTACCAAAGTGCGCCCTTACGTTGCCGTATCATCGGCATATATGTTTTCTTTTCTTTTTTTTCTTCTTTTTTTTTTTAAGTGTTTCACCCCAAGCAAGGCGAGAAGCCACTAGGACGCAAGGGGTTACAGAAGATTTGGAGCAAGAGCAGATAGGAGTGACAGAGGAAAGGATGAGAAGAAGGATAGTGGATAGATCAAGGCAACTGGAGATGTCGATTGATATTACATTTGAATAGTTGGAGATTATAGTTCTCAGAGAAACTGGAATAGGGAAGGGAGTTCCACAGGCGAGATGTGCGAGACATGAAGCTATTGGAGTAGAAGAGACAGCCAAATGTAGGAGTTTCGACAGTGAAAGACTCATGAAGTCTGGGAACCAGCGAATGCAGCCCCTCGGATCAATTACCATAAAAGTCTTTGTAAAAAAGACAGAGAGAGGTGACGGCGCGTCTGTGAGAAAGTGACTGTAGCCGAGATGCCAGAAGAGGGCCAATTATATTGCATATCCGCCTCTGGAGCCTTTCAAGAACCCCGAGGCAAAGAGAAGGGGCACCAGACCATATATGGCCGCAATACTCCATGCAAGGGCGTATTGTTGATTTGTAGATCTGGAGGATCGATTACAGTGAGAAATATTTTCCTGGCGCGGCACAGGGTGCCAACTTTCCTTTCGGTGGACGAAGCAATTGACTCAATGTTTTTGTTCCATCTCAGGTCAACAGGCAACGTGAGACCGAGCAGCCGCATAGAGTTGCTCTCGAGAAGTTGACCGTCAGACATTCTAATGGAGAGCAGGGAAGGATCTCTGTGGTGATTAATAGAGAGCAGTTTTACAAATGATCTGAGTATGTTCTTAGGCAGATAATTTATTTAGATCAAAAAGAGGGTTGGCCCGAGTATTGACCCCTGGGTGACGCCTGCGTTGAGGACTAGGCCTCTGCGGAGGACTGGTTATTAATAACTATCTGTTAGGAAGGATTTTATGATCGAGAAGATGTTTCCAGTGATTCCATAACTGGAGAACTTGTGTATTAAGACATTGTGCCACATCCTGTCGGATACCTTTAAGATGTATAATGCTATAGTCAGCGATGTGTGTTTGTTGTCAAAGACCTCACTGATTGTTTGTGTGATGCCAGTTAGGACGTCGGCAGTGGATCAGAATGACTGAAACCCATACTGCTCGTCGCTGAAGAGGTTGATTTTCTCTAGGTACTCGACGAACTTTTTTTTATTGATTATAGCCTTAAAAATCTTACTGAGGATACTGCGAAAACAGTTGGGTCTCTACTGGGAAGAATATCGCAAGCCTGGGTTCTTGAATCCCGGGCGTAAGTTTTAAACCTTCCACAGGATTGGGAAGGATTTCTCCTTCAAACAGCAGTTAAATAACTTTGCTAGGATTAGAGATAATTCTGGATTGATATTCTTAATGAAAACCACTGAAATGTTGTCTGGACTAGTGGCTTCATTAAGGTCAAGGCCTCTGACAATTCTAAAGGTTTTCGTGTTTTAATGGTAATATTACTGAGATTGGTCTCAATGAGACGTTGAATCTTCCTAAGTGTATGGTCTATATCATCTAAAGTTGAGTTCGAGGCAAATATAGAAGCGTTGAGTTTCGCCTTATCTGTCGAGGAAGAATATGAGCTCGGGGACACTTACAACTGTGGGCACAACTACTTTACATCTGTTCACAATTTGGTTGGCGATCTAGAAGTACCGGGAACTAATTTGCTTCTTTTCAACCTTAGTCTGGATTGCTCGTGCGGATCTTCATTTGGCGTCTTCTAGAAATTTTTTTCAGCTATTGCGAGCAGTTCTAAATGCAGCGAGGGCTGACCTACATCCCTCCGCAGAGTTATGGCTGTAACGAATTCACGGATGATTAGGGCAAACTGTTTGGTATTTGCTGGAATATTTTGGGGGACGGGTCTATAAACCTCTGCATTCTAGAAAGCACCCAATCAGTGTGAAGGGCAGCAACTCAGCTTGATTGAAGAATGGTGGAATGGAGGAGAGATTCTATCATGTATGATCGAATGCTGTCCCAGTCTGCCTTCGCATAGAGAAAAATCGTTCTATGGAACGGTATATCAGGGGCTGTATTAAGTTTGGCATCAATCTAGACACTGATTATGGAATGGTCTGATGTGCCGAGTGGACGTAAAGATTTTTCTAAGCATTTATCAGGGCAGGAGGTAAAGAAGAGGCCAGGGTGGGTAAGCCTGATGATCCGTCGCGGGTCCGAGACACGGATAGGTTCTCCGATGATCTGGTTTAGTGTATATATTCATATATATATATATATATATATATATATATATATATATATATATATATATATATATGCGTATATATATATATATATATATATATATATATACGAAATTCCTCGCAAATTCATAACAGTAAATGTAATTAATATAGTATTTTAAAAAGAGCATTTACTTAGAATAAATTGTATCTATTAAATAACTTATAAACAGAAAATATATTAAATAATTGTCGGATTATCCATTTTATATATATATATATATATATATATATATATATATATCATACATACTAAATTTTCATTGGTAGGGATTATTTCGGTCATTTAATCCATATGATACAGAACAAATTATAATAATAATTCCAAAAAATAGTTTAGAAGCCATTGCAGTAATAAATTTATTTCGATGAATATAAGTATATTCATCCCATCAGACCGACTTAATTTCATAAAATATAGTTGGGCTTATGATATCAATATATTTATATTGATCGAAATAAATTTATAACTGACAACTGTTATTAAAGTTGACCGAAAATATCAGTCACTATTTTTGTTTACAATTTCCGAATAAGTTGTTGCGTATTGGGATGGACATTGTGATAACCTCTCCTAAGTATATGTTTGTGTTGTTGTTTGTTTTAGTAAATTTGACCGTCTCAGTCATTTTCAAGAAAAAAAAAGATGTAATGCCTTTACTGTTGGCAGAATACATTTTGCGGCATATTCATTCTTTGCAACGCTGAGATTTTGGAAACACTTGAAAGTGTGATCATATGTAATAGTTATTTAGAGCGAGGCTACAACGAAATGATGTCATTTTTATGTATACAATATATTTCTTTTTGATTAATTATAATTTAGATTATACGGTAGAAAACGAAAAGATCCAGAGAAATTGTCCAAATTACAACTGAAATTTTCTAGTTTTATTTTTTAATCATATCAGCCGATAATCGCTACTAAGAGGTAAGGGTTTACTAAGAGTGAAGGAAAATGAGAGAACAGTAAGAGAAGGGCTTTCAAGGAAACAGATGGAGAGATTGCATTGAAAGGTGCTACTTTACATGAAAGCAAGAAACGGAAAGAAAGTTCCATAAGACAGAAGTGTGGAAAAGGCATCTTTTAGCATAGAACGTGCGGTTAAATCTATTAATTTCAGATTTGTGTGACTTAACTGCTAATCGTGTACTGTGTTCTGAAATTGAGGTACGAAACATTAAAGTGACGAGAAAAAATACCATGAAAATATTCATAAAAACAGTACTACGAAGCTACGTGACGACGTTGGAAGCCGCGATGCCAGATCAGGAGACTGATTCTTCGGATTTCGTCACAGATCTCTAGATACATATCAATATCAGCAGACTAAAACTGACAGAAATATTCGATGCATGGAAGAATGATGGACTTATGCAAGTGAAATTCTGTCGATATTGTGAACCAAATGTTATTCTTTATTTCTTGGACAGTTTCATAGATGTTACGTATCAAATGTGTTTTAACAATCGCGATATTTATATTGATATCAATATTTTACAGTTATATTATCAGATATTATACAATAGCAGTTAATAATGTTTACATATATAGAAGTTCCTTGAAGTGATAACTAGATAATGTCCCTTGATTGAAATGCAGACGACAAATTTAAATAGTCCTTGGATGATGATAAACTATATCCAGCAGCAAGACTTCTGATATGGAGATTGGCGGTTTCGAGAAGCATTGAACCACATCTTAATTGCTTTTGTTCCCATGTCCATCTGTCCCTGAGTGGTACCAACTATGAGAGTACCAACTATGTGAAATTAGTGAACTCCCAAATGAAAACAAAACTCGATGAAAGTATCAAATTCTATTATTATAGTAAAAATACCAGCAATACATTTTTATATAAAAGATTACCAACGATACATATTTATAGTAAGATTACCAACAGTACATAACATGAACAACAATATTATATGAACAACAATATAAAAGATGTTTTATTAAGACGGATTATATATAAGAGTGTATCATTGAAATGATTCAAAGTCAGCTGTAAATAAATCAGTGTTATTTGTGAAAATTTATTTATTTCTCTATTGGATCATGTTATTTAAGTCAGGGCAATTATGTGTGAAAAATAATATCACCCAAATATCCGCCATATCTGAAAGAAAATGAAAAAGAAATCATTAGATGCTTAAACTTAATTCACATTTAAAATAAGTCCAAGTTATTGGAACACCTTTTATTTTATTTGTAGTTGAAGATATAATTCTGTTAAAAATACTTAGATTTTGACATTAAAAACCCCATAATACAGGTTCATATGCCACTAAACAAAATCAGTCAATCTACCAACCAACCAGTTTAATTTTTAATATATATTTCAAGCATTTTGTATGTGATTCCATAACGTGTTAATAAGGAAACCTTGCTATTGTCGATGAGCCTATTACATATTTACATCACTCCAGATGATAATAAAATACACTGAACTCAGTCATATACCAGATCTTCTGAGAAACCAAATTGATCAGAAGTTTGACTCTGAATATGGCATTCAATCCAGCGGGTGTGGAATTTGTCATTGACTTTATTTCAGTGGATAATCATGACAGAGGTCGTCGAACCACTTTTGCTTGGGATGGGGACAAGTGGAATAACCGATTTATATAAACACCTAACGGTGTGTGCGAAAAGACAAGGAGCGTTTTTTATATTCTTCTGGGAAGAAATAGCGACCTCTCTCCCCGATCTACAAGCTCACTCGCCAATAGTAACTGATCAAGTCCGAAGTTGAATAAACAATAATTTTACATCCCGGGTGCGATCAATAAATTGTCGTCAAAATTACAAAAAATGGAAAATAACCATGGCATATCATTTTAACAGATATATTTAGTAAAATTACACTAAAATATCTAGAAATACGAAAGAGTAAATCTTCGTATATCTATAATTCTCAAAATGGGTTTGTGTGTATTTGTGATTGGATGTTGTTTATACATTTCCACAGTTTTCATCCGATTTCTATGATTATTTTTGTTTGATAGATAATTCTTCAGTGCCTGTTTTGAGTTCAAATTGGCTGGAAAAATTACAAACTTAAAGGGAAAGAATTGAAAAACCTGATTTTTACTTTGCGCAAAAATCAAAGTTAAAAATTAATGTCTGCAAAAAACAGCGTACAATCAATATAGAGAGTTGAAATCTAACGCGCAAGATTATTAGAATTATTAAAACAATATTATAAATAAAATTATCGTATGTTATTATGACGGTCCATAGAAAAGATTCCTTCCTTAGAAGATTGAGAACGCAAAAATGTCCCATTTCGTGGCCACACATCTTTTCAAATTGTTAACCTCCAACATGTGAATGTGCCTTATTTGCATCCAAGTGTTGTTATTAATATTGATTTTCGGGTGAACTGTCCGTAAACTGAAACGGCAAAAACTCCTAGTAATGAAGCCTCCGGTCGAAGACGGCTTATACTGCCAGTTTATTCAATAAAATCGCAAACGGCTTTAACCACTGCCTCTAGACAACTTCGAAATTCTCGACGGTCTCCTTGATCAAGTTGGTGAATGCTGCGATAATCCTTGCTTTCAGTTCATTTTATTGTATTGTGGAGACTTAGGTGCCTATATGTAAGAGGTGATGTGGTTGCAGAAATTGTTTAACAGCTATCACGGGGCACTCCTACATATGTGTCATGGTGCAGAGTCATAGATTCTTCTAGAAGCCAGGGCAGCGCTATCTAATCAAGGCAATTAATGTAGGCCTCCTTGTTGAGTCTGAGGCCCTGTCGGAAAATGAATGGAAGCATAACGTCATCAACCATGATCCTCCAAACAAATTCGTAGTCACCATCAGACTCGTGAAACTCTTTCCGAATCCTCTTCATAGTCTGTAGTATGATACCCTAATAATCTGAAATGTTCGTATTGAAGTTTTCGGAGCGAATGCCAAGCAAGTTCTAAACTTCTGGCTAAGTGTATTTCGACATGGTGCTCTTTTTTCATAGATGTTGCCCAACTTACTATACTATACAGTGCAGTCGATAAAACCTAACACAAACAACGCGCATGCGCGAAATCAAATCTATGAAATGTCTACATTTTGCCTGTCGCACTCTGTATCTTGCTGCCCTTTATTAAACTATACAACAATAATTATCTGTTGATGGGTATTTGTAATTTTGCCTACTTTGACAACCATGCTGGGAAATAGAGGCTATTACTGTCATGTATAATTATCGTTTTCTGTACAATGTGTAAAATATCAGTGCGAATATATGATATGATATGATATACATAATGTGATAATATGCATAATATCAACTTCGATAAAAGTTTGCCACATCGTCCATGCATTGAATACTGCTGACACATCTTGCTTGGAACTTTTGTCATGTGTTTAGACATCCTTAATAAAACACAAAAGGGTCTGCAATGTTATTCGTTCCAATCTGGCATCTAGAATTCAGTCTCATTCACACCGCCGTAACGCAGATAACCTGTACCTTGTCTATAAACATTTTCAAGGTAATTGTTCTGATGATTTTTCCTCTATGATAGCTAGACTTTAATAATTTAATAGCAGTAGTAGATTTTTACAGTTGAAATAGCTCGATGTAAACGTAAGTTCTATTCTAAATATTTTTTTCTCTCGACCTTGTTTAAAATCAAGTTATTTTGCAATATACATAAAATAATTTTGACTCATATAAAAGACAATTGTATGGTGGATAAGTAGGTATTATTCACATTAGAAGATAGTTAAAGATAAAAGTGAATCAAATAAGATCCTAATTACAAGGTAGATGCATTTCACTAACTTGAAGCCGTGAGCGCCGCTGCCATTACAAAGGGAAATAACTCGAAGTAACAAACTACCAGAGCTACAGTTTGCAACCGGGGAGAAACATGCATATTGCGTGAATGACGGAACAAAGTTATAGTCAGATTTAAAATAGGCCACTGCACTATTGTATAATCTTCATTCTCTGTGGCTTTGATGTACGTAACAGCCTTCAGGTCAAGCGATCTGTCTCCTACGTTGATTAATTAGGCTGCGTTTATCTCTTCTATGGCTTAGTTTAAAAGCCGTTGGCACGGGACCAGAACGTCTGTTGATATTTCCTTTATTTTACGAACTTAAAGTGTATCAGTCATTAAGTATTCATGATTATTTAACTTAAATATCCACCACTGTATCGCTGGAGATTCGAGATGTTTCAAATGACAATCTAAAAATCTACCAAGAATATATATATATATATATATATATATATATACATATATATATATATATATATATATATACAAAATATTAATTAATGGTAAAAAGAAGAGAAAACGCAAAGGATTTTTGATTGAAATGTCGATTTCTTATTTTAAAATATATATTATTCTATATTTTCCATAATTCCACTACAAGAGTTTCTGGTTTCGTGACTTTCTTCCAGCAAAGAGTAGTTATTTCCATTCCCCATATCAAAAATGAATTTTTTACGTGGTAGCCATCCAAATGTGTTTCTTGGACTGGTGATAAAAGTTTATCTATCTATCTATCTATATATATATATATATATATATATATATATATATATATATATTTAGGAGATTTTTTTCTTTGGACTCTGAACGTAGATTCTCGGCGATTATTTTCCCCAGAAATATGTTCTTCGTTCTTTTTCTTTTTTTAACATTTTTTTTCCCTTGAGTATTGGTTTGTTGATTTACAAGCTAAAATACCTGACATTTTGCAGGATGAGTACTACTGCTCGCATTGATAAGGTTATTAATTATATATATATATATATATATATATATATATATATATATATATATATATATATGTGTGTGTTTCAACATTCTTATAATTTTCTTTTTTCCTGAACATAAAGTGTGTAGAAATTGTCCGAATGCTCATCATTTCCAAACGCTTTTCGTTATAATTTTAGACATTATCAAGGATGATTTTTATTTTCTACTTTTAACAGAATGTAGGGATTGTTTTATATATGTACTACAGCTATAGAAATATTTTATTTTCAAAACAGTCAGCACATTGTGACCGTGTTCATAGTTGATATTATTGTGTTGCTTTTTTCTTGTTTCTATTAATAATGCTGCCATTATTTTTATCCATTATTTTTAAAACAGGGATGAGGTTATTATATTTGTATTATCAATGTGTAAGTTTCGGATGGAGTTTGGTTGGTTTCCCTGTATATTTAAATGAGACCTAATTGAGCTATGGTCAGAGAGATGCAACGGGAGTCTTCTTGTTAGGCATGATGTAGTATATCCGATATAATTATTTATAAATTTGGATTGGTCAGTAACACTGTTCCTTAAGGGCCATATGAATTCATAAATAATATTGCTACCACAAATATTTACGAATTCTCATTCTTGAATGTAAATCACTTTAACTTAACTTAGATATGCAGATAGAACGGAGTTGATAGCAAACAAGTAACAAACACTACAACAATTCCTACATTAGAAAGTGAGTGGAAGCAAAAAGAAAGGACAAAATATCAACTGCAAGAAATACAAAATGAATGGTTGTTAGCAATTGGATGAGCCCAAAGCGTGTATTGTAAACTTGAGATACTAAAATGAAACTAATGCGAAAAATTAAATATCTCGGAAATGTTTTAACAAAGGACAGAAAGTCTGACACTGAAAACCGAGGAAATTATATATATATATATATATATATATATATATATATATATATATATATATATATATAATTTCTTCGGTTTTTAATTGAACAATTAAAACATTAAACTTAAAATTATATGTTTATCATTGGATATTCAATGTATTAGACATCCGACAACAGTCATATTTCTCTCATTTAAACCGTCTTCAACTCACCTGTCTAAAACTTCTCTCTGTTAAGTTTTAATCTCCCACCTTATAAGTTGTTATCTCCCACCCTATAAAGGTGTTATAAATTTGCACCGACTGTTGTACCTGCTGTTCGGTCAATGAATACAAAATATCTAATACCTATTAATGCATTAAAAAGATTGTGCATTTGAACGGAAATGCTTGAATCAAATTAATACATGCGCACTTATGTAGATGTTGCATGATTGCGCGTGTGTTAGGTTCTTACAAATACTGATTATCGCTTTTATTTTCATTTCCCGAGTACTTTCGATCTTTTTCCAAGATTATCTTCAGGGGTGCAAGTGATACAAAACTATATGTTGTTGATTAATACAAGTATTTATACAAAGATGTGCGTTGTCATACAAAGATGTGCGTTGTTATCCATCACCGTTATTTTTTCATTATGCTTTTAAATGCAAAACGTTTGACAGTGTGCCGATCGTTCATTAGAACGTGAAAAGATTATCCATTATAGATTTGTTTTTAATGCCATAATGGATGCTTTTTTAAAGTCTGTTGGAAGCTCAGCACATTGTCAACTGTTTTGCATTTAAATGCATAATGAAAAATGTAACTTATTCAATAATATATATATATATATATATATATATATATATATATATATATATATATGTAGTTATTTTGCTTACTCGCATCGGGTTTTTTTTTGGGCCTTGGACTTTCATGCTGGGCGATTATTTTCGGCTAACGTACATGTTCTTGATTCTTCCTTTTTATACTTCTTTTTCCCCTTTGGTGGCGGTTTGAGTATTTGAAAATCAAAACACAGATTTTTTTCCGAGCGAATATAGTTTCTTATCCTTATAAATTTTTATTAATATATATATATATATATATATATATAATTATTTATTCGAAAACTATAATGTAATTATGTTTTAAAATCACTACAAAAATAGCCATTTTGTTTCAGCACTTCTGAAAGGGTTTTAGAATAAAGGGTTTTACAATGTTCAAATCAATCAAACGTCCCTCGCTAGGGGAAACGCTATTACGACGGATGTTTGATTTGAACCTTTGAACACCATCACTTGATAAGACACCGGAAGTGTTGAAACAAAATGGCTACTTTTGCAGTGATTTTATAATACAGTGTAACCCGGATATAAGTGAGTTGTCGGGACCGTAGAAGAAGTATCTTATATCCGGGTTTCTCTTATATCCGGGTTTGGTCTATTTTATATACATTAACACAGGTTCTAATTTGGGACCAGAGAAAATCTCTCTTATATCCGGGTTTCTCTTATATCCGGGTTTGGTCTATTTTATATACATTAACAAAGGCTCTAATTTGGGACCAGAGAAAATCTCTCTTATATCCGGGTTTCTCTTATATCCGGGTTTGGTCTATTTTATATACATTAACACAGGCTCTAATTTGGGACCAGAGAAAATCTCTCTTATATCCGGGTTTGGTCTATTTTATATACATTAACACAGGCTCTAATTTGGGACCAGAGAAAATCTCTCTTATATCCGGGTTTCTCTTATATCCGGGTCTCTTATATCCGGGTTATTTATGTTATAATTTTCGAATAAATAATTATATTTGCTCTAATCTGTGTCTTTTAAGAATACTATATGTTGGTTATTGGAATTGATTCCGGATACACCAATCCTATACTTTATATATATATATATATATATATATATATATATATATATATATATATATATATATATATGTATGTTTGTGTGTGGTGGGTTTATGAGAACATCGGAAACTTTAAAGAACACCGAGTAATGTTTCACTTTGTGATAATGGTTTGGAAATGGTTCATTTTTTCCACGCCATAAAGATTTTTTTTTAGTTTGCTGTTGGAAATTACTCGCCAAATGGCCATAAATATAGTTTTATTTTTGTTTGGTTGGAAAAAAAAATCTGTTTTTAACTGCTGGAGAAATATGTACGTATTTCCCTATTTTTTACCGAGTTTGAAAGACGAAAATTTACAGGTCGTCTCTAAGTTATTAAGTTCTGTTCACTTAAATATTTTCTCACAATAAAAACTATGATTATTTTCTTGTTTTGATTTGGTAATAAAAGATATAAACCACAATGATAAAGATCACGCTGATCCTGACAATATTAAGACATATTTCTCTTGTATAATAAATTTTTATTATAAACTATTTGATTTCAATGCATTCCATTGTATGATTGGGTAGTGGATATTAATTTCATGGGCTATATAGATTATACACTGAAATTTCCAGATCTAATTTCAGGAAATAACCGCGTGCAGATGACGGCTTTATTGCTTGCACTCTAATATTATATATCAGGAAAATAGTCATCAAAACTGACGCCATTATTTACATATGAATTGGCACTTCTATCGAGGATCAGAAATATTTGCATTCTGTCAAAGATCCAAATGTCTATTCCTGGCACTGTGCCTATGAACAGGATGGGATATTGAGATAGGTGAAGTGATACAAATACACACAGACAAACATATATCTATAATGCAGTCTGCTAATTCTTATCTACCATTATGTGGTTTAAAACTGGTGCTATTACATGTTTGAAAAAGCGCGCAATATAATTTTCTCCGTTTTCTGATCGTTATTTCGACTTAGGTGTTTTAACATTGATCCGGTTGGAGGCATCAGTATTGTTCTTATTACGTCGATCTAACCGCTGATGCTATCGTTTGTATTCTCCGTCACGATCCAAAAGAAAAAAAGCCAAAAAAGAAAGAAAGAAAAAAAAATAAGGAAACAGGAAAAAATTTTCTGCCGAGGGGTTTCGTTCCACAAGTGTTATAGAGAAAGACACCTATTCTATAGTTAATAGACTCTCCCACCTATAATAATTAGGAGTAGTAAAAGTAACGAGAGAGTCAGTCAGTGAGTCGCCCATTTTAAAAATCCGGCCTTGTGCCACATGATGCCCCAGTGGGCGGGGAGCGGGGGTGACTGAATATCGTCCGTCAGTGAGTCGATGCCGGACGACAGTTAGTCGAATACTAAAGTATCAGCGACCACAACTAGATTACTCTGCGTTATACCTATTACATCCTAATGTTTTGTACGGCGAACCTATTTTAGAACCGACTTAGTACAAATACCAGCCTCCACTGTGAAATCACTCCACAACAACAAGCAATCTTTTCAAGACAAATCTAGAAATCTTATTTGGGATCATGCATTTTTACACGCGGTAAAAAGTAACGCTGAGAAAATAAGACGTTATGCATGAAGATGTGAACTGAAGCTAAATTATTAAGAAATCTCTCGGCGTTAAGGAAAGGAAAGGAAAACTATGGAAGTTCTGTAGTTCATAAAGTTCCTCAAGGATCGAATACCGTCGGTACAGTATGTAATCCACTTGTCATTTCTTTTCTTAATATTGTCTCTGCATATACATGTATTTATATCTGAATTTTGCATATATACACACATGTCTATGTGTCTTTGTGCGTTAAAGAATGTAATAACAGATTTTGAAAAGAATCAAAAACACAATTGTAAATATTTATATGCATTTGCTGAAGGATTTCTTTTAATAAATTTTATAATAGAAAATTAAATGATGAAAATATACACGCGATAAATAAGATAACATCTCCAATTGAAACGAATCTTCACCTGTTCATACAAGGATGTGCCTGTAGAGAGGCGTTTATCGGCTAGAAATTGGAATGGGGTTTGTTACGTTCATCTTAGGACAAATGCTCATGGGAGTGCTATGAATCGATCTTTCCTCCCGTAATCTATGGTTTACATGGCAACGCAAATTTTCTAGTCTTGCCTTACAAAAAATTTGGGAGGAAGATAATTTTGAATACAAAACTGTTTGAGATTGTTGCTAGCAATTCCACCACGTAAAACCTGCTTACTATAAAGAACATTCAGGTAACGTCTTGCAAGGTGATGTGACGACCAGTGTGACAAAAAACCCAAAACTGGATAAAAAAACATTTTTATCGTCTAAATGTATATTTATATTTATTATTTATATTATTATTAAGAGGAAATCCCAAGTTATTTTGTGAGTATTTTATTACTTTTCGTCCTTTTTAGAACATAAGAAATTTTGATTATTGTTTTTTTTTTTTTTTTTTTGCATCAGTGGAATACCATTAAAATCAGTGATATCCGCCATTTTTTTGAGAAATTTCTAAAAAAAAAAGTTAAATTATCCGTTAAAAAATCTTTTAAAAATAAATTACAGGTTTTCCAAAAGTTATTCGTGGAAAATTAGCAAATTTAAAGTTTACTTAATCTAAGAGGTAACAAACATTACTTACATTTTTTTAAATCATTTAGCAGAAAAAATGTAGTTGAAAATAAGAGAAACCTGTATTAACCGGGGTCACTAGTTTTTGAGGCATTAACTGACAGTTACATCGTTGTATTGACAGTTTACATCAGAGGTGTAGTTGTCGGACGGAAGCACAGACGTGACATGTTTTTTTTTTTCGAATTTGAATTGAACTTATTTAACTACCGAGTAATTTTTAAAAAATGAACAAGTACTTTCAGCAATGTAATATTTTATTGTTCTTTTTATAGCTTTACGTTTGATGATTCTTTCTAGAAAAATAAAATTTAAAAGACTAACAAAAAAAAAATTGAAATTTAATTCGGAGCACAATGCATGACATTTATAATAGAAAGTCGATCTAACGGTTTCATTTAAGAACATCACATAAGTTCTTATGCTTGGTTTTCGAGGTACTATCTTTGTCCTCTATCGTTGTCTCCTCTTCTAAATTTCATCGATACACTGAAATATTTGAAGTGTTATCTACTTATTAATTCTGAAAGTGAGATAATATTTTATAAAAGAGATTCCTATAGTCTTCCATACCTTTCTCATAAAATTCTATGTTATTATTTTTATTTATTATTAATTTTTATATTATCTAAGTTATGAAAAAATTATAACTGAGATAATATAAAAATTAATGATGAATAAAAATAATACCATAAAATTGCATAAATAACATAGGTAAATAAGTACTTCTCCCATTTATGATATGCTATTTTTGTGTTAATTTTAATATTAATTGTTATTATATGACAGTTATTAAAATGTGAATTCCTTGTATTAATTATGTAATCATTTATTCCTATATTATTTAATAATAATCCGCTACAATTATTCTATTGTCTAAATGATAAAAAAGAACTGTTATGAAAAAGATTTCAGACTTTAACGAATATGTCTAAATTCTGAGGAATGTGATTCCCTTTGTTTCCGTCCTTAGATTTGAAACTAAAAATAAAATGCTTAATTAATAATTGCAGTATGTCCCTCATTGAAAAACGATAAAGTAATTATATTTAAAAAAAATAAATTAAAAATATTTAGTGAAATAGAACGTAAAAAAGAAACCTTTTGAAAATGCGACGATGATGGTCAATGTCAGCCAATATGAGCTCGCAGAAAGAAAACGCAAATTTTCTGAGGGCATATTATTGCCATCGGGTGAAACAACTCTTAAAACGTGTGACATTTTAATGTCATGTCCGATCATCCATATATTTGGATAAAACTTTTTTATGCACATTCAAAACAATGTTAAATATATTTTTTTTAAATTAGAGTTGTCGCAAATTGTAATAAGCTTTCAAAGTTATCATCTGTGAAGATAGATCTACTTAATAACAAAATTTTCTAAACTTTACGGTTTGAAACTTATTTTTAGAATATTTAACAACTTTATCAAATTTTGTATTTATAATTATAAAAAGAAAAAACGGTTCTTGTAAAAAATTATTTTTTCATTGGAAAAATATTTTGGCTTCAGACAATATTGTCCTTAATATATATTATTCATGAAAGTCATTATAAGCTTTTCTAATTAAATAACGTCTTAGTTTTATTGGGTTTTGTATGTTAAAATAAAGAGCTGTTTTTTTGGTAACGGGGTAAGTCCATTTTACTAAACAAAATGAATGATTTATATTCTTCAAAGACTTCTGCTTTTAACTAATATAATCTTTAAAAGTTACAATGTTGAATTTCTCCTTTTCATAAAATTAAGTAAGTGGGGTGGGTAACAGATGTAAAAAAATTATTTTTACCATGACTAACAAAATATGTCTAACGTAAGTTCATTCATTTCTGAATAAGTTCTGAAAATTCCATTAAAATAAGATAATTATTTGATTTTTGCAAGAATTTCAAAAACAATGTTTTAATGCCAAAAATGATGCTAAAATTCTTAATACTAATCTCTGGCCGACCCGCTGATGCAAGAAAAACGAGATTTTTAACCAAAATTTCGAACGTTCTAGAAAGGATGAAGAAAATTAATAAAATAAACAAAAAATACTTTGGATTTTCCTCTTAATAATAACATAAACATTTTGATGATAAAAATGTGTTTCCATTAAGTTTGAAGCCTTTTTTCATTAACGTATGCTGATGTTTTAGTTATTTAATTAAAAGAAATGCTTATCATGACGTGATGTAATGGTCAGCAAACTCGTCTCGCGCGATCAATTACGACAGATGATGAGTTTGACTGAGTGCTCCGTACTGTCGGCCTTGTGCAAAATCTAACCTACTCTAAGTAATCTTTATTTATGCGTATAAAATATATTTACTCGGTTGGTTAGTTTTCTACGGCTTCTCAATCATTGAAGGTTAATTAAAGCCAGAAAATGTTTTTTAGATTGGCAGATTTGTTTTAGATAATAAGGATTTAGTGATAAAAGTCTTAACAATTAATGAATAGTGTGATAGTGAATTGGTGTATTCATACTTTTTTCAGAGGTATTTACGCATAGGTAAATATAACGAGCCTAACTAGAACTCGACTGTCCGATTAATCATTTTGAGCCATTATCCAATACACTACCCGCACCCCCAAGCTTATAGCAGCTGGTATTCCCAAGCGGTCACCAATTTAGGTACTGACCAGGTTCAATGTTGCTTAACTTCGGTGATCTTACGTGAACTGGTGTTTAAACGTCATAAAAAATGTCATCATTCTTTTTATCTATCACGTAAGTCATATAAACATTGTAGATTTAGAATCACATTTTTCGATCGTGTGACGTAGAACTCGGAGCCACACCTTGTAGAAATAAATATTCTATCAGTGAATTATTTTTTGCAGACATATTTATTGATTAAATTTACCTGTGGAGAATTTCATTAATACTTCACGGGAAAATTCGAAAATATTGATACACTGGCAAAAAAAGTGTCTGGTTATAGAGAAAAGTTTTATTGTAGTGATGTTTTATTTAACTTACTGTCAAAATTATTAAATGTAGTTTAGGATATATATGTATACATAAGATTTTTTTATTATTTTAATTTAAAAACTTGTGTTTTTTCTTTATTCTCATTATTGTTTCTATTTTATCGCTCTGCCTTTCTATGGTAAAAAAGATTCAATAATTTCAGTCTATATACAGGATATTGTAGAAATAATTTAATGGCAATTGTCATGATGAAATTTGCATTTTGGTGCGTTGTCTTGAGGAATATAAACGAAACAATAGACCGGCATTTCATCATTTTACTGTAGACGTTTCTAGATGTAACCGTAAGTTCTTTTTTAATAGTTCCTAATTTACACTTCCCGCACAGGGAAATCTCTTTCAGCCTTTTGCGTTAGTGTCAACAATTATCTACAATCATTTTTTTTTTAAGCAAATCACCCCAAGCCAGGCGGGAGCGTCAATAGCTCGCAGGTGGTGAGAGAGTGTGAGAGTAAAATTAAAGAGGAATGTTTGGGAAAAATGATAATAGAAAAAAGGACAGGGATCAATGTCAAGGCATCAGAAGATGACGATTGACATTACATTTGGATATTTGAAGATGACTGCTATCAGAAAATCATGTGACAGGAAAGGAGTTCCACTGACGGGACGTCCGAGATAAGAAGCTTTGGGAGTAAAAGTGATAGCTACATTTAATGAAACGGTGGGACCGAGACGCCAACCTAGTAGCACACTTAAATTCATGCAGTTTGGGAACCAGTGAAAGTAGCTCACCGGAGAAGTTACCATGAAAGTGCTAGTAGAAAAGGCAGAGGGAAGACACATCATGTCTTTGAGAAAGTGTCTGTAGACGATGACGTTGCATATCCGTCACTGGATTTTTTGGACAACCGCGAGATGGACAGCGGTAGCACCAGGCTATATATGGCAGCAGTATTCCATGCAAGGACGAATGGTTGATTTGTTGATTTGAAGGGTGGACTCAGGCACAGAGAACCAACTTTCATTGCGGCAGATGAAGCAACATATTCAATGTAGTTGTTCCACTTCAGGTCAATGGACAACATGCGACCAAGCAGTCGCAGAGAAGCGCTTTCCTGGAGTTGGCCATCATTCATCGCGTTGGGGGTGCTTGGAGAAACATCAATCGTCATCGTCTACCTCCTTGAATCATGTTTTTTTTATTGTCTTTCTCTTCGGGGTCTTTTTGGAGTGAAATGATTATATTAAAATAATAATAATAATTATTATTATTATTATTATTATTAATAATAATGTTCTTTTAGACCTGCGGGATAATGGTACGGTATAACTCACAATTTCCTTTGTAGCACTTAACAATTTTATCTTATTACTATTCATTACTATCCCATTTCTGCTATCAGGTTTCACACGATTCCCCTGTCCCCCCCTTTCCTTCAGTATGTCCTGGGAGTGTCAAATGTCCAACCTTCTTTTCTCATCACGTGACTCATAAATTTGGTCAACTCGACGTGGTGTAATGGCTAGCAAGCTTGTCTCACTAGATCAGTTACGACTGAATAGTGAGTTCGATCCTCTCTGGGTGCTCCATACATTCGGCCTTGTGCCACACTTAACCTATGCTTTGATAATCACCATATACTTCATAAATTTCAAATGTATCTTTTGGACTCTATGTATAATACAGTATTTCTTTCTTTTTTTTTTAATCAATTTACCGCAAGAAAGGCGATAATGCCACTGAGATACAAAGGGCTACTAGTAGTGAAAGAGAATGAAAATAATTTAGAAGTAACCGGAAACCCAATCCTAAACAAAGAACAAGGATAAACCTCTACACCAGTTCTAAAGACCGGTGTGGAGTGTGATCCGTGCGATAACTTTCACTCGTAAATAAAATCGCAGCATATTCCCGAGATCCTGCAACGTATGGACAAAATTTTCTGATGAGATACGTTCCTGAGTTTCATCAGTTAAGACTTTCCAGCTGAGACCCAACATACCGTGTGCAGAATGGCATAACATCCCTTCGTATTCCGTTCTAAGAGTTTCTTCCTTTGAGTTTCTGCTCTATGGAACTAATTTCCCAGAGGATTTTACCTCGACCTCTACAATCTTAACAAGTCCTTGTCTAGAGTCAACCGTTATCTATCCTGCTAATTATCCTAATCAACAATTCAAAAATCCATAAAGCAACCTCATCCTCTATCTTGAGCGACTACTGAAAACTGTATTGCGTGATCAATAGCGTACAACAAAGATAAAATAACAAAGTTTTACAGATAGATAAAATTATCGGTAAAATTAAGTAGATTTTAAAATCTATCAATTCATTGCTATGGAATTAAAAACGATTCACCGTCACACCACCTGGCACCATTATTAAGAAAAACTATACAAATGACTGAATATTTCGTTTTATGGAGTTGACTGGGTGGAAATCCAGCGAGCAACAAAAAAAAAAAGATTGAGACAATTTATATTATAAGAATTGATCTCCGTCTTTAGCTAAAAGACCTACGAGATTCAGATTGATATTACCCTCCCAATGAAAGACTAAGTCCAGATTCCTTCATTTTAGTGTCGTAGAATTTTACACATCTCCCAAGGACAAGTAAAAATAAAAACTGAATCAAAATTAAAACTGTATTCAAGACGTTGCTTGTTTTTGTTCACACGTTAAGAGATGTACAGTTTATAAGAGAAAAGAAAGCGAAAATATTAACTCTGCAACACAGTATCTATGAGAAACGCAAGGTAAGGCATCTGAGCTATATGGAATCATGTTAGAGAAAGAGTAAAACTACGTTCCGGCCGCTAATCTAGCTACTTATTTGACGCGACCTGAGGGATGATGCGACGGTAGTTGTGTCGTAGCTGACAATCTCTGCCTTCGTAGAGGAATACTCTTGCTAAACCTAGCAACATTTGGGGCATCAGTGCTGTACGTTAGTGTTGAAGGAAAGAATTGATGTCTTTTTTTCTGTCTGTATTACAAAAAGTCAGCTGAAATTTCTCGGACTAGTATTGAGAAAGGAGGGCTTAGAAAATCTGATAACCACAGGGCGGATATAGGCAAAGTAGGACATCCCGAAAGGACACGGGACATAAAAGAAGAAGAATATATTGGCTTGTTTGTGTGTCTGCCTCTGCGAGATAAAATAGACTGACAGACGAATCGTAACAACAGCGGTCCCAAGAACAACACGAGAGTAGAAAAATGTTATATGCAAATTTACATCTTATTTTACTCCAGCATTATGTCATTTATTGTCGACCAATGTCTGTGTGAATGATCACTTCCTGCCTGGTCCGAAGCTTAACCCTAGCATTCTCGTCCATGATATGTGAATCTGCTTGAATACTTTCTGAAGCAATTACGTTTACTTATCATTTCCATTACAAGAGCCAGGTCAGACAATATAGAGTACTTCTGGCATATAGGACAGGAGCTGCCCAGTCTTCAGATTCCACTCTCGATAGATTCTAAAAAAGGTCCCCTCGCCATTGTAGGCGAAGAATTATTTTCCATCCTATAACCTATTTTTTCGCAGACAAAACGTCGCTAACCTCTCACTGTTCTGTCACTATTTCCATGGAGTTGAACTACTTCTTAGATTCCATAGAATCTGGTGCGATGAACTACCCTTCTTAGATTCTATGGAGTGCATTTAGATGAACTACACTTCTTACATTGATGGAGTATATTGAGATGGACTAAACTTCTCAGATCCCATGGAGGACCTTGAGGTGAACTACACTACTTAGATTCCATGGAGTCTATTGAGATGAACTACACTTCTGAGGTTCCAAGGAGTACGTTGAGATGAACTACGCTTCCTATATTCCATGGAGTGTGTTGTGATGAACAACATTTCTCAGATCCCATGGAGTACCTTGAGATGAACTACCCTTCTTAGATTCTATGGAGTGTATTTAGATGAAATACACTTCTTACATTGCATGGAGTATATTGAGATTGATTAAACTTCTCAGATCCCATGGAGGACCTTGAGGTGAACAACACTTCTTAGATTCCATGGAGTGTACTGAGATGAACTACACTTCTGAGGTCCCAAGGAGTACGTTGAGATGAACTACGCTTCCTACATTCCATGGTGTTTGTTGTGATGAACAACATTTCTCAGATCCCATGGAATACCTTGAGATGAACTACACTTCTTAGATTCCCGGATGTGTGTTGAGATGAACTACACATGTTAGGTTCCCAGGATTCCGTTAGGATGAACTACCCTTCTTAGATTCCAGGGTGTGTGTTGAGATGAACTACACTTCTTCGATTCCACGGAGTCCGTTGAGATGAATTACACTTCTTAGATTCCAGGGTGTGTGTTGAGATGAACTACACTTCTTCGATTCGACGGAGTCCGTTGAGATGAACTACACTTCTTCGATTCCAGGGCGTGTGTTGAGATGAATTACACTTGTTATGTTCAATATAGTCCTGTGAGATGAACTACACTTCTTAGATTCCAGGGTGTGTGTTGAGATGAACTACACTTCTTCGATTCGACGGAGTCCGTTGAGATGAACTACACTTCTTCGATGCCAGGGCGTGTGTTGAGATGAATTACACTTGTTATATTCCATATAGTCCTGTGAGATGAACTAAACTTCTTAGATTCCAGTGTGTGCGTTGAGATGAACTACACTTCTTCGATTCGACGGAGTCCGTTGAGATGAACTACACTTCTTCGATTCCAGGGCGTGTGTTGAGATGAATTACACTTGTTATGTTCCATAGAGTCCTGTGAGATGAACTACGCTTCTTAGATTCCAGGGTGTGTGTTGAGATGAACTACACTTCTTCGATTCGACGGAGTCCGTGGAGATGAACTACATTCTTCGATTCCAGGGCGTGTGTTGAGATGAATTACACTTGTTATGTTCCATATAGTCCTGTGAGATGAACTACACTTCTTAGATTCCAGGGTGTGTCTTAAGATGAACTACGCTTCTTCGATTCGACGGAGTCCGTTGAGATGAACTACACTTCTTCGATTCCAGGGCGTGTTTTGAGGTGAATTACACTTGTTATGTTCCATATAGTCGTGTGAGATGAACTACGCTTCTTAGATTCCAGGGTTTGTGTTGAGATGAACTACAGTTCTTCGATTCGACGGAGTCCGTTGAGATGAACTACACTTCTTCGATTCCAGGGCGTGTGTTGAGATGAATTACACTTGTTATGTTCCATATAGTCCGGAGAGATGAACTACGCTTCTTAGATTCCAGGGTGTGTGTTGAGATGAACTACACTTCTTCGATTCGACGGAGTCCGTTGAGATGAACTACACTTCTTCGATTCCAGGGCGTGTGTTGAGATGAATTACACCTGTTATGTTTCATATAGTCCTGTGAGATGAACTACGCTTCTTAGATTCCAGGGTGTGTGTTGAGATGAACTACACTTCTTCGATTCGACGGAGTCCGTTGAGATGAACTACACTTCTTCGATTCCAGGGCGTGTGTTGAGATGAATTACACCTGTTATGTTCCATATAGTCCTGTGAGATGAACTACGCTTCTTAGATTCCAGGGTGTGTGTTGAGATGAACTACCATATTCTTCGATTCGACGGAGTCCGTTGAGATGAACTACACTTCTTCGATTCCAGGGCGTGTGTTGAGATGAATTACACTTGTAATGTTCCATATAGTCCTGTGAGATGAACTACGCTTCTTAGATTCCAGGGTGTGTGTTGAGATGAACTACACTTCTTCGATTCGACGGAGTCCGTTGAGATGAACTACACTTCTTCGATTCCAGGGCGTGTGTTGAGATGAATTACACTTGTTATGTTCCATATAGTCCTGTGAGATGAACTACGCTTCTTAGATTCCAGGGTGTGTGTTGAGATGAACTACACTTCTTCGATTCGACGGAGTCCGTTGAGATGAACAACACTTCTTCGATTCCAGGGCGTGTGTTGAGATGAATTACACTTGTTATGTTCCATATAGTCCTGTGAGATGAACTACGCTTCTTAGATTCCAGGGTGTGTGTTGAGATGAACTACACTTCTTCGATTCGACGGAGTCCGTTGAGATGAACTACACTTCTTCGATTCCAGGGCGTGTGTTGAGATGAATTACACTTGTTATGTTCCATATAGTCCTGTGAGATGAACTACGCTTCTTAGATTCCAGGGTGTGTGTTGAGATGAACTACACTTCTTCGATTCGACGGAGTCCGTTGAGATGAAAACACTTCTTCGATTCCAGGGCGTGTGTTGAGATGAATTACACTTGTTATGTTCCATATAGTCCTGTGAGATGAACTACGCTTCTTAGATTCCAGGGTGTGTGTTGAGATGAACTACACTTCTTCGATTCGACGGAGTCCGTTGAGATGAACTACACTTCTTCGATTCCAGGGCGTTGAGATGTTGTTAGATGAATGAACACGCTTCTTAGATTCCAGGGTGTTGTTATGTTCATCGAGTCCTGTTGAGATGAACGATTCCAGGGCGTGTGTTGAGATAGATTCCAGGGTTCCATATAGTGTTGAGATGAACTACACTTCTTCGATTCGACGGAGTCCGTTGAGATGAACTACACTTCTTCGATTCCAGAGGCGTCGATTCCAGGGCGTGTTTTGAGATGAATTACACTTGTTATGTTCCATATAGTCCTGTGAGATGAACTACGCTTCTTAGATTCCAGGGTGTGTGTTGAGATGAACTACACTTCTTCGATTCGACGGAGTCCGTTGAGATGAACTACACTTCTTCGATTCCAGGGCGTGTGTTGAGATGAATTACACTTGTTATGTTTATGTTGAACCATATAGATTCCTGTGAGATGAACTACACTTCTTCGATTCGACGGAGTCCGTTGAGATGGATTCCAGGGTGTGTTGAGATGAATTACACTTGTTCGATTCGATATAGTCCTGTGAGATGAACTACGTAGATTCCAGGGGTGTTGAGATGAACTACACTTCTTCGATCTGACGGAGTCCGTTGAGATTACACTTCTTCGAGGGGCGTGTGTTGAGATGAATTACACTTGTTATGTTCCATATAGTCCTGTGAGATGAACTACGCTTCTTAGATTCCAGGGTGTGTGTTGAGATGAACTACACTTCTTCGATTCGACGGAGTCCGTTGAGATGAACTACACTTCTTCGATTCCAGGGGTGTGTTGAGATGAATTACACTTGTTATGTTCCATATAGTCCTGTGAGATGAACTACGCTTCTTAGATTCCAGGGTGTGTGTTGAGATGAACTACACTTCTTCGATTCGACGGAGTCCGTTGAGATGAACTACACTTCTTCGATTCCAGGGCGTGTGTTGAGATGAATTACACTTGTTATGTTCCATATAGTCCTGTGAGATGAACTACGCTTCTTAGATTCCAGGGGTGTGTTGAGATGAACTACACTTCTTCGATTCGACGGAGTCCGTTGAGATGAACTACACTTCTTCGATTCCAGGGCGTGTGTTGAGATGAATTACACTTGTTATGTTCCATATAGTCCTGTGAGATGAACTACGCTTCTTAGATTCCAGGGTGTGTGTTGAGATGAACTACACTTCTTCGATTCGACGGAGTCCGTTGAGATGAACTACACTTCTTCGATTCCAGGGCGTGTGTTGAGATGAATTACACTTGTTATGTTCCATATAGTCCTGTGAGATGAACTACGCTTCTTAGATTCCAGGGTGTGTGTTGAGATGAACTACACTTCTTCGATTCGACGGAGTCCGTTGAGATGAACTACACTTCTTCGATTCCAGGGCGTGTGTTGAGATGAATTACTTAGATTCCAGGGTTTGTGTTGTTATGTTCCGATATAGTCCTGTGAGATGAACTACTTCTTAGATTCCAGGGGTGTGTGTTGAGATGAACGTGTGAGATGAACTACTTCTTCGATTCGACGGAGTCCGATTGAGATGAACTACACTTCTTCGATTCCAGGGCGTGTGTTGAGATGAATTACACTTGTTATGTTCCATATAGTCCTGTGAGATGAACTACGCTTCTTAGATTCCAGGGTGTGTGTTGAGATGAACTACACTTCTTCGATTCGAGGGAGTCCGTTGAGATGAACTACACTTCTTCGATTCCAGGGCGTGTGTTGAGATGAATTCTTGTTATGTTCCATATAGATGAGATGAACTACACTTCTTAGATTCCAGGGTGTGTGTTGAGATGAATTACACTTGTTCGATTCGACGGAGTCCGTTGAGATGAACTACACTTCTTCGATTCCAGGGCGTGTGTTGAGATGAATTACACTTCTTCGATTCGACTGTGAGATGAACTACGCTTCTTAGATTCCGTTGAGATGAACTACACTTCTTCGATTCGACGGAGTCCGTTGAGATGATTCTTCGATTCCAGGGCGTGTGTTGAGATGAATTACACTTGTTATGTTCCATATAGTCCTGTGAGATGAACTACGCTTCTTAGATTCCAGGGTGTGTGTTGAGATGAACTACACTTCTTCGATTCGACGGAGTCCGTTGAGATGAACTACACTTCTTCGATTCCAGGGCGTGTGTTGAGATGAATTACACTTGTTTGTTATGTTCCATATAGTCCTGTGAGATGAACTACGACGGAGTTCTTAGATTCCAGGGTGTGTGTTGAGATGAACTACACTTCTTCGATTCGACGGAGTCCGTTGAGATGAACTACACTTCTTCGATTCCAGGGCGTGTGTTGAGATGAATTACACTTGTTATGTTCCATATAGTCCTGTGAGATGAGCTACGCTTCTTAGATTCCAGGGTGTGTGTTGAGATGAACTACGCTTCTTCGATTCGACGGAGTCCGTTGAAATGAACTACACTTTTTCGATTCCAGGGCGTGTGTTGAGATGAATTGCACTTGTTATGTTTCATATAGTCCTGTGAGATGAACTACGCTTCTTAGATTCCAGGGTGTGTGTTGAGATGAACTAAACTTCTCCGATTCGACGGAGTCCGTTGAGATGAACTACACTTCTTCGATTCCAGGGCGTGTTTGAGATGAATTACACTTGTTCCAGGTAGTAAAAGGAGATGAATAGTCGATTCGACGGAGTCCGTTGAGATGAACTACACTTCTTAGATTCCAGGGCGTGTGTTGGATGAATTACACTTGTTATGTTCCATATAGTTGAGATGAATTCTTCTTCGATTCGACGGAGTCCGTTGAGATGAACTACTTCTTCGATTCGATTCGACGGAGTCCATATAGTTGAGATGAACTACACTTCTTCGATTCCAGGGCGTCTTCGTTGAGATGAACTACACTTCTTCGATTCCAGGAAGAATTACACTTGTTATGTTCCATATAGTCGTGTGAGATGAACTACGCTTCTTAGATTCCAGGGGTGTGTTGAGATGAACTACACTTCTTCGATTCGACGGAGTCCGTTGAGATGAACTACACTTCTTCGATTCCAGGGCGTGTGTTGAGATGAATTACACTTGTTATGTTCCATATAGTCCTGTGAGATGAACTACGCTTCTTAGATTCCAGGGTGTGTGTTGAGATGAACTACACTTCTTCGATTCGACGGAGTCCGTTGAGATGAACTACACTTCTTCGATTCCAGGGCGTGTGTTGAGATGAATTACACTTGTTATGTTCCATATAGTCCTGTGAGATGAACTACGCTTCTTAGATTCCAGGGGTGTGTTGAGATGAACTACACTTCTTCGATTCGACGGAGTCCGTTGAGATGAACTACACTTCTTCGATTCCGTTGAGATGAATTTGTTATGTTCCATATAGTCCTGAGACTTCTTCGATTCCAGGGCGATTCGACGGAGTCCGTTGAGATGAACTTCTTCGATTCCAGGGCGTGTGTTGAGATGAATTACACTTGTTATGTTCCATATAGTCCTGTGAGATGAACTACGCTTCTTAGATTCCAGGGTGTGTGATTCGACGGAGTGAGATGAACTACACTTCTTCGATTCGACGGAGTCCGTTGAGATGAACTACACTTCTTCGATTCCAGGGCGTGTGTTGAGATGAATTCGACACGTGTGTTGAGATGTTCCATATAGTCCTGTGAGATGAACTACGCTTCTTAGATTCCAGGGTGTGTGTTGAGATGAACTACACTTCTTCGATTCGACGGAGTCCGTTGAGATGAACTACACTTCTTCGATTCCAGGGCGTGTGTTGAGATGAATTACACTTGTTATGTTCCATATAGTCCTGTGAGATGAACTACGCTTCTTAGATTCCAGGGTGTGTGTTGAGATGAACTACACTTCTTCGATTCGACGGAGTCCGTTGAGATGAACTACACTTCTTCGATTCCAGGGCGTGTGTTGAGATGAATTACACTTGTTATGTTCCATATAGTCCTGTGAGATGAACTACGCTTCTTAGATTCCAGGGTGTGTGTTGAGATGAACTACACTTCTTCCAGGGTGTGTGTTGAGATGACTACACTTCTTCGATTCGACGGAGTCCGTTGAGATGAACTACACTTCTTCGATTCCAGGGCGTGTGTTGAGATGAATTACACTTGTTATGTTCCATATAGTCCTGTGAGATGAACTACGCTTCTTAGATTCCAGGGTGTGTGTTGAGATGAACTACACTTCTTCGATTCGACGGAGTCCGTTGAGATGAACTACACTTCTTCGATTCCAGGGCGATGTGTTGAGATGAATTACACTTGTTATGTTCCATATAGTCCTGTGAGATGAACTACGCTTCTTAGATTCCAGGGATGTGTGTTGAGATGAACTACACTTCTTCGATTCGACGGAGTCCGTTGAGATGAACTACTTAGATTCCAGGGTGTGTGTTCTTCGATTCCAGGGCGTGTGTTGAGATGAATTACACTTGTTATGTTCCATATAGTCCTGTGAGATGAACTACGCTTCTTAGATTCCAGGGTGTGTGTTGAGATGAACTACACTTCTTCGATTCGACGGAGTCCGTTGAGATGAACTACACTTCTTCGATTCCAGGGCGTGTGTTGAGATGAATTACACTTGTTATGTTCCATATAGTCCTGTGAGATGAACTCCAGGGTGTGTGTTGAGATGCTTCTTAGATTCCGGAGGGATGAACTACATTTCTTCGTGTTGTTGAGATGAATTACACTTCTTCGATTCGAACTACGCTTTTAGAGTCCGTTGAGATGAACTACACTTCTTCTTCGTTGAGATGATTCCAGGGCGTGTGTTGAGATGAATTACACTTGTTATGTTCCATATAGTCCTGTGAGATGAACTACGCTTCTTAGATTCCAGGGTGTGTGTTGAGATGAACTACACTTCTTCGATTCGACGGAGTCCGTTGAGATGAACTACACTTCTTCGATTCCAGGGCGTGTGTTGAGATGAATTACACTTGTTATGTTCCATATAGTCCTGTGTGAGATGAACTACGCTTCTTAGATTCCAGGGGTGTGTTGAGATGAACTACGGTTCTTCGATTCGACGGAGTCCGTTGAGATGAACTACACTTCTTCGATTCCAGGGCGTGTGTTGAGATGAATTACACTTGTTACGTTTCATATAGTCCTGTGAGATGAACTACGCTTCTTAGATTCCAGGGTGTGTGATGAGATGAAATACACTTCTTCGATTCGACGGAGTCCTTTGAGATGAACTACACTTCTTCGATTCCAGGGCGATGAATTACACCTGTTATGTTTCCCATATAGTCCTGTGTGTTGAGATGAATTACACTTGTTATGTTCCATATAGTCCTGTGAGATGAACTACGCTTCTTAGATTCCAGGGTGTGTGATGAGATGAAATACACTTCTTCGATTCGACGGAGTCCTTTGAGATGAACTACACTTCTTCGATTCCAGTGCGTGTGTTGAGATGAATTACACTTGATATGTTCGATATAGTCGTGTGAGATGAACTACGCTTCTTAGATTCCAGGGTGTGTGTTAAGATGAACAACACTTCTTCGATTCGACGGAGTCCGTTGAGATGAACTACACTTCTTCGATTCCAGGGCGTGTGTTGAGATGAATTACACTTGTTATGTTCCATAGTCCTGTGAGATGAACTACGCTTCTTAGATTCCAGGGTGTGTGTTGAGATGAACTACACTTCTTCGATTCGACGGAGTCCGTTGAGATGAACTACACTTCTTCGATTCCAGGGCGTGTGTTGAGATGAATTACACTTGTTATGTTCCATATAGTCCTGTGAGATGAACTACGCTTCTTAGATTCCAGGGTGTGTGTTGAGATGAACTACACTTCTTCGATTCCACGGAGTCCGTTGAGATGAACTACACTTCTTCGATTCCAGGGCGTGTGTTGAGATGAATTACACTTGTTATGTTCCATATAGTCCTGTGAGATGAACTACGCTTCTTAGATTCCAGGGTGTGTGTTGAGATGAACTACACTTCTTCGATTCGACGGAGTCCGTTGAGATGAACTACACTTCTTCGATTCCAGGGGTGTGTTGAGATGAATTACACTTGTTATGTTCCATATAGTCCGGTGAGATGAACTATAGATTCCAGGGTGTGTGTTGAGATGAACTACACTTCTTCGATTCGACGGAGTCCGTTGAGATGAACTTCTTTAGATTCCAGGGCGTGTTGAGATGAATTACACTTGTTATGTTCCATATAGTCCTGTGAGATGAACTACGCTTCTTAGATTCCAGTGTGTGTTGAGATGATTCTTCGATTCGACGGAGTCCGTTGAGATGAACTACACTTCTTCGATTCCAGGGCGTGTGTTGAGATGAATTACACTTGTAATGTAGTCCATATAGTCCTGTGAGATGAACTACGCTTCTTAGATTCCAGGGTGTGTGTTGAGATGAACTACACTTGTTATGTTCTTCGATTCGACGGAGTCCGTTGAGATGAATTCGACGGAGTCCGTTGAGATTCTTCGATTCCAGGGCGTGTGTTGAGATGAATTACACTTGTTATGTTCCATATAGTCCTGTGAGATGAACTACGCTTCTTAGATTCCAGGGTGTGTGTTGAGATGAACTACACTTCTTCGATTCGACGGAGTCCGTTGAGATGAACTACACTTCTTCGATTCCAGGGCGTGTGATTGAGATGAATTACACTTGATTCGACGGATGATTCCATATAGTCCTGTGAGATGAACTACATATAGTCCTTCTTAGATTCCAGGGTGTGTGTTGAGATGAACTACACTTCTTCGATTCGACGGAGTCCGTTGAGATGAACTACACTTCTTCGATTCCAGGGCGTGTGTTGAGATGAATTACACTTGTTATGTTCCATATAGTCCTGTGAGATGAACTACGCTTTTAGATTCCAGGGTGTGTGTTGAGATGAACTACACTTCTTCGATTCGACGGAGTCCGTTGAGATGAACTACACTTCTTCGATTCCAGGGCGTGTGTTGAGATGAATTACACTTGTTATGTTCCATATAGTCCTGTGAGATGAACTACGCTTCTTAGATTCCAGGGTGTGTGTTGAGATGAACTACACTTCTTCGATTCGACGGAGTCCGTTGAGATGAACTACACTTCTTCGATTCCAGGGGTGTGTTGAGATGAATTACACTTGTTATGTTCCATATAGTCCTGTGAGATGAACTACGCTTCTTAGATTCCAGGGTGTGTGTTGAGATGAACTACACTTCTTCGATTCGACGGAGTCCGTTGAGATGAACTACACTTCTTCGATTCCAGGGCGTGTGTTGAGATGAATTACACTTGTTATGTTCCATATAGTCCTGTGAGATGAACTACGCTTCTTAGATTCCAGGGTGTGTGTTGAGATGAACTACACTTCTTCGATTCGACGGAGTCCGTTGAGATGAACTACACTTCTTCGATTCCAGGGCGTGTGTTGAGATGAATTACACTTGTTATGTTCCATATAGTCGTGTGAGATGAACTACACTTCTTAGATTCCAGGGTGTGTGTTGAGATGAACTACACTTCTTCGATTCGACGGAGTCCGTTGAGATGAACTACACTTCTTCGATTCCAGGGCGTGTGTTGAGATGAATTACACTTGTTATGTTCCATATAGTCCTGTGAGATGAACTACGCTTCTTAGATTCCAGGGTGTGTGTTGAGATGAACTACACTTCTTCGATTCGACGGAGTCCGTTGAGATGAACTACACTTCTTCGATTCCAGGGCGTGTGTTGAGATGAATTACACTTGTTATGTTCCATATAGTCCTGTGAGATGAACTACGCTTCTTAGATTCCAGGGTGTGTGTTGAGATGAACTACACGGAGTCCTTGAGATGAATTCGATTCGTTCCATATAGTCCTGTGAGATGAGTCCGTTGAGATGAACGATTCGACGGACGTTGAGATTCTTCGATTCCAGGGCGTGTGTTGAGATGAATTACACTTGTTATGTTCCATATAGTCCTGTGAGATGAACTACGCTTCTTAGATTCCAGGGTGTGTGTTGAGATGAACTACACTTCTTCGATTCGACGGAGTCCGTTGAGATGAACTACACTTCTTCGATTCCAGGGCGTGTGTTGAGATGAATTACACTTGTTATGTTCCATATAGTCCTGTGAGATGAACTACGCTTCTTAGATTCCAGGGTGTGTGTTGAGATGAACTACACTTCTTCGATTCGACGGAGTCCGTTGAGATGAACTACACTTCTTCGATTCCAGGGCGTGTGTTGAGATGAATTACACTTGTTATGTTCCATATAGTCCTACACTTCTTAGATTCCAGGGTGTGTGTTGAGATGAGATGAACTCGACAGGGCTTCTTGAGAGATTCCAGGGTTCCATGTGTGTTGAGATGAACAGGGGTGTGTTGAGATGAACACTTCTTCGATTCGACGGAGTCCGTTGAGATGAACTACACTTCTTCGATTCCAGGGCGTGTGTTGAGATGAATTACACTTGTTATGTTCCATATAGTCGTGTGAGATGAACTACGCTTCTTAGATTCCAGGGTGTGTGTTGAGATGAACTACACTTCTTCGATTCGACGGAGTCCGTTGAGATGAACTACACTTCTTCGATTCCAGGGCGTGTGTTGAGATGAATTACACTTGTTATGTTCCATATAGTCCTGTGAGATGAACTACGCTTCTTAGATTCCAGGGTGTGTGTTGAGATGAACTACACTTCTTCGTGTGTTGAGATGAACTACACTTCTTCGATTCCAGGGCGATTGAGATGAACGGATGTTCCATATAGTTGAGATGAGATTCCAGGGTGTGTGTTGAGATGAACTACACTTTCGATTCGGATTCCAGGGCGTGTGTTGAGATGAATTACACTTGTTATGTTCCATATAGTCCTGTGAGATGAACTACGCTTCTTAGATTCCAGAGGTGTGTAGTTGAGATGAACTACACTTCTTCGATTCGACGGAGTCCGTTGAGATGAACTACACTTCTTCGATTCCAGGGCGTGTGTTGAGATGAATTACACTTGTTATGTTCCATATAGTCCTGTGAGATGAACTACGCTTCTTAGATTCCAGGTGTGTGTTGAGATGAACTACACTTCTTCGATTCGACGGAGTCCGTTGAGATGAACTACACTTCGATTTCGAATTCCATGTTCCATATGTTGAGATGAATTACACTTTTAGATTCCATGTTGAGATCCACTTTCTTCGATCGACGGAGTCCGTTGAGATGAACTACACTTCTTCGATTCCAGGGTGTTTGAGATGAATTACACTTGTTATGTTCCATATAGTGTGAGATGAACTACGCTTCTTAGATTCCAGGGTGTGTTGAGATGAACTACACTTCTTCGATTCGACGGAGTCCGTTGAGATGAACTACACTTCTTCGATTCCAGGGCGTGTGTTGAGATGAATTCTTGATTCCAGGGCGTGTGTTGAGATGAATTACGGAGTCCGTTGAGATGAACTACACTTCTTCGATTTGTTATGTTCCATATAGTCCTGTGAGATGAACTACGCTTCTTAGATTCCAGGGTGTGTGTTGAGATGAACTACGGAGTGTGTTGAGATTCTTCGATTCGACGGAGTCCCGTTGAGATGAACTACACTTCTTCGATTCCAGGGCGTGTGTTGAGATGAATTACACTTGTTATGTTCCATATAGTCCTGTGTGAGATGAACTACGCTTCTTAGATTCCAGGGTGTGTGTTGAGATGAACTACACTTCTTCGATTCGACGGAGTCCGTTGAGATGAACTACACTTCTTCGATTCCAGGGCGTGTGTTGAGATGAATTACACTTGTTATGTTCCATATAGTCCTGTGAGATGAACTACACTTCTTAAGGGTGTGTGTTGAGATGAACTACTTCTTCGATTCGACGGAGTCCCGTTGAGATGAACTACACTTCTTCGTGTGTTGAGATGAACTACTTGTTATGTTCCATATAGTATTGTGAGATTACACTTCTTAGATTCCAGGGTGTGTGTTGAGATGAACTACACTTCTTCGATTCGACGGAGTCGTTGAGATGAACTACACTTCTTCGATTCCAGGGCGTTGAGATGAATTACACTTGTTATGTTCCATATAGTCCTGTTGAGATGAACTACACTTCTTAGATTCCAGGGTGTGTGTTGAGATGAACTACACTTCTTCGATTCGACGGAGTCCGTTGAGATGAACTACACTTCTTCGATTCCAGGGCGTGTGTTGAGATGAATTACACTTCTTGTTATGAGATTACACTTGTTATATAGTCCTGTGAGATGAACTATCTTAGATTCCAGGGTGTGTGTTGAGATGAACTACACTTCTTCGATTCGACGGAGTCCGTTGAGATGAACTACATTTCTTCGATTCCAGGGCGTGTGTTGAGATGAATTACACTTGTTATTCCATATAGATTGTGAGATGAACTACGTTAGATTCCAGGGTGTGTGTTGAGATGAACTACACTTCTTCGATTCGACGGGTCCGATGAACTACACTTTTCGATTGAGATGAGATGAATTACACTTGTTATGTTCCATATAGTCCTGTGAGATGAACTACGCTTCTTAGATTCAGGGTGTGTGTTGAGATGAACTACACTTCTTCGATTCGACGGAGTCCGTTGAGATGAACTACACTTCTTCGATTCCAGGGCGTGTGTTGAGATGAATTACACTTGTTATGTTCCATATAGTCCTGTGAGATGAACTACGCTTCTTAGATTCCAGGGTGTGTGTTGAGATGAACTACACTTCTTCGATTCGACGGAGTCCGTTGAGATGAACTACACTTCTTCGATTCCAGGGCGTGTGTTGAGATGAATTACACTTGTTATGTTGAATATAGTCCTGTGAGATGAACTACGCTTCTTAGATTCCAGGGTGTGTGTTGAGATGAACTACACTTCTTCGATTCGACGGAGTCCGTTGAGATGAACTACACTTCTTCGATTCCAGGGCGTGTGTTGAGATGAATTACACTTGTTATGTTCCCTGTGAGATATAGATTCCAGGGGTGTGTGAGATGAACTACGCTTCTTAGATTCCGAGGGTGTGTGTTGAGATGAATTACACTTCTTCGATTCGACGGAGTCCGTTGAGATGAACTACACTTCTTCGATTCCAGGGTGTGTGTTGAGATGAATTACAGTTGTTATGTTCCATATAGTCCTGTGAGATGAACTACACTTCTTCGATTCCTTAGATTATGTTCATATAGGTGAGATGAACTATGACTTCTTCGATTCCAACTACACTTCTTCGATTCGACGGAGTCCGTTGAGATGAACTACACTTCTTCGATTCCAGGGTGTGTTGAGATGAATTACACTTGTTATGTTCCATATAGTCCTGTGAGATGAACTACGCTTCTTAGATTCCAGGGTGTGTGTTGAGATGAACTACACTTCTTCGATTCGACGGAGTCCGTTGAGATGAACTACATTTTCTTCGATTCCAGGGTGTGTTGAGATGAATTACACTTGTTATGTTCCATATAGTCCTGTGAGATGAACTACGCTTAGATTCAGGGTGTGTGTTGAGATTCCAGTGAGATGTGTTGAGATGAACTACACTTCTTCGATTCGACGGAGTCCGTTGAGATGAATGAACACTTCTTCGATTCCAGGGCGTGTGTTGAGATGAATTACACTTGTTATGTTCCATATAGTCCTGTGAGATGAACTACGCTTCTTAGATTCCAGGGTGTGTGTTGAGATGAACTACACTTCTTCGATTCGACGGAGTCCGTTGAGATGAACTACACTTCTTCGATTCCAGGGCGTGTGTTGAGATGAATGAGATACACTTAGATTATGTTTCCTTCGATTCGACGGATAGTCCTTCGATTGTGAGATGAACTACGCTTCTTAGATTCCAGGGGTGTGTTGAGATGAACTACACTTCTTCGATTCGACGGAGTCCGTTGAGATGAACTACACTTCTTCGATTCCAGGGCGTGTGTTGAGATGAATTACACTTGTTATGTTCCATATAGTCCTGTGAGATGAACTACGCTTCTTAGATTCCAGGGTGTGTGTTGAGATGAACTACACTTCTTCGATTCGACGGAGTCCGTTGAGATGAACTACACTTCTTCGATTCCAGGGCGTGTGTTGAGATGAATTACACTTGTTATGTTCCATATAGTCCTGTGAGATGAACTACGCTTCTTAGATTCCAGGGTGTGTGTTGAGATGAACTACACTTCTTCGATTCGACGGAGTCCGTTGAGATGAACTACACTTCTTCGATTCCAGGGCGTGTGTTGAGATGAATTACACTTGTTATGTTCCATATAGTCCTGTGAGATGAACTACGCTTTTAGATTCCAGGGTGTGTGTTGAGATGAACTACACTTCTTCGATTCGACGGAGTCCGTTGAGATGAACTACACTTCTTCGATTCCAGGGCGTGTGAGTTGAGATGAATTACACTTAGATTCCAGGGTGTGTGTAGAGATGTTCCATCGATATAGTTGTGAGATGAACTACATTTCTTAGATTCCAGGGGTGTGTTGAGATGAATGTTCCATATACACTTCTTAGATTCGAGATGAGTCCGATTCGACGGAGTCCGTTGGAGTTGAACTACACTTCTTCGATTCCAGGGCGTGTGTTGAGATGAATTACACTTGTTATGTTTCATATAGTCCTGTGAGATTTTAGATTCCAGGGTCGTGTGAGATGAACTACTTCTTAGATTCCAGGGTCGTGTGTTGAGATGAACTACGACGGAGTCCGTTGAGATGAACTACACTTCTTCGATTCCAGGGCTTCGATTCGACATAGTCCGTTGAGATGGAGATTCCGTTGAGATGAACTACACTTTTCGATTCCAGGGCGTGTGTTGAGATGAATTACACTTGTTATGTTCCATATAGTCCTGTGAGATGAACTACGCTTCTTAGATTCCAGGGTGTGTGTTGAGATGAACTACACTTCTTCGATTCGACGGAGTCCGTTGAGATGAACTACACTTCTTCGATTCCAGGGCGTGTGTTGAGATGAATTACACTTGTTATGTTCCATATAGTCCTGTGAGATGAACTACGCTTCTTAGATTCCAGGGTGTGTGTTGAGATGAACTACACTTCTTCGATTCGACGGAGTCCGTTGAGATGAACTACACTTCTTCGATTCCAGGGCGTGTGTTGAGATGAATTACACTTGTTATGTTCCATATAGTCCTGTGAGATGAACTACGCTTCTTAGATTCCAGGGTGTGTGTTGAGATGAACTACACTTCTTCGATTCGACGGAGTCCGTTGAGATGAACTACACTTCTTCGATTCCAGGGCGTGTGTTGAGATGAATTACACTTGTTATGTTCCATATAGTCCTGTGAGATGAACTACGCTTCTTAGATTCCAGGGTGTGTGTTGAGATGAACTACACTTCTTCGATTCGACGGAGTCCGTTGAGATGAACTACACTTCTTCGATTCCAGGGCGTGTGTTGAGATGAATTACACTTGTTATGTTCCATATAGTCCTGTGAGATGAACTACACTTCTTAGATTCCAGGGTGTGTGTTGAGATGAACTACACTTCTTCGATTCGACGGAGTCCGTTGAGATGAACTACACTTCTTCGATTCCAGGGCGTGTGTTGAGATGAATTACACTTGTTATGTTTCATATAGTCCTGTGAGATGAACTACGCTTCTTAGATTCCAGGGTGTGTGTTGAGATGAACTACACTTCTTCGATTCGACGGAGTCCGTTGAGATGAACTACACTTCTTCGATTCCAGGGCGTGTGTTGAGATGAATTACACTTGTTATGTTCCATATAGTCCTTAGATTCCAGGGTGAGATGAACTGAACACTTCTTAGATTCCAGGGGGTTGAGATGTGTTGAGATGAACTACACTTCTTCGATTCGACGGAGTCCGTTGAGATGAACTACACTTCTTCGATTCCAGGGCGTGTGTTGAGATGAATTACACTTGTTATGTTCCATATAGTCCTGTGAGATGAATATAGTCCTGTGAGATGAACTACACTTGTTCGATTCGACGGAGTCCGTTGAGATGAACTACACTTCTTAGATTCCGTGTTGAGATGGGTTGTGTGTTGAGATGAACATACTTAGATTCCAGGGTGTTCTTCGATTCGACGGAGTCCGTTGAGATGAACTACACTTCTTAGATTCCAGGGCGTGTGTTGAGATGAATTACACTTGTTATGTTCCATATAGTCCTGTGAGATGAACTACGCTTCTTAGATTCCAGGGTGTGTGTTGAGATGAACTACACTTCTTCGATTCGACGGAGTCCGTTGAGATGAACTACACTTCTTCGATTCCAGGGCGTGTGTTGAGATGAATTACACTTGTTATGTTCCATATAGTCCTGTGAGATGAACTACGCTTCTTAGATTCCAGGGTGTGTGTTGAGATGAACTACACTTCTTCGATTCGACGGAGTCCGTTGAGATGAACTACACTTCTTCGATTCCAGGGCGTGTGTTGAGATGAATTACACTTGTTATGTTCCATATAGTCCTGTGAGATGAACTACGCTTCTTAGATTCCAGGGTGTGTGTTGAGATGAACTACACTTCTTCGATTCGACGGAGTCCGTTGAGATGAACTCTTCTTCGATTCCAGGGCGTGTGTTGAGATGAATTACACTTGTTATGTTCCATATAGTCCTGTGAGATGAACTACGCTTCTTAGATTCCAGGGTGTGTGAACTGGAGATGAATTACACTTCTTCGATTCGACGGAGTCCGTTGAGATGAACTACACTTCTTCGATTCCAGGGCGTGTGTTGAGATGAATTACACTTGTTATGATTCGACGGAGTCCGTTGAGATGAACTACGCTTCTTAGATTCCAGGGTGTGTGTTGAGATGAATTACACTTCTTCGATTCCATATAGTCCGTTGGAGATGAACTACACTTCTTCGATTCCAGGGCGATTGTTGAGATGAATTACACTTGTTATGTTCCATATAGTCCTGTGAGATGAAACGCTTCTTAGATTCCAGGGTGTGTGTTGAGATGAATTACACTTCTTCGATTCGACGGAGTCCGTTGAGATGAACTACACTTCTTCGATTCCAGGGGTGTGTTGAGATGAATTACACTTGTTATGTTCCATATAGTCCTGTGAGATGAACTACGCTTCTTAGATTCCAGGGTGTGTGTTGAGATGAACTACACTTCTTCGATTCGACGGAGTCCGTTGAGATGAACTACACTTCTTCGATTCCAGGGCGTGTGATTTGAGATGAATTACACTTGTTATGTTCCATATAGTCCTGTGAGATGAACTACGCTTCTTAGATTCCAGGTGTGTGTTGAGATGAACTACACTTCTTCGATTCGACGGAGTCCGTTGAGATGAACTACACTTCTTCGATTCCAGGGCGTGTGTTGAGATGAATTACACTTGTTATGTTTCATATAGTCCTGTGAGATGAACTACGCTTCTTAGATTCCAGGGTGTGTGTTGAGATGAACTACACTTCTTCGATTCGACGGAGTCCGTTGAGATGAACTACACTTCTTCGATTCCAGGGCGTGTGTTGAGATGAATTACACTTGTTATGTTCCATATAGTCCTGTGAGATGAACTACGCTTCTTAGATTCCAGGGTGTGTGTTGAGATGAACAACACTTCTTCGATTCGACGGAGTCCGTTGAGATGAACTACACTTCTTCGATTCCAGGGCGTGTGTTGAGATGAATTACACTTGTTATGTTTCATATAGTCCTGTGAGATGAACTACGCTTCTTAGATTCCAGGGTGAGATGTGTGTTGAGATGAACTACACTTCTTCGATTCGGAGTCCGTTGAGATGAACTACACTTCTTCGATTCCAGGGCGTGTGTTGAGATGAATTACAATTTGTTATGTTCCATACGGAGTTCTTGAGATGAACTCTTAGATTCCAGGGTGTGTGTTGAGATGAACTACTTTTCTTTTTCATATAGTGACGGAGTCCGTTGAGATGAACTACACTTTTAGATTCCAGGGCGTGTGTTGAGATGAATTACACTTGTTATGTTCCATATAGTATTGTGAGATGAACTACTTCTTAGATTCCAGGGTGTGTGTTGAGATGAACTAGTTACTTCTTCGATTCTGACGGAGTCCGTTGAGATGAACTACACTTCTTCGATTCCAGGGCGTGTGTTGAGATGAATTACACTTGTTATGTTCCATATAGTCCTGTGAGATGAACTACGCTTCTTAGATTCCAGGGTGTGTTGAGATGAGATGAACACTTCTTCGATTCGACGGAGTCCGTTGAGATGAACTACACTTCTTCGATTCCAGGGCGTGTGTTGAGATGAATTACACTTGTTATGTTCCATATAGTCCTGTGAGATGAACTACACTTCTTAGATTCCAGGGGTGTGTTGAGATGAACTACACTTCTTCGATTCGACGGAGTCCGTTGAGATGAACTACACTTCTTCGATTCCAGGGTGTGTGTTGAGATGAATTACACCTGTTATGTTCCATATAGTCCTGTTAGATGAACTACGCTTCTTAGATTCCAGGGTGTGTGTTGAGATGAATTACACTTCTTCGATTCGACGGAGTCCGTTGAGATGAACTACATTTCTTCGATTCCAGGGCGTGTGTTGAGATGAATTACACTTGTGAGATATGGATCTACCTTCTTAGATTCCAGGGAGTGTGTTGAGATGAATTAACTTCTTCGATTCACATGTTTGTCCTGTGTGAGATGAACTACTTAGATTCCAGGGTGTGTGTTGAGATGAATTACTTGTTATGTTCCATATAGTCCTGTGAGATGAACTACGACTTAGATTCCAGGGTGTGTGTTGAGATGAACTACACTTCTTTGATTCGACGGAGTGAGATGAACTACACTTCTTCGATTCCAGGGCGTGTGTTGAGATGAATTACACTTGTTATGTTCCATATAGTCCTTAGATTGTGAGATGAATGATTCATATAGTCCTGTGAGATGAACTAATTCTTAGATTCCAGGGTGTGTGTTGAGATGAACTACACTTCTTCGATTCGACGTAGTCCGTTGAGATGAACTACACTTCTTAGATTCCAGGGCGTGTGTTGAGATGAATTACACTTGTTATGTTCCTTGTTATATAGTCCTGTGAGATGAACTACGCTTCTTAGATTCCAGGGGTGTGTTGAGATGAACTACACTTCTTCGATTCGACGGAGTCCGTTGAGATGAACTACACTTCTTCGATTCCAGGGCGTGTGTTGAGATGAATTACACTTGTTTGAGATCATTTGTTATGTTCCATATAGTCCTGTGAGATGAACTACTTCTTAGATTCCAGGGTGTGTGTTGAGATGAACTACACTTCTTCGATTCGACGGAGTCCGTTGAGATGAACTACACTTCTTGATTCCAGGCGTGTGTTGAGATGAATTACACTTGTTATGTTCCATATAGTCCTGTGAGATGAAACTTCTTAGATTCCAGGGTGTGTGTTGAGATGAACTACTTCTTCGATTCGACGGAGTCTGTTGAGATGAACTACACTTCTTCGATTCCAGGGCGTGTGTTGAGATGAATTACACTTGTTATGTTCCATATAGTCCTGTGAGATGAACTACACTTCTTAGATTCCAGGGTGTGTGTTGAGATGAACAACACTTCTTCGATTCGACGGAGTCCGTTGAGATGAACTACATTCTTCGATTCCAGGGCGTGTGTTGAGATGAATTACTTGTTATGTTATAGTTCCATATAGATTCCAGGGTGTGTGTTGAGATGAACTTCTTCGATTCGATTTGAGTCCGTTGAGATGAACTACATTTCTTCGATTCCAGGGCGTGTGTTGAGATGAATTACAATTTGTTATGTTCCATATAGTCCTGTGAGATTACGCTTCTTAGATTCCAGGGAGTGTGTTGAGATGAACTACACTTCTTCGATTCCACGGAGTCCGTTGAGATGAACTACATTCGATTCCAGGGGTGTTGAGATGAATTAATTTGTTATGTTCCATATAGTCCTGTGAGATGAACCACGCTTCTTAGATTCCAGGGGTGTGTTGAGATGAACTACACTTCTTCGATTCGACGGAGTCCGTTGAGATGAACTACACTTCTTCGATTCCAGGGCGTGTGTTGAGATGAATTACACTTGTTATGTTCTGTGAGATATAGTCCTGTGAGATGAACTACGACTTCTTAGATTCCAGGTGTGTGTTGAGATGTGAGATGAACACTTCTTCGATTCGACGGAGTCCGTTGAGATGAACTACACTTCTTCGATTCCAGGGCGTGTGTTGAGATGAATTACACTTGTTATGTTCCTTATAGTCCTGTGAGATGAACTACGCTTCTTAGATTCCAGGGTGTGTGTTGAGATGAATTACACTTCTTCGATTCGACGGAGTCCGTTGAGATGAACTACACTTCTTCGATTCCAGGGCGTGTGTTGAGATGAATTACACTTGTTATGTTCCATATAGTCGTGTGAGATGAACTACACTTTAGATTCCAGGGGTGTGTTGAGATGAATTACACTTCTTCGATTCGACGGAGTCCGTTGAGATGAACTATTCTTCGATTCCAGGGCGTGTGTTGAGATGAATTACACTTGTTATGTTCCATATAGTCCTGTGAGATGAACTACGCTTCTTAGATTCCAGGGGTGTGTTGAGATGAACTACACTTCTTCGATTCGACGGAGTCAGGGCGTTGAGATGAATTACACTTGTTATGTTCCTTCGATTCCAGGGCGTGTGTTGAGATGAATTACACTTGTTATGTTCCATATAGTCCTGTGAGATGAACTACGCTTCTTAGATTCCAGGTGTGTGTTGAGATGAACTACACTTCTTTCGACGATTGAACTACATGGAGTCCAGGTGTGTGTTGAGATGAACTATTTTGTTATGTTCCATATAGACCGTTGAGCGAACTTCTTCGATTCCAGGGTGTGTGTTGAGATGGCTTCTTCGATTCGACGGAATCGTTGAGATGAATTCGATTCCAGGGCGTGTGTTGAGATGAATTCCATATAGTCCTGTGAGATGAACTACGCTTCTTAGATTCCAGGGTGTGTTGAGATGAATTACACTTCTTCGATTCGACGGAGTCCGTTGAGATGAACTACACTCTTCGATTCCAGGGCGTGTGTTGAGATGAATTACACTTGTTATGTTCCATATAGTCCCGTGAGATGAACTACACTTCTTAGATTCCAGGGGTGTGTTGAGATGAACTACACTTCTTCGATTCGACGGAGTCCGTTGAGATGAACTACACTTCTTCGATTCCAGGGCGTGTGTTGAGATGAATTACACTTGTTATGTTCCATATAGTCCTGTGAGATGAACTACGCTTTAGATTCCAGGGTGTGTTGAGATAAACTACGCTTCTTCGATTCGACGGAGTCCGTTGAGATGAACTAGATTCGATTCCAGGGCGTGTTGAGATGAATTACACTTGTTATGTTCCATATAGTCCTGTGAGATGAACTACGCTTCTTAGATTCCAGGGTGTGTGTTGAGATGAACAACACTTCTTCGATTCGACGGAGTCCGTTGAGATGAACTACACTTCTTCGATTCCAGGGCGTGTGTTGAGATGAATTACACTTGTTATGTTCCATATAGTCCTGTGAGATGAACTGAGATGAACTACACTTCTTTAGATTCCGTTGAGGGATTGTGTGTTGAGATGAATTACACTTGTTATGTTCGATATAGTCGTGTGAGATGAACTCCTTAGTTGAGATGAACTCGACGACTTCTTCGATTCCAGGGCGTGTGTTGAGATGAATTACACTTGTTATGTTCCATATAGTCCTGTGAGATGAACTACGCTTCTAGATTCCAGGGTGTGAGATGAACTACACTCTTCGATTCGACGGAGTCCGTTGAGATGAACTACACTTCTTCGATTCCAGGGCGTGTGTTGAGATGAATTACACTTGTTATGTTCCATATAGTCCTGTGAGATGAACTACGCTTCTTAGATTCCAGGGTGTGTGTTGAGATTGAGGGTGTAAAAGGAGATGAACTACACTTCTTCGATTCGACGGAGTCCGTTGAGATGAACTACACTTCTTCGATTCCAGGGCGTGTGTTGAGATGAATTAACTTGTTATGTTCCATATAGTCCTGTGAGATGAACTACACTTCTTAGATTCCAGGGGTGTGTTGAGATGAACTACACTTCTTCGATTCGACGGAGTCCGTTTGAGATGAACTACACTTCTTCGATTCCAGGGCGTGTGTTGAGATGAATTACACTTGTTATGTTCCATATAGTCCTGTGAGATGAACTACGCTTTTAGATTCCAGGGTGTGTGTTGAGATGAACTACACTTCTTCGATTCGACGGAGTCCGTTGAGATGAACTACACTTCTTCGATTCCAGGGCGTGTGTTGAGATGAATTACACTTGTTATGTTCCATATAGTCCTGTGAGATGAACTACGCTTCTTAGATTCCAGGGGTGTGTGTTGAGATGAATTACACTTCTTCGATTCGACGGAGTCCGTTGAGATGAACTACACTTCTTCGATTCCAGGGTGTTGAGATGTTGAGATGAACCGTTGAGATGAACTACACTTCTTCTGTGATTCCAGGGCGTGTGTTGAGATGAATTACACTTGTTATGTTATAGTGTCCTGTGAGATGAACTACGCTTCTTAGATTCCAGGGTGTGTGTTATGTTCCATATAGTTGAGATGAACTACTTTAGATTCCAGGGTGTGTTTCTTCGATTCGACGAGTCCGTTGAGAGTCCGTTGAGATGAACTCTTCGATTCCAGGGGTGTGTGTTGAGATGAATTACACTTGTTATGTTCCATATATAGTGTGTGATGAACAACGCTTCTTAGATTCCAGGATGTGTGTTGAGATGAACTACACTTCTTCGATTCGACGGAGTACGTTGAGATGAACTACACTTCTTCGATTCCAGTGCGTGTGTTGAGATGAATTACACTTGTTATGTTCCATATAGTCCGTTGAGATGAACTACACTTTCTTAGATTCCAGGGGTGTGTGAGAGATGAACTATTCCACTTCTTCGATTCGACGGAGTCCGTTGAGATGAACTACGCTTCTTAGATTCCAGGGCGTGTGTTGAGATGAATTACACTTGTTATGTTCCATATAGTCTTGTGAGATGAACTACACTTCTTAGATTCCAGGGTGTGTGTTGAGATGAACTACACTTCTTCGATTCGACGGAGTCCGTTGAGATGAACTACACTTCTTCGATTCCATAGCGTGTGTTGAGATGAATTACACTTGTTATGTTCCATATAGTCCTGTGAGATGAAGTACGTTTCTTAGATTCCAGGGTGTGTGTTGAGATGAACAACACTTCTTCGATTCGACGGAGTCCGTTGAGATGAACTACACTTCTTCGATTCCAGGGCGTGTGTTGAGATGAATTACACTTGTTATGTTCCATATAGTCCTGTGAGATGAACTACACTTCTTAGATTCCAGGGTGTGTGTTGAGATGAACTACACTTCTTCGATTCCACGGAGTGTGTTGAGATGAACTACACTTCTTCGATTCCAGGCGTGTATTGAGATGTTATGTTCCATATAGTCCTGTGAGATGAACTACGCTTCTTAGATTCCAGGGTGTGTGTTGAGATGAATTACACTTCTTCGATTCGACGGAGTCCGTTGAGATGAACCACTTCTTCGATTCCAGGGCGTGTGTTGAGATGAATTACACTTGTTATGTTCCATATAGTCCCGTGAGATGAACTACGCTTCTTAGATTCCAGGGGTGTGTTGAGATGAACTACACTTCTTCGATTCGACGGAGTCCGTTGAGATGAACTACACTTCTTCGATTCCAGGGCGTGTGTTGAGATGAATTACAGGGTGTTGTTATGTTCCATATAGTCCGGAGTGTTGAGATGAACTACACTTCTTAGATTCCAGGGTGTGTTGAGATGAGATGAACTGTGAGATGAACTTCTTCTTAGATTCCGACGGATGTCCGATTGAGATGAGATGAACTTCTTCGATTCCAGGGCGTGTGTTGAGATGAATTACATTTGTTATGTTCCATATAGTCCTGTGAGATGAACTACACTTCTTAGATTCCAGGGTGTGTGTTGAGATGAACTACACTTCTTCGATTCGACGGAGTCCGTTGAGATGAACTACACTTCTTCGATTCAGGGGCGTGTGTTGAGATGAATTACACTTGTTATGTTCCATATAGTCCTGTGAGATGAACTACACTTCTTAGATTCCAGGGTGTGTGATGTTGAGATGAACTACACTTCTTAGATTCCAGGGGCGTGATGAGATGACTTGTTATGTTCCATAGTCCGTTGAGATGAACTACGCTTCTTAAATTCCAGGGCGTGTGTTGAGATGAATTACACTTGTTATGTTTCATATAGTCCTGTGAGATGAACTACACTTCGTAGATTCCAGGGTGTGTGTTGAGATGAACTACACTTCTTTGATTCGACGGAGTCCGTTGAGATGAACTACACTTCTTCGATTCCAGGGCGTGTGTTGAGATGAATTACACTTGTTATGTTCCATATTGTCCTTGAGATGAGATGAATCTTAAATTCCAGGGCGTTCTTAGATTCCAGTTATGTTTCATATAGTCCTGTGAGATGAACTCGTAGACACTTCTTCGATTCGACGGAGTCCGTTGAGATGAACTACACTCTTCGATTCCAGGGCGGGTGTTGAGATGAATTACACTTGTTATGTTCCATATAGTCCTGTGAGATGAACTACTTAGATTCCAGGAGTTTCTTAGATTCCAGGGTGTGTGTTGAGATGAACTACACTTCTTTCGATTCGACGGAGTCCGTTGAGATGAACTACACTTCTTCGATTCCAGGGCGTGTGTTGAGATGAATTACACTTGTTATGTTTCATATAGTCCTGTGAGATGAACTACGCTTCTTAGATTCCAGGGCGTGTGTTGAGATGAATTACACTTGTTATGTTCCATATAGTCCTGTGAGATGAACTACACTTCTTAGATTCCAGGGTGTGTGTTGAGATGAACTACAATTCTTCGATTCGACGGAGTCCGTTGAGATGAACTACACTTCTTCGATTCCAGGGCGTGTGTTGAGGTGAATTACACTTGTTATGTTCCATAGTCCTGTGAGATGAACTACACTTCTTAGATTCCAGGGGTGTGTTGAGATGAATTACACTTCTTCGATTCGACGGAGTCCGTTGAGATGAACTACACTTCTTAGATTCCAGGGCGTGTGTTGAGATGAATTACACTTGTTATGTTCCATAGTCCTGTGAGATGAACTACACTTCTTAGATTCCAGGGTGTGTGTTGAGATGAATTACACTTCTTCTTCGATTCGACGGAGTCCGTTGAGATGAATAGTCCTGTCAGATGAACTTCTTTAGATTCCAGGGCGTGTGTTGAGATGAATTACACTTGTTATGTTCCATATAGTCCTGTGAGATGAACTACGCTTCTTAGATTCCAGGGTGTGTGTTGAGATGAATTACACTTCTTCGATTCCCGACGGAGTCCTGTGAGATGAACTACACTTCTTCGATTCCAGGGCGAATTACACTTTTGTGTTGAGTCCTGATGGAGATGAATTAGACAGGTGTGTGTTGAGATGTTCCATATAGGCCCGTAGAGATGAACTACGCTTCTTAGATTCCAGGGTGTGTGTTGAGATGAATTTACACTTCTTCGATTCGACGGAGTCCGTTGAGATGAACTACACTTCTTCGATTCCAGGGCGTGTGTTGAGATGAATTACACTTGTTATGTTCTATATAGTCCTGTGAGATGAACTACGCTTCTTAGATTCCAGGGTGTGTGTTGAGATGAACTACACTTCTTCGATTCGACGGAGTCCGTTGAGATGAACTACATTTTCTTCGATTCCAGGGCGTGTGTTGAGATGAATTACACTTGTTATGTTCCATATAGTCCTGTGAGATGAACTACGCTTCTTAGATTCCAGGGGTGTGTTGAGATGATGAACACATCTTCTTCGATTCGACGGAGTCCGTTGAGGATGAACTACACTTCTTCGATTCCAGGGCGTGTGTTGAGATGAATTACACTTGTTATGTTCCTGTGAGATGAACTACACTTCTTAGATTCCAGGGCGTGTGTTGAGATGAATTACATTCGATTTAGATGGTTCGTTGAGGATCCAGCGCTTCTTCGATTCAGGGCGTGTGTTGAGATGAATTACACTTGTTATATTCCATATAGTCCTGTGAGATGAACTACTTCTTAGATTCCAGGGTGTGTGTTGAGATGAACTACACTTCTTCGATTCGACGGAGTCCGTTGAGATGAACTACACTTTCGATTCCAGGGCGTGTGTTGAGATGAATTACACTTGTTATGTTCCATATAGTCCTGTGGAGATGAACTAATTTCTTAGATTCCAGGGTGTGTTGAGATGAATGAACTTCTTCGGACGGAGTTGTTGAGATCGACGGAGTCCGTTGAGATGAACTATTTTGTTCTTCGATTCCAGGGCGTGTGTTGAGATGAATTACACTTGTTATGATTCGATATAGTCCTGTGAGATGAACTACGCTACTTCTTAGATTCCAGGGGCAAAGGAGTGTTGGAGATGAACTACACTTCTTCGATTCCAGGGTGTGTTGAGATCCTTCTTTGAGTCCTGAGATGAACTACACTTCTTAGATTCCAGGGCGTGTGTTGAGATGAATTACACTTGATTATGTTCCATATTAGTCCTGTGAGATGAACTACTCTTCTTAGATTCCAGGGTGTGTGTTGAGATGAACTACACTTCTTCGATTCGACGGAGTCCGTTGAGATGAACTACACTTCTTCGATTCCAGGGCGTGTGTGGAGATGAATTACACTTGTTATGTTCCGTATAGTCGTGTGAGATGAACTACGCTTCTTAGATTCCAGGCTGTGTGTTGAGATGAACTACACTTCTTCGATTCGACGGAGTCCGTTGAGATGAACTACACTTCTTCGATTCCAGGGCGTGTGTTGAGATGAATTAATTTGTTATGTTCCATATAGTCCTGTGAGATGAATGCTTTTAGATTCCAGGGTGATGAGAGATGAACTTACGATTTAGATTCCAGGGTGTTGTTGAGATGAACTACGCTTCTTCGATTCGACGGAGTCCGTTGAGATGAACTACACTTCTTCGATTCCAGGGCGTGTGTTGAGATGAATTACACTTGTTATGTTCCATATAGTCCTGTGAGATGAACCGAACTTCTTAGATTCCAGGGTGTGTGTTGAGATGAATTACACTTCTTCGATTCGACGGAGTCCGTTGAGATGAACTACTCTTCTTCGATTCCAGGGCGTGTGTTGAGATGAATTACACTTGTTATGTTCCATATAGTCCTGTGAGATGAACTACACACTTCTTAGATTCCAGGGTGTGTTGATGTTTTGTTATGAACTACACTTCTTCGATCTGACGGAGTCCGTTGAGATGAACTACACTTCTTCGATTCCAGGGCGTGTGTTGAGATGAATTACACTTGTTATGTTCCATATAGTCCTGTGAGATGAACTACACTTCTTAGATTCCAGGGTGTGTTGAGATGAATTTAACTTCTTCGATTCGACGGAGTCCGTTGAGATGAACTACACTTCTTCTTGATTCCAGGGCGTGTGTTGAGATGAATTACACTTGTTATGTTCATATAGTTGAGATGAACTACGCTTCTTAGATTCCTTGAGATGAACGAACGATTCGACGGAGTCTGTTGGGAGACGAACTAGATTCCGATTCAGGCGTGTTGAGATGAAAGATTGGTTATGTTCCATATAGTCCTGTGAGATGAACAACACTTCTTAGATTCCAGGGTGTGTTGAGATGAACTACACTTCTTCGATTCGACGGAGTCCGTTGAGATGAACTACACTTCTTCGATTCCATGGCGTGTGTGGAGATGAATTACAATTTTGTTATAGTGGAGATCCATTAGATTCCAGGGTGTGTGTTGAGATGAACTACACTTCATCGATTCGACTTGAGATGAACTACACTTCTTCGATTCCAGGGTGTGTGTTGAGATGAATCATGTTACACTATTTCGATTCGACGGAGTCCGTTGAGATGAACTACACTTCTTCTTCGATTCCAGGGCGTGTGTTGAGATGAATTACACTTGTTATGTTCCATATAGTCCTGTGAGATGAACTACACTGTAGATTCCAGGGTGTGTGTTGAGATGAAACTACACTTCTTTGATTCGACGGAGTCCGTTGGAGATGAACTACACTTCTTCGATTCCAGGGCGTGTTGAGATGAATTACACTTGTTATATGTTCCATATAGTCCTGTGAGATGAACTACGCTTCTTAGATTCCAGGGCGTGTGTTGAGATTACACTTGTTATGTTCCATATAGTCTGTGTGGATTCGACGGATTCCGTTGAGATGAACTACACTTCTTCGATTCGACGGAGTGTGTTGAGATGAACTACACTTCTTCGATTCCAGGGCGTGTGTTGAGATGAATTACACTTGTTATGTTCCATATAGTCCTGTGAGATGAACTACGCTTCTTAGATTCCAGGGCGTGTGTTGAGATGAACAACACTTCTTCGATTCGACGGAGTCCGTTGAGATGATTCGATTCCAGGGCGTGTGTTGAGATCTTTTTGTTGAGTCCTGTTGAGATGAACTACACTTCTTCGATTCCAGGGTGTGTGTTGAGATGAATTACACTTGTTATGTTCCATATAGTCCGTGAGATGAACTACACTTCTTAGATTCCAGGGGTGTGTTGAGATGAATTATGTTCCATATAGTCTTGGAGATTCGACGCTTCTTAGATTCCGTTGAGATGAACTACACTTCGATTCGATTCCAGGGATTCCAGGTGTGTTGAGATGAATTACATTTGTTATGTTCCATATAGTCCCAGGGTGAGATGGATGAACAACACTTCTTAGATTCCACGGAGTGTGTTGAGATGAACTACACTTCTTCGATTCGACGGAGTGTGTTGAGATGAACTACATATATCCTTGAGATGAACTTTCAGGGCGTGTGTTGAGATGAATTACACTTGTTATGTTGTTCCATATAGTCCTGTGAGATGAACTACACTTCTTAGATTCCAGGGTGTGTTGAGATGAACTACATTTCTTCGATTCGAACTACTTCTTCGATTCGACGACGTTGAGATGGAGCTTCCAGGGCGTGTGTTGAGATGTAGACACTTGTTATGTTCCATATAGTCCTGTGAGATTCTTCTTAGATTCCAGGGCGTGTGTTGAGATGACACTTCTTCGATTCGACACGTTGTTATGTTCCATATAGTCGTGTGGAGATGAACTACACTTCTTAGATTCCAGGGTGTGTGTTGAGATGAACTACACTTCTTCGATTCGACGGAGTCCGTTGAGATGAACTACACTTCTTCGATTCAGGGCGTGTGTTGAGATGAATTACATTTTTATGTTCCATATAGTCCTGTGGAGATGAACTACACTTCTTAGATTCCAGGGTGTGTGTTGAGATGAACTACACTTCTTCGATTCGACGGAGTCCGTTGAGATGAACTACGCTTTTTCGATTCCAGGGCGTGTGTTGAGATGAATTATTTTGTTATGTTCCATATAGTCCTGTGAGATGAACTACTTCTTAGATTCCAGGGTCTGTGTTGAGATGAACTACACTTCTTTCGATTCGACGGAGTCCGTTGAGATGAACTACACTTCTTCGATTCAGGGTGTGTTGAGATGAATTACACTTGTTATGTTCCATATTGTCCGTGTGAGATGAACTACACTTCTTAGATTCCATATGGTGTGTGTTGAGATGAACTACTTCTTAGATTTCTTGTGTGTTGAGATGATTCTTAGATTCCGGAGTCGTTGAGATAAACTACCTTCTTAGATTCAGGGCGTGTGTTGAGATGAATTACATTTGTTATGTTCCATATAGTCCTGTGAGATGAACTACTTCTTAGATTCCAGGGTGTGTGTTGAGATGAACTACACTTCTTCGATTCGACGGAGTCCGTTGAGATGAACTACACTTCTTCGATTCCAGGGCGTGTGTTGAGATGAATTACACTTGTTATGTTCCATATAGTCCTGTGAGATGAACTACGCTCTTAGATTCCAGGGTGTGTGTTGAGATGAACTACACTTCTTCGATTCGACGGAGTCCGTTGAGATGAACTACACTTCTTCGATTCCAGGGCGTGTGTTGAGATGAATTACACTTGTTATGTTCCCATATAGTCCTGTGAGATGAACTACACTTCTTAGATTCCAGGGTGTGTTGAGATTGAGATAAACATTGAGATGAACTACACTTCTTCGATTCGTGTGTTGAGATGAATTGCACTTGGAGTCGTTGAGATTGAACTACACTTCTTCGATTCCAGGGGGGCGTCTTTGATTCCAGATGTGAATTAACACTTGTTATGTTCCAGGGCGTGTGTTGAGATGAGTACGCTTCTTAGATTCGACGGAGGTGAGATGTGTTGAGATGACGGACTAGTCCTTAGATTCGACGGAGTGTGTTGAGATGAACTATTACTTGAGATGAACTTCGATTCCAGGGCGTGTGTTGAGATGAATTACACTTGTTATGTTCCATATAGTCCTGTGAGATGAACAACACTTTTCTTAGATTCCAGGGTGTGTGTTGAGATGAACTACACTTCTTCTTCGATTCGACGGAGTCCGTTGAGATGAACTACACTTCTTCGATTCCAGGGCGTGTTTGAGATGAATTACACTTGTTCCATATAGTCCTGTGAGATGAACTACATCTTAGATTCCAGGGTGTGTGTTGAGATGAACTACACTTCTTTGATTCCACGGAGTCCGTTGAGATGAACTACACTTCTTAGAGGGCGTGTTAGGAGATGAATTACACTTGTTATGTTCCATATAGTTGAGATGAACTACGCTTTAGATTCCAGGGTGTGTGTTGAGATGAACTACACTTCTTCGATTCGACGGAGTCCGTTGAGATGAACTACACTTCTTCGATTCCAGGGCGTGTGTTGAGATGAATTACACTTGTTATGTTCCATATAGTCCTGTGAGATGAACTACACTTCTTAGATTCCAGGGTGTGTTGAGATGAACTACACTTCTTCGATTCGACGGAGTCCGTTGAGATGAACTACACCTTCTTCGATTCCAGGGCGTGTGTTGAGATGAATTACACTTGTTATGTTCCATATAGTCCTGTGAGATGAACTACCTTCTTAGATTCCAGGGTGTGTTGAGATGAACTACACTTCTTCGATTCGACGGAGTCCGTTGAGATGAACTACACTTCTTCGATTCCAGGGCGTGTGTTGAGATGAATTACACTTGTTATGTTCCATATAGTCTTGTGAGATGAACTACGCTTCTTAGATTCCAGGGTGTGTGTTGAGATGAACTACACTTCTTCGATTCGACGGGAGTCCGTTGAGATGAACTACACTTCTTCGATTCCAGGGCGTGTGTTGAGATGAATTACACTTGTTATATTTCCATATAGTCCTGTGGAGATGAACTACACTTCTTAGATTCCAGGGTGTGTGTTGAGATGAACTACACTTCTTCGATTCGACGGAGTCCGTTGAGATGAACTACACTTCTTCGATTCCAGGGCGTGTGTTGAGATGAATTACACTTGTTATGTTCCATATAGTTCCATGAATACGTCCTAGATTCCAGGCTGTGAGATGAACTACACTTTCTTAGATTCCAGGGTGTGATGAATTACATGAGATGAACCACTTAAATTCAGGGGTGTGTTTCTACATTTCTTCGATTCGACGGAGTCCGTTGAGATGAACTCCACTTCTTCGATTCCAGGGCGTGTGTTGAGAAGAATTACACTTGTTATGTTCCATATAGTCCTGTGAGATGAACTACACTTCTTAGATTCCAGGGTGTGTTGAGATGAACAACAGATTCTTCGATTCGACGGAGTCCGTTGAGATGAACTACACTTCTTCGATTCCAGGGCGTGTGTTGAGATGAATTACACTTGTTATGTTCCATATAGTCATGTGAGATGAACTACTTCTAGATTCCAGGGTGTGTCCCATATGTTGAGATGAACTACACTTCTTCGATTCGACGTAGTCCGTTGAGATGAACTACACTTCTTCGATTCCAGGGTGTGTTGAGATGAATTACACTTGTTATGTTCCATATTGTCCTTTGAGATGAACTACACTTTTAGATTCCAGGGTGTGTGTTGAGATCAACTACACTTCTTCGATTCGACGGAGTCCGTTGAGATGAACTACACTTCTTCGATTCCAGGGCGTGAGATGAGATGTTGATTCGCGGAGTCCGTTGAGATGTTCCTTATAGAATTACCTTGTTATGGTGTGAGATGAGATGAACTTTAGATTCCAGGGTGTTTGAGTTGAGATGAACTACACTTCTTCGATTCGACGTTGAGGGTCGGTTTGAGATGAGTCCGACTGAGATGAACTACACTTCTTCGATTCCAGGGCGTGTTTTGAGATGAATTTACTTGTTATGTTCCATATAGTCCTGTGAGATGAACTGGCACTTCTTAGATTCCAGGGTGTGTGTTGAGATGAACTACACTTCTTCGATTCGACGGAGTCCGTTGAGATGAACTACACTTCTTAGATTCCAGGGCGTTGAGATGTTGTTAGCTCCATATGAGATGAACTACACTTTAGATTCCATGTGGAGATGAACTACATAGTTCGACGGAGTCCGTTGAGATGAACTACGCTTCTTCGATTCCAGGCGTGTTGAGGATGAATTACACTTCTTCGATTCGTTCCATAGTCGTTGAGATGAACCACAATTAGATTCCAGGGTGTGTGATGAGACTACACTTGTTCGATTCCACGGAGTCCGTTGAGATGAACTACACTTCTTCGATTCCAGGGCGTGTGTTGAGATGACATAACTTGTTATGTTCCATAGTCCTGTGAGATGAACTACGCTTTAGATTCCAGGGTGTGTGTTGAGATAAACAACACTTCTTCGATCCACGGATGATGATGAACTACCTTCTTCGATTCCAGGGTGTGTGTTGAGATGAACTAGTCTTGTGGAGATTCTTCGGATTCCAGGGTTCGTTGAGATGAACTGAATGAACACTTCAGTTATGTGTTGAGATAAATTACATTTTGGTTATGTCCATATGGTCCTGTGAGATGAACTACGCTTCTTAGATTCCAGGGTGTGTTGGAGATGAACTACACTTCTTCGATTTCGACGGAGATTCCGTTGCTGACAGAACTACACTTCTTCGATTCTGGGGAGTGTGTTGAGATGAATTACAGGGCGTGTGTTGAGATTTCCTTGGTTATTTCTGTGAGATGAGATGAACTACACTTTTAGATTCCAGGGTGTGTGTTGAGATGAACTACACTTCTTCGATTCGGACGGAGTCCGTTGAGATGAACTACACTTCTTCGATTCCAGGGCGTGTGTTGAGATGAATTACACTTGTTATGTTCCATATAGTCCTGTGAGATGAACTAAGCTTCTTAGATTCCAGGGTGTGTGTTGAGATGAACTACATCTTCTTCGATCAACGACGGAGTCCGTTGAGATGAACTAACACTTCTTCGATTCCAGGGCGTGTGTTGAGATGAATTACACTTGTTATGTTCCATATAGTCCTGTGAGATGAACTACGCTTCTTAGATTCCAGGGTTTGTGTTGAGATGAATTAACTTCTTCGATTCGACGGACGAGATGAACTACTTCTTCGATTCAGGGCGTGTTGAGATGAATTACACTTGTTATGTTCATATATAGTCGTGTCAGATGAACTACGCTTCTTAGATTCCAGGGCGTGAGATGTTGAGATGAATTACACTTCTTCGATTCCAGGCGTGTGTTCAATATAGTCCATAGTCCTGTGAGATGAACTACGCTTCTTAGATTCCAGGGTGTGTGATTGAGATGAAATACACTTCTTCGATTCGACGGAGTCCGTTGAGATGAACTACACTTCTTCGATTCCAGGGCGTAAGATTGATGAGATGAATTACATTTTTTATGTTTCCATATAGTCCTGTGAGATGAACTACGCTTCTTAGATTCCAGGGTGTGTGTTGAGATGGGATACACTTCTTCGATTCGACGGAGTCCGTTGAGATGAACCACTTCTTCGATTCCAGGGTGTGTGTTGAGATGAATTACACTTGTTATGTTCCATATAGTCGTGTGAGATGAACTACGCTTCTTAGATTCCAGGGTGTGTGTTGAGATGAATTACACTTCTTCGATTCGACGGAGTCCGTTGAGATGAACTACACTTCTTCGATTCCAGGCGTGTGTTGAGATGAATTACACTTGTTATGTTCCATATAGTCCTGTGAGATGAACTACGCTTCTTAGATTCCAGGGTGTGTGTTGAGATGAACACACTTCTTCGATTCGACGGAGTCCGTTGAGATGAACTACACTTCTTCGATTCCAGGGCGTGTTGAGATGAATTACACTTGTTATGTTCCATATAGTCCTGTGAGATGAACTACGCTTCTTAGATTCCAGGGTGTGTGTTGAGATGAACTACGCATCTTGAACTACACCTTCTTCGATTCGAGGGGTCCGTTGAGATGAAACTACCATATTCTTGAGATTCAGATCCAGGGAGATGAACTACATTCTTCGATTCGACGGAGTTGGAGATGAATTACACTTCGATTCCATGTTCCATATAGTCCCTGTGAGATGAACTACGCTTCTTAGATTCCAGGGTGTGTGTTGAGATGAACTACACTTCTTTGATTCGACGGAGTCCGTTGAGATGAACTACACTTCTTCGATTCCAGGGCGTGTGTTGAGATGAATTACACTTGTTATGTTCCATATAGTCCTGTGAGATGAACTACGACACCTTAGATTCCAGGGTTGTGTTGAGATGAATTACACTTCTTATGATTCGACGGAGTCCGTTGAGATGAACTACACTTCTTCGATTCCAGGGCGTGTTGAGATGAATTACACTTGTTATGTTCCATATAGTCGTGTCAGATGAACTACACTTCTTAGATTCCAGGGGTGTGTTAGGATGAACTACACTTTTTTGATTCTTGGAGTCCGTTGAGATGAACTACACTTCTTCGATTCCAGGGCGTGTGTTGAGATGAATTACACTTGTTATGTTCCATATAGTCCTGTGAGATGAACTACGCTTCTTATGATTCCAGGGTGTGTGTTGAGATGAACTACACTTCTTCGATTCGACGAGATCCGTTGAGATGAACTACTTCTTCGATTCAGGGCATGTGTTGAGATGAATTACATTGTTATGTTTATATAGTCCTGTGAGATGAACTACATTCTTTAAATTCCAGGGTGTGTGAGTTGAGATGAATTACACTTCTTGTTATGTTTCCATATAGTCCTGTGGAGATGAACATTACGAACTACACTTCTTAGATTCCAGGTGTGTGTTGAGATGAACTACACTTCTTCGATTCGACGGTACGTTGAGATGAACTACATTTCTTCTTCGATTCCAATTGTGTATTTGAGATGAATTACACTTGTTATGTTCCATATAGTCCCAGGAGATGAACAACGCTTCTTAGATTCCAGGTGTGTGTTGAGATGAACTACACTTCTTCGATTCGACGGAGTCCGTTGGGATGAACTAGACTTCTTCGATTCCAGGGCGTGTGTTGAGATGAATTACACTTGTTATGTTCCATATTGTCCTGTGAGATGAACTACGCTTCTTAGATTCCAGGGTGTGTTGAGATGAACTACACTTCTTCGATCTTCGACGGAGTCCGTTGAGATGAACTACACTTCTTCGATTCCATGGTGTGTTGAGATGAATTACACTTGTTATGTTCCATAGTCCTGTGAGATGAACTACGCTTTTAGATTCCAGGGTGTGTTGAGATGAACTACACTTCTTCGATTCGACGGAGTCCGTTGAGATGAACTACACTTCTTAGATTCCAGGGCGTGTGTTGAGATGAATTACAGACTTGTTATGTTCCATATAGTCGTGTGAGATGAACTAAACTTCTTAGATTCCAGGGAAAAAGGAGATGAACTACACTTCTTCGATTCGACGGAGTCCGTTGAGATGAACTACAACTTCTAGATTCCAGGGCGTGTGTTGAGATGAATTACACTTGTTATGTTCCATATAGTCCTGTGAGATGAACTTGCTTCTTAGATTCCAGGTGTGTGTTGAGATGAACTAAACTTCTTCGATTCGACGGAGTCCGTTGAGATGAACTACACTTCTTCGATTCCAGGGCGTGTGTTGAGATGAATTACACTTGTTATGTTCCATATAGTCCTGTGAGATGAACTACGCTTCTTAGATTCCAGGGTGTGTGTTGAGATGAACTACACTTCTTCATTCCAGGGTGTGCTGAGATGAATTACACTTGTTATGATTCGACGGAGTCCGTTGAGATGAACTACACTTCTTCGATTCAGGGCGTGTTGAGATGAATTACACTTGTAATATTTCCATATAGTCCTGTGAGATGAACTACGCTTCTTTAGATTCCAGGGTGTGTGTTGAGATGAACTACACTTCTTCGATTCGACGAGTCCGTTGAGATCAACTACACTTCTTCGATTCCAGGGCGTGTGTTGAGATGAATTACATTTTGTTATGTTCCATATAGTCCTGTGGAGATGAACTACGCTTCTTAGATTCCAGGGTGTGTGTTGAGATAAACTACACTTGATTGACGGAGTCCGTTGAGAACTACCTTCTTCGATTCCAGGGCGTGTTGAGATGGAATTACATTTGTTTCTTCCATATAGTCCAGGGCGCTTCTTAGGATTCCGTTGTTGAGATGAACTTTGATTCGATTCAATATAGTCCGTTGAGATGAACTACTTCTTCGATTCCAGGCTGTGTGTTGAGATGAATTACATTTTTATATTCCATATAGTCCTGTGAGATGAACTACACTTCTTAGATTCCAGGGTGTGTGTTGAGATGAACTACACTTTCGATTCGACGGAGTCCGTTGAGATGAACTACTTCTTCGATTCCAGGGCGTGTGTTGAGATGAATTACACTTGTTATGTTCCATATAGCGGTGTTGAGATGAACCCTTCTTAGATTCCAGGGTGTGTGTTGAGATGAACTACACTTCTTTGATTCGACGGGTCCGTTGATGAACTACACTTCTTCGATTCCAGGGCGTGTGTTGAGATGAATTACATTTGTTATGTTCCATATAGTCCTGTGAGATGAACTACGCTAAATTCTTAGATTCCAGGGTGTGTGTTGAGATGAACTACACTTCTTCGATTCGACGGAGTCCGTTGAGATGAACTACACTTTTCGATTCCAGGGCGTGTGTTGAGATGAATTACACTTGTTATGTTCCATATAGTCCTGTGAGATGAACTACGCTTCTTAGATTCCAGGGTGTGTGTTGGAGATGAATTACACTTGTTCGATTCGACGGAGTCCGTTGAGATGAACTACACTTCTTAGATTCCAGGGGTGTGTTGAGATGAATTACATTTGTTATATTCCCATATTGTCCTTTGAGATGAACTACATTCTTAGATTCCAGGGTGTGTGTTGAGATGAACTACACTTCTTGTGTTCGATATAGTCCTGTTGAGATGAACTACACTTCTTAGATTCCAGGATGTGTGTTGAGATGAATTACACTTCTTCGATTCGACGGAAGTTGAGATGAACTACAGGTCGTGTGTTGAGATGAACTAGACTTCTTATTTCCTTCGTGTGAGATGAATTCCAGGGCGTGTGTTGAGATGAACTACACTTCTTATGTTCCACGGAGTCCTGTGAGATGAACTACGTTTCTTAGATTCCAGGGCGTGTGTTGAGATGAATTACCTTGTTATGTTCGATAGTCCGTGAGATGAACCACTCCTTAGATTCCAGGGTGTGTGTTGAGATGAATTACACTTCTTCGATAGTCGTGTGAGATGAATTCGATTCCCAGGGAGTGTGTTGAGATGAACTACACTTGTTATCTTCCAGATTCCGGGGAGATGAACTACACTTCTTAGATTCCAGGGTGTATTTGAGATGAACATTACACTTGTTATGTTCCATGATTCCAGGGTGTGAGATGAACTACACTTCTTAAATTCCAGGGCGTGTGTTGAGGATACACTTCTTATTTCTTATGTTTCATATAGTCCTGTGAGATGAACTACATTCTTAGATTCCAGGGGTGTGTTGAGATGAATTACACTTCTTATGATTCGACGGCAGGAGTCCGTTGAGATGAACTACACTTCTTCGATTCCAGGGCGTGTGTTGAGATGAATTACACTTGTTATGTTCGACGGAGTCCGCCGAGATGAACTACGCTTCTTAGATTCCAGGGCGTGTGTTGAGATGAATTACACTTCTTCGATTTGTCGGAGTCCGTTGGAGATGAACTACACTTCTTCGATTCCAGGGTGTGTGTTGAGATGAATTACACTTGTTATGTTCCATATAGTCTGTGAGATGAACTACACTTTTAGATTCAGGGTGTTTGTTGAGATGAACTACACTTCTTATGTTGGACGTTGTCCGTTGAGATGAACTACACTTCTTAGATTCCAGGGCGTGTGTTGAGATGAATTACACTTGTTATGTTTCCATATAGTCCTGTGGAGATGAACTACGCTTCTTAGATTCCAGGGTGTGTGTTGAGATGAACTACACTTCTTCGATTCGACGGAGTCCGTTGAGATGAACTACACTTCTTCGATTCAGGGCGGTGTTGAGATGAATTACAATTTGTTATGTTCCATATTGTCCTGTGAGATGAACTACGCTTCTTAAATTCAGGGGTGTGTGTTGAGATGAACTACACTTCGTAGATTCCAGGGGTGTGTGTTGAGATTCGACGACTTGAGTCCGTTGAGATGAACTACACTTCTTCGATTCCAGGGCGTGTGTTGAGATGAATTACACTTGTTATGTTCCATATAGTCCTGTGAGATGAACTACACTTCTTAGATTCCAGGGTGTGTGTTGAGATGAATTACACTTGTTATGTTCCATATAGTCTGTGAGATTACGATTGTCCAGGGTGTGTTGAGATGAACTACCTTCTTCGATTCAGGGGCGTGTGTTGAGATGAATTACACTTGTTATGTTCCATATAGTCCTGTGAGATGAACAACGCTTCTTAGATTCAGGGTGTGTGTTGAGATGAACTACACTTCTTCGATTCGACGGAGTCCGTTGAGATGAACTACATTTCTTCGATTCCAGGGCGTGTGTTGAGATGAATTACACTTGTTATGTTCCATATAGTCCTGTGAGATGAACTACCTCTCTTAGATTCCAGGGGTGTGTTGAGATGAACTACACTTCTTCGATTCGACGGAGTCCGTTGAGATGAACTAGACTTCTTCGATTCCAGGGCGTGTGTTGAGATGAATTACACTTGTTATGTTCCATATAGTCCTGTGGAGATGAACTACGCTTCTTAGATTCGGGGGGTGTGTTGAGATGAACTACACTTCTTCGATTCGACGGAGTCCGTTGAGATGAACTACACTTCTTCGATTCCAGGGCGTGTTGAGATGAATTACACTTGTTATGTTCCTATCATAGAGTTAGCTTCTTAGATTCCAGGTGTTCCATGGAACTACAGTTCGATTGTCGTTGAGATGAATTCCAGGGCGTGTGTTGAGATGAATTACACTTGTTATGTTTCCATAGTCCTGTGAGATGAACTACACTTCTTAGATTCCAGGGTGTGTTGAGATGAACTACACTTCTTCGATTCGACGGAGTCTGTTGAGATGAATTACACTTCTTCGATTCCATGGCGTGTGTTGGAGATGAATTACACTTGTTATGTTCCATGGAGGAATAGTCCTGTTGAGATGAACTAAACTTCTTCGATTCGACGGGTCGTTGAGATGAACTACACTTCTTCGATTCCAGGGCGTGTGTTGAGATGAATTACACTTGTTATGTTCCATATAGTCCTGTGGGATGAACTGATGAGATTCCAGGGTGTGTGTTGAGATAGACTACACTTCGATCTGTCGGAGTCCGTTGAGATGAACTACACTTCTTCGATTCCAGGGCGTGTGTTGAGATGAATTACACTTGTTATGTTCCATATAGTCCTGTGAGATGAACTATACCTTCTTAGATTCAGGTGTGTGTTGATGAACTACACTTCTTCGATTCGACGGAGTCCGTTGAGATGAACTACACTTCTTAGATTCCAGGGCGTGTGTTGAGATGAATTACATTTGTTATGTTCCATATAGTCCTGTGAGATGAACTACGCTTCTTAGATTCCAGGGTGTGTGTTGAGATGAACTACACTTCTTCGAATCGACAGTCCGTTGAGATGAACTATGTTCCATATAGTCCTGTGAGATTCTTAGATTCCAGGGCGTGTGTTGAGATGAATTACACTTGTTATATTTCCATATAGTCGTGAGATGAACTAAGCTTCTTAGATTTGTTGAGATGGGTGTGTTAGGAGATGAACTACACTTCTTCCGATTCCAGGAAGTCCGTTGAGATGAACTAACTTCTTCGATTCCAGGGCGTGTGTTGAGATGAAGATAAATTGATTTATGTTCCATATAGTCCTGTGAGATGAACTCCACTTCTTAGATTCCAGTTTATGTTGAGATGAACTACGCTTCTTCGATTCGACGGAGTCCGTTGAGATGAACTACACTTCTTCGATTCCAGGGCGTGTGTTGAGATGAATTACACTTGTTATGTTTAATATAGTCCATGAGATGAACTACACTTCTTAGATTCCAGGTGTGTGTTGAGATGAACTACACTTCTTCGATTCGACGGAGTCCGTTGAGATGAACTACGCTTCTTCGATTCCAGGGCGTGTGTTGAGATGAATTACACTTGTTATGTTTCATATAGTCCTGTGAGATGAACTACACTTCTTAGATTCCAGGGTGTGTGTTGAGATGAACTAACTTCTTCGATTCGACGGAGTCCGTTGAGATGAGTTTACACTTCTTCGATTCCAGGGCGTGTGTTGAGATGAATTACACTTGTTATGTTCCATATAGTCCTGTGAGATGAACTACGCTTCTAAATTCCAGGGTGTGTGTTGAGATGAACTTGTTATGTTCCAGTCCTTCTTCGATTCCGATAGAGTCTTTGGGAGATCAACTTCTTCGATTCCAGGGCGTGTGTTGAGATGAATTACACTTGTTATGTTCCATATAGTCCTGTGAGATGAACTACGCTTCTTAGATTCCAGGGCGTGTTGGAGATGACCACACTTGAGATGAGGTCGTGAGATGAACTTCACTTCTTCGATTCCAGGGAGTGTGTTGAGATGAATTACACTTGTTATGATTCGACGGAGTCCTATCAGATGAACTACACTTCTTAGATTCCAGGGGTGTGTTGAGATGAACTACACTTCTTCGATTCGATATTGTCGTTGAGATGAACTACGCTTCTTCGATTCCAGGGCGTGTGTTGAGATGAATTACACTTGTTATATTCCATATAGTCCTGTGAGATGAACTACACTTCTTAGATTCCAGGGTGTGTGTTGAGATGAACTACTTCTTCGATTCGACGAATACACTTGTTATGTCCATATTGTTGAGATGAACTACACTTCTTCGATTCCAGGGCGTGTGTTGAGATGAATTACACTTGTTATGTTTCATATAGTCCTGTTAGATGAACTACCTTCTTAGATTCCAGGGTGTGTGTTGAGATGAACTACACTTCTTTGATTCCACGGAGTCCGTTGAGATGAACTACTAACTTCTTAGATTCCAGGGCGTGTGTTGAGATGAATTACACTTTTGTCCTGTGAGATTCCATAAAGTCCGTGTGAGGATGAACTACACTTGTTATGTTTCATAGTCCTGTGAGTTAGATTCCAGGGGTGTGTGATTGAGATGATGAACTACACTTCTTCGATTCAGGCGGGTCGTTGAGATGAACTACCTTCTAGATTCCAGGGCGTGTGTTGAGATGAATTACACTTGTTATGTTCTATATAGTCCTGTGAGATGAACTACGCTTCTTAGATTCCTGTGTTGAGATGAACTACACTTCTTCGATCTGACGGAGTCCGTTGAGATGAACTACACTTCTTCGTCAGGGCGTGTTTGAGATGAATTACACTTGTTAGATGGTCCTGTGAGATGAACTGGCTTCTTTGGATCCAGGGTTGTGTGTTGAGATGAATACACTTCTTCGATTCGACGGAGTCCGTTGAGATGAACTACACTTCTTCGATTCCAGGGCGTGTTGAGATGAATTACTTGTTATGTTCCATATAGTCCTGTGAGATGAACTACGTTTCTTAGATTCCAGGGTGTGTGTTGAGATGAACTACACTTCTTCGATTCGACAGAGTCCGTTGAGATGAACTACCTTCTTCGATTCCAGGGCGTGTGTTGAGATGAATTACACTTGTTATGTTCCATATAGTCCTGTGAGATGAACTACCTTCTTAGATTCCGGAGGGTGTGTGTTGAGATGAACTACACTTGTTATGTTCGATTCGACGGCTTAGATTCCGTTGAGATGAACTACACTTCTTCGGATTCCAGGGCGTGTGTTGAGATGAATTACACTTGTTATGTTCCATATAGTCTTGTGGAGATGAACTACTTCTTAGATTCCAGGGTGTGTGTTGAGATGAACTACACTTCTTCGATTCGACGGAGTCCGTTGAGATGAACTACACTTCTTCGATTCCAGGGCGTGTGTTGAGATGAATTACATTTTTGTTATGTTCCATATAGTCCTGTGAGATGAACTACCTTTCTTAGGATTCCAGGGGTGTGTTGAGATGAACTACTCTTCTTCGATTCGACGGAGTCCGTTGAGATGAACTACACTTCTTCGATTCAGGGCGTGTGTTGAGATGAATTACACTTTTTGTTCCGATATAGAGTGTGAGATGAATCACGCTTCTTAGATTCCAGGGGGTGTGTTGAGATGAACAACACTTCTTCGATTCGACGGAGTCCGTTGAGATGAACTACACTTCTTCGATTCCAGGGGCGTGTGTTGAGATGAATTACATTTTTATGTTCGACGGAGTCTTGTGGATGAACTACACTTCTTAGATTCCAGGGTGTGTGTTGAGATGAACTACACTTCTTCGATTCTTATGTTGAGATGACGGGTCCGTTGAGATGAACCCTTCTTCGATTCCAGGGCGTTGAGATGAATTACACTTGAGATGAGATGAACACTTTTAGATTCGAGGTAGTCCGTTGAGATGAACTGCTTTTCTTAGATTCGTGTGTTGAGATGAATTACTTGGTTATGTTCCATATAGTCGTTGAGATGAACTTTACACTTCTTAGATTCGATTGAGTCCGGAGATGTCCGTTGAGATGAATTACACTTTTTCGATTTCACGGAGTCCTGTTGAGATGAACTACGCTTCTTAGATTCCAGGGGTGTGTTGAGATGAACTACGCTTCTTCGATTCGCGGAGTCCGTTGAGATGAACTACACTTCTTCGATTCCAGGGCGTGTGTTGAGATGAATTACACTTTGTTATGTTCCATAGTCCTGTGAGATGAACTACGCTTCTTAGATTCAGGGTGTGTGTTGAGATGAACTACACTTCTTCGGATTCTTCGATTCGACCGGAGTCCGTTGAGATGAATTACTCCTTCTTAGATTCCAGGGCGTGTGTTGAGATGAATTACCTTCGATTGTTATGTTGAGATGAACTATCCAGGTCCTGTGAGATGAACTACACTTCTTAGATTCCAGGGTGTGTGTTGAGATGAACTACACGTCTTCGATTCGACGGAGTCCGTTGAGATGAACTTCTTCGATTCCAGGGCGTGTGTTGAGATGAATTACACTTGTTATGTTCCATATAGTCCTGTGAGATGAACTACGCTCTTAGATTCCAGGGTGTGTGTTGAGATGAACTACACTTCTTCGATTCGACGGAGTCCGTTGAGATGAACTACACTTCTTAGATTCCAGGGCGTGTGTTGAGATGAATTACACTTGTTATGTTCATATAGTCCTGTGAGATGAACCACTTTTTAGATTCCAGGGGTGTGTTGAGATGAACTACACTTTCGATTCGACGGAGTCCGTTGAGATGAACTACACTTCAGGATTCCAGGGCGTGTGTTGAGATGAATTGCACTTGTTATGTTCCATATAGTCCCAGAGATGAATACGCTTAGATTTTAGATTCCAGGTTCCATATAGTGTGTTGATGAACAACACTTCTTAGATTCCTTCGATTCGACGGAGTCTGTTGAGATGAACTAATTTCTTCGATTCCATATGGTGTTGAGATGAATTACACTTGTTATGTTCCATATAGTCCCGTGAGATGAAAACACGTTTTAGATTCCAGGGTGTGTGTTGAGATGAACAACACTTTCGATTCGACGGAGTCCGTGGAGATGAACTACACTTCTTCGGTTCCAGGGCGTGTGTTGAGATGAATTACACTTGTTATGTTCCATATAGTCCTGTGAGATGAATCCACACGCTTAGATTCCAGGGGCAAAGGAGATGAACTACACTTCTTCGATTCGACGAGTCCGTTGAGATGAACTACTTTGAACTCGATTCCAGGGCGTGTTGAGATGAATTACTTGTTATGTTCCATATAGTCCTGTGAGATGAACTACGTTTTTAGATTCTAGGTGTGTTGAGATGAACTACACTTCTTCGATTCGACGGAGTCCGTTGAGATGAACTACCCTTTTTAGATTCCAGGGCGTGTTATGTTCCATATGTTGAGAGAGATGAATTACAGGGTTTTTATGTTCTTCGATTATAGTCCGTTGAGATGAACTACACTTCTTAGATTCCAGGGTGTGTGTTGAGATGAATTACACTTCTTCTATATAGTCCGTTGAGATGAACTACACTTAGATTCCAGGGTGTTGAGTTGAGAGATTGCACTTGTTATGTTCCACGGAGTCCGTTGAGATGAACTAACATCTTAGATTCCAGGGCGTGAGATGAGATGAATTACACTTGTTATGTTCCATATAGTCTTGTGAGATGAACAACACTTCTTAGATTCAGGTGTGTGTTGAGATGAACTACATTTCTTCGATTCGACGGAGTCCGTTGAGATGAACTACACTTTGGGATTCAGGGCGTGTTGAGAGATGAATTACACTTGTTATGTTCATATAGTCCCTGTCAGATGAATCACGCTTCTTAGATTCTAGGGTGAGTTGAGATGAACTACACTTCTTCTTCGATTCGACGGAGGTCGTTGAGATGAACTACACTTTTAGATTCCAGGGTGTTTTGAGATGAATTACACTTGTTATTTTCCATATAGTCCTGTGAGATGAACTATACTTCTTGATTCCAGGTGTGTTGAGATGAACTACACTTCTTCGATTCGACGGGAGTCCGTTGAGATGAACTACACTTCTTCGATTCCAGGCGTGTGTTGAGATAAATTACACTTGTTATGTTCCATATAGTCCTGTGAGATGAACTACAATTCTTAGATTCCAGGGGGGTGTTGAGATGAACTACACTTCTTCGATCTGACGGAGTCCGTTGAGATGAACTACACTTCTTCGATTCCAGGGCGTGTTGAGATGAATTACCTTGTTATGTTCCATATAGTCCTGTCAGATGAACTACCTTCTTAGATTCCAGGGTTTGTGTTGAGATGAACTACACTTCTTCGATTCGACGGAGTCCGTTGAGATGAACCATACTTCTTAGATTCCAGGGCGGTGTTTAGGATGAATTACAACTTGTTATGTTCCATAGTCCTTTAGACGAACTACACTTTAGATTCAGGTGGTGCTGAGATGAACCACACTTCTTCGATTCGACGAGTCCGTTGAGATGAACTACTTAGATTCCAGGGCGTGTTGGATGAATTACACTTGTTATGTTTCATATAGTCCCAAGAGATGAATTACAATTTTAGATTCCAGGGTGTGTGTTGAGATGAACTACACTTTCGATTCGACGGGTCTGCTGAGATGAACCACCTTCGATTCCAGGGCGTGTTGAGATAAATTACACTTGTTATGTTCCATATATTCCTGTGGAATCTTTTGGATCCAGGTGTGTTGAGATGAACTACACTTTTCGATTCGACGGAGTCCGTTGAGATGAACTACAATTTTCGATTCCAGGGCGTGTGTTGGAGATGAATTACACTTGTTATGTCATAAGGCAGTCCTGTGAGATGAACTACGCTTCTTAGACCAGGGTGTGTTGAGATGAACTGGTTGTTTCTTCGATTCGACGGAGTCCGTTGAGATGGAACTACACTTCTTTCGATTCCAGGGTGTAAAGGAGATGAATTACATTTTTATGTTCCATATCCTGTGAGATGAAATTACACTCTTAGATTCAAGGGTGTGTTGAGATGAACTACACTTTCGAAGGAGTCCGAGATGAACCACACTTCTTTCGATTCCATAAAGCGTGTGCTGAGAGATGAATTACAACTTGTTATGTTCCATATAGTCCTTGAGATGAACTACACTTAGATTCCAGGGGTGTTGAGATGAACAACACTTTCGATTCGACGGAGTCCGTTGAGATGAACTACACTTCTTCGATTCCAGGGCGTGTGTTGAGATGAATTACAACTTTTGTTATGTTTTCCATATAGTCCTGTGAGATGAACTACGCTTTTAGATTCCAGGGTGTGTGTGAGATGAACTACACTTCTTCGATTCGACGGAGTCCGTTGAGATGAACTACACGATTCAGGGCGTGTGTTGAGATGAATTTCGATTCCAGGGCGTGTGTTGAGATGAACTACACTTCTTTGTTATGTGGAGATTTCCATTCCATAGTCCCTGTGAGATGAACTACGCTTCTTAGATTCCAGGGTGTGTTGAGATGAACTACACTTCTTCGATTCGACGGAGTCCGTTGAGATGAACTACACTTCTTCGATTCCAGGCGTGTGTTGAGATGAATTACACTCTTTATGTTCCATATAGTCTTGTGAGATGAACTCTTCTTAGATTCCAGGGTGTGTGTTGAGATGAACTACACTTCTTCGATTCGACGGAGTCCGTTGAGATGAACTACACTTCTTCGATTCCAGATGGCGTGTGTTGAGATGAATTACACTTGTTCGATTCCATATTGTCCGTGTGAGATGAACTACACTTCGATTCAGGGCGTGTGTTAGATTCCATTTGTGTTCCATATGTTGAGATGAACTACACTTCTTCGATTCGACGGAGTCCGTTGAGATGAATTTTCTTCTTCGACGGATTCCGTTGAGGGCATTTTGTGTTGAGATGAATTACCATACTTGTTATGTTCCATATAGTCCTGTGAGATGAACTACGCTTCGTAGATTCCAGGTTTGAACCACAATTCATTGATTGAGATGAACTACACTTCTTCGATTCGACGGAGTCCGTTGAGTCCTTTGAGATGAACTACACTTCTTCGATTCCAGGGCGTGTGTTGAGATGAATTACACTTTTTTATGTTCCATATAGTCCTGTGAGATGAACTACGCTTCTTAGATTCCAGGGTGTGTGTTGAGATGAACTACACTTCTTCGATTCGACGGAGTCCGTTGAGATGAACTACACTTCTTCGATTCCAGGCGTGTGTTGAGATGAATTACACTTGTTATGTTCCATATAGTCCTGTGAGATGAACTAGACTTCTTAGATTCCAGGGGTGTGTTGAGATGAACTACACTTCTTCGATTCGAAGGAGTCCGTTGAGATGAACTACACTCCTTAGATTCCAGGGCGTGTGTTGAGATGAATTACACTTTGTTATGTTCCATATAGTCCTGTGAGATGAACTACGCTTCAGATTCCAGGGTGTGTGTTGAGATGAACTACACTTCTTCGATTCGACGGAGTCCGTTGAGATGAACTACACTTCTTCGATTCCAGGGCGTGTTGAGATGAATTACACTTGTTATGTTCCATATAGTCCTGTGAGATGAACTACTTTTAGATTCCAGGGTGTGTGTTGAGATGAACTACACTTCTTCGATTCGACGGAGTCCGTTGAGATGAACTACACTTCTTCGATTCATATAGCGGTATGTGAGATGAACTACTTTTTCGATTCATGGGTCCTGTGAGATGTGATTTGAGATGAATTACACTTGTTATGTCCATATAGTCCTGTGAGATGAATACGCTTCGTAGATTTCAGGGTGTGTGTTGAGATGAACTACACTTCTTCGATTCGACGGAGTCGTTGAGATGAACTACACTTCGTAGATTCCAGGTGTTTTGAATTACACTTGTTGGTGAGATGAAATTGAGATGAATTCGACGGAGTCCGTTGTTCGTTTCTTTAGATTCCAGGGCGTTGAGATGATTATGGTGTGTGTTGAGATGATGAAGGCTGTGTGTTGAGACACTTCTTTCGATTCGACGGAGTCCGTTGAGATGAACTACACTTCTTCGATTCCAGGGCTTGTGTTGAGATGAATTACACTTGTTATGTTCCATAGTCCTGTGAGATGAACTACGCTTTTTCGATTCCAGGGTGTGTTGAGATGAACTAAACTTCTTATGTTTCACGAGTCCGTTGAGATGAACTCTTAGATTCCAGGGTGTGTGCTGAGATGAACTGCTCTTCGGATTCGACGGGTCTGCCGAGATCAACCACACTTTCGATTCCAGGTGTGTTGATGAATTACACTGAAACCCATATAGTCGTGTGATTGAATCCGTTTCTTGATTCCAGGTTTGCAGTTGGAGATGAACTACACTTCTTCGATTCCAGGGAGTCCGTTGAGATGAATTACACCTGTTATGTTCATATAGTCCTGTGAGGCTTCTTAGATTGAGGATGAATTATGAATTTTTAATTGTTTCACATAGTCCTGTGGAGATGAACTACATTTCTTCGATTCCAGGTGTAAAGTTGAGATGAATTACACTTGTAATGATTCGACGGAGTCCGTTGAGACGAACTACGTTCTCGATTCCAGGGTGTGTGTTGAGATGAATGACTTCTTATTTTCCAGCGCGAGTCTCGTTGAGATGAACTACACTTCTTAGATTCCAGGGTGTGTTGCGAGATGAACTGAACACATTTCTTAGATTCCAGGGTGTGTTGAGATGAACTACAATTCTTTGATTCGACATAGTCCGTGAGATGAACTACACTTCTTCGATTCCAGGGCGTGTGTTGAGATGAATTACACTTTTTATGTTCCATATAGTCCTGTGAGATGAACTACGCTTCTTAGATTCCAGGGCGTTGAGATGTTCTTCGATTCGACGGAGTCCGTTGAGATGAACTACACTTCTTAGATTCCAGGGTGTGTTGAGATGAACCACATTTCTTCGATCCGGAGTCCGTTGAGATGACTTTAGATTCCAGGGCGTGTTGAGATGAATTAAACTTCTGTTAGATTCCTGTGAGATGGTAGATTGTGTTGAGATGAACTACACTTCTTCGATTCGATGGAGTCCGATTGAGATGAACTTTTTATGTTTCATATAGTCCTGTGGAGATTCTTTAGATTCCAGGAGATGTGATTCGACGGAGTCCGTTGAATTACAGGGCGTGTTTGAGAATTACACTTGTTATGTTCCATATAGTGTGGAGATGAACTACGCTTCTTAGATTCCAGGTTTGTGTTGAGATGAACTACACTTTTCGGGATTCGACTGAGTCCGTTGAGATGAACCACACTTCTTCGATTCCAGGGCGTGTTGAGATGAATTACACTTGTTATGTTCCATATAGTCCCAGATGAACAGAACTTAGATTCCAGGCTGTTGTTGAGATGAATTCCAAGGATATGTTCCAGTGTAGTGTTGGTGATAAGGAACTACGCTTAGATTCCATGGTGTGTGCTGAGATGAACTATTAATTTCTTCGATTCAGATTTGGTGTCTCTTTTGAGATGAACTACTTTGATCTTCAGGCGGTGTTGAGATAATGGCACCGTTATGTTCCATATAGTTCTGTGAGATGAATCCGCCTAGATTCCAGGGTGTGTGTTGAGATGAACTACTTTCGATTCGACGGAGTCTGTTGAGAGATGAACCAGCACTTCTTCGATTCCAGGGCGTGTTGAGATGAATTACACTTGTAATATTCTTATATAGTCCTGTGAGATGAACTACGCTTCTTAGATTCCAGGGTGTGTGTTGAGATGAACTAACTTCTTCGATTCGACGGAGTCTGTTGAGATGAACTGCTATAATTTCTTCGATTCCAGGGTGTGTTGAAAGATGAATTACAATTGTTATGTTCCATATAGTCCTGTGAGATGAACTACGCCTAGATTCCAGGTGTGTTAGAGATGAACTACACTTCTTTCGATTCGATGGGAGTCCGTTGAGATGAACTACATAATTTCTTCGATCTTCCAGGCGTGTGTTGAGATGTGAATTACACTTGTAATATTCCATATAGTCCTGTAGATGAACTACGCTTCTTAGATTCCAGGGTGTGTGTTGAGATGAACTACACTTCCTTCGATTCGACGGAGTCTGTTGAGATGAACTACACTTCCTTTCGATTCAATTCCAGGAAGGTGTTAGATGAATTACACTTTTGTTATGTTCCATATAGTCCTGTGAGATGAAACTACACTTCTTAGATTCCAGGTTGTGTTGAGATGAACTACTTCTTCTGATTCGACGGAGTCCGTTGAGATGAACTACACTCTTCGATTCTAGGGCGTGTGTTGGAGATGAACTTGTTATGTTCCATATAAATGTGTGAGATGATTCCAGGTGTGTTGAGATGAACTACACTTCTTCGATTCGAAGGAGTCCGTTGAGATGAACTACACTTCTTAGATTCCAGGAAGTGTGTTGAGATGAATTACACTTGTTATGTTCCATATAGTCCTTTGAGATGAACTACACTTCTTAGATTCCAGGGTGGGTGGAGATGTGATTGAGATGAACTACACTTCTTCGATTCCAGGGCGTGTGTTGAGATGAATTACACTTGTTATGTTCTTCTTAGATTCCAGAGTGTTGAGATTCCAGATTCGACGGTGTGTTGAGATGAATTCGATTCCAGGGCGTTTGAGATGAATTACACTTGTTTGTTCCATATAGTCCTGTGAGATGAACTACGCTTCTTAGATTCCAGGGTGTGTGTTGAGATGAACAACACTTCTTCGATTCGACGGAGTCCGTTGAGATGAACTACATTTCTTCGATTCCAGGGCGTGTGTTGAGATGAATTACACTTGTTATGTTCCATATAGTCCTGTGAGATGAACTACACTTCTTAGATTCCAGGATGAATTACACCTCTTCGATGGAGTCCGTTGAGATGAATTATATTTTCTTGATTCCAGTTATGAGTTCCATGTAAGTCCAAATAGTCCTGGAGATGAACTACGCTTCTTAGATTCCAGGGGTGTGTTGAGATGAACTATTAATTTCCTTCGATTCGAAGGAGTCCGTTGAGATAGAACTACACTTTCGATTCCAGGGCGTGTTTTGAGACGAATTACACTTGTTATGTCCCATATAGTCCTGTGAGATGAACTACGCTTTTTAGATTCCAGGGTGTGTTGAGATGAACTACACTTCTTCGATTCGATGGAGTCCGTTGAGATGAACTACAATTCTTCAATTCCAGGGCGTGTGTTGAGATGAATTACACTTTGTTATGTTCCATATAATCCGTGAGATGAACTACGCTTCTAGATTCCAGGGTGTGTTGAGATGAACTACACTTCGATTCGATTGGAGTCCGTTGAGATGAACTACACTTTTCGATTCCAGGCGCGTTGGAGATGAATTGCACTTGTTATGTTCCATATAGTCCTGCTGAGGATGAACTACGCAATTAGGATTCCAGGGCGTGTGTTAAGATGAACTACACTTCTTCGATTCGATGGAGTCCGGGTTGAGATGAACTAGCACTTTAGATTCCAGGGCGTGTGAGATGAATTACACTTGTTATGTTCCCATATAGTCCTGTGAGATGAAACGCTTTAGATTCCAGGCCGCAAAGGAGATGAACTACACATTTCTTCGATTCGACGGAGTCTGCTGAGATGAACTACATACTTTCTGATTCCAGGGCTTGTGTTGAGATGAATTACATGTTTGTCATATGTTCCATATAGTCCAGGGTGTGTGAGATGAACTACGCTTCTTAGATTCGAGGTGTTGAGATGAACTACTTCTTCGATTGGGGCGATACACTTGTTATGTTCCGTATAGTCGTGTGGGGGATGATGCCTTCTTAGTCAGGCTGTGTTGAGAGATGAACTACACTTCTTCGATTCCAGGGCGTGTTTTGAGGTGAATTACACTTGTTATGTTCCCTTATAGTCCTGTGAGATGAACTACGCTCTTTAGATTCCAGGGTGTGTGTTGAGATGAACTACACTTCTTCGATTCGACGGAGTCCGTTGAGATGAACTACACTTCTTCGATTCCAGGGCGTGTTGATGAATTACACCTGTTATGTTCCAGTAGTCCGGTGAGATGGTACGCCATAGATTCCAGGGTGTGTGTTGAGATGACCCCCTTCGATTCGACGGAGTCCGTTGAGATGAACTACATTTCTTAGATTCCAGGGCGTGTGTTGAGATGAATTACTTGTATTCGTTCAAGTAGTCCTGTAAGATATGAACTACGCTTCAGATTCCGGAGTGTGTTGAGATGAACTACACTTCTTCGATTCGAAGGTCCGTTGAGATGAACTACACTTCTTCGATTCAGGGCGTTGTTGAGATGAATTAGTCCTGGTGAGATGAACTACGCTTTTAGATTCCAGGTGTGTGTTGAGATGAGATACACTTCTTCGATTCGAAGGAGTCCGTTGAGATGAACTACACTTCTTCGATTCAGGGCGTGTGTTGGAGATGAATTACACTTGTTATGTTCCATATAGTCCCTTGAGATGAACTAAAATTTCTTAGATTCCAGGGTGTGTTGAGGATGAACAACGCTTCTTCGATTCGACGGAGTCCGTTGAGATGAACCAATTTCTTCGATTCCAGGGCGTGTGTTGAGATGAATTACACTTGTTATGTTCCATATAGTCCTGTGAGATGAACTACGCTTCTTAGATTCCAGGGTGTAAAGGAGATGAACTACACTTCTTCGATTCGACGGAGTCCGTTGAGATGAACTACACTTCTCTTGGATTCCAGGGCGTGTGTTGAGATGAATTACACTTGTTATGTTCCATATAGTCGTGTGGGATGAACTACGCTTCTTAGATTCCAGGCTGTGTGTTGAGATGAACTACACTTCGATTCGACGGAGTCTGTTGAGATGAACTACACTTTTTCGATTCCAGGGCTTGTGTTGAGATGAATTACACTTGTTATGTTTCATATAGTCCTGTGAGAGATGAACTAAGCTTTTAGATTCCAGGTGTGTGTGAGATGAACTAAACTTCTCCGGTTCGACGGAGTCCGTTGAGATGAACTACACTTCTTCGATTCCAGGGCGTGTTTTTGAGATGAATTACACTTGTTATGTTCCATATAGTCAGGAGATGAACTACAATTTTAGATTCCAGGGTTTGTGTTGAGATGAACTATAGTTCTTCGATTCGACGGAGTCCGTTGAGATGAACTACACTTCTTCGATTCAGGGCGTGTGTTGAGATGAATTACATTTTTATGTTCCATATAGTCCTGTGAGATGAACTACGCCTCTTAGATTCCAGGCTGTGTGTTGAGATGAACTACACTTCTTCGATTCGATGGAGTCCGTTGAGATGAACTACACTTCTTCGATTCCAGGGCGTGTGTTGAGATGAATTACACTTGTTATGTTCCATATAGTCCGGTGATATAAACTACGCTTCTTAGATTCCGTGGGTGTGAGATGAATGAACTGCCTTCTTCGATTCGACAGTCGTTGAGGGATTCCAGGGTAAAGAGATGAATTACACCTCTATATTTCCATACGGAGTCCGAGATGACTACGCTTCTTAGATTCCAGGGTGTGTGTTGAGATGAATTCTAATTTCGATTCGAAGGAGTGTGAGATGAACCATTTCTTCGATTCCAGGGCGTGTGTTGAGATGAATTAATGTTCCATATGGTCCTGTGAGATGAACTAGATTCCAGGGTGTGTGTTGAGATGAACTACACTTCTTCGATTCGACGGAGTCCGTTGAGATGTTCACTTCTTCGATTCCAGGGCGTGTGTTGAGATGAATTACACTTGTTATTTCCATATAGTCCCTGTGAGGATGAACTACCTTCTTAGATTCGGGGGTGTGTGTTGAGATGAACTACACTCTTCGATTCGACGGAGTCCGTTGAGATGAACTACACTTTTCGATTCCAGGGCTTAATATTTGAGATGAATTACACTTGTTATATTTCCATATAGTCCCGTGAGATGAACTACGCTTCTTAGATTCCAGGGTGTGTGTTGAGATGAACTACACTTCTTCGATTCGACGGAGTCCGTTGAGATGAACTTCTCTTCTTCGATTCCAGGGCGTGTGTTGAGATGAATTACACTTGTTATGTTTCATAGGGTCCCGTGAGATGAACTACGCTTTAGATTCCAGGGTTTGTGTTGAGATGAACTAAACTTCTTCGATTCGAAGGAGTCCGTTGAGATGAACTACATTTCTTCGATTCCAGGGCGTGTGTTGGGGATGAATTACACTTGTTATGTTCCATATAGTCGTTTGAGATGAACTACACTTCTTAGATTCCAGGGTTTGTGTTGAGATGAACTATGGTTCTTCGATTCGACGGAGTCCGTTGAGGATGAACTACACTTTTTCGATTCCAGGTGTTGAGATGAATTATAATTTGTTATGTTCCATATAGTCCTGTGAGATGAACTACGCTTCTTAGATTGAGATGAACTACCTTCTTCGATTCGACCTTTGAGATGAACTACTTCTTCGATTCCAGGGCGTGTGTTGAGATGAATTACACTGTTATGTTCCCGTATAGTCGTGTGAGATGAACTACGCTTCTTGATTCCAGGGTGTGTGTTGAGATGAACGATGAGATGTACTACTTTTTTTCGATTCAGGGCGTGTGTTGAGATGATTCCAGGATGCGTTGAGATGTTGAGTTGAATGAACTACACTTCTTCAGTTGAATTCCATATAGTCGTGTGAGATGAACTACGCTTCTTAGATTCCAGGGGTTTGTGTTGAGATGAACTACAGTTCTTCGATTCGACGGAGTCCGTTGAGATGAACTACACTTCTTCGATTCCAAAGCGTGTGTTGAGATGAATTACACTTGTTATGTTCCATATAGTCCTGTGAGATGAACTGCTTTTAGATTCCAGGGTGTGTTGAGATGAACTACACTTCTTCGATTCGACGGAGTCCGTTGAGATGAACTACATTCTTCGATTCCAGGGCGTGTGTTGAGATGAATACACTTGTTATGTTCCATATAGTCCTGTGAGATGAACTACGCTTTAGATTCCAGGGTGTGTGTTGAGATGAACTTCTTCGATTCGACAGGTCCGTTGAGATGAACTACACTTCTTCGATTCAGGGCGTGTGTTGGATGAATTCACGTTTGAGATGAACTACGCTTCTTAGATTCATTGTGTGTGTTCGATAGACTCTTCTTCGATTCGACGGAGTCCGTTGAGATGAATTATTCAGGGCGTGTGTTTGTTACTTGTTCCATATAGTCCTGTGAGATGAACTACGCTTCTTAGATTCCAGGGTGTGTGTTGAGATGAACTACACTTCTTCGATTCGAAGAGTCCGTTGATAATTTACACTTCTTCGATTCAGGGCGTGTGTTGAGATGAATTACACTTGTTATGTTCCATATAGTCGTCTGAGATGAACTACGCTGTGTAGATTCCAGGGTGTGTGTTGAGATGAACTACACTTCTTCGATTCGACGGAGTCCGTTGAGATGAACTACTTCTTCGATTCCAGGGCGTGTGTTGAGATGAATTACACTTGTTATTGTTCCATATAGTCCTGTGAGATGAACTACGCTTCTTAGATTCCAGGGGTGTGTTGAGATGAACAAAACTTCTTCGATTCGACGGAGTAACGTTGAGATGAACTACACTTTTTCGATTCAGGGCGTGTGTTGAGATGAATTACACTTGTTATGTTCCATATAGTCCTGTGAGATGAACTACGCTTCTTAGATTCCAGGTGTGTTGGAGATGAACTACACTTCTTCGATTCAGGGCGATTCGACTTGGAGTTCCTTATAGTTGAGATGACTACACTTCTTAGATTCCAGGGTTTTGTGTTTGAGATTCGAAGTCCGTTGAGATGAACTACACTTCTTCGATTCGGGCGTGTTGAGATGTTTCCATATAGTCCTGTGAGATGAACTACGCTTTTAGATTCCAGGGTGTGTGTTGAGATGAACTACACTTCTTCCGATTCGAAGGGAGTGTGTTGAGATGAACTACTGTGAGATGAACTACTTCTTCGATTCCAGGGCGTGTGTGAGATGAATTACACTTCTTGTTATGTTCCTATATAGTCCGTGTGTGAGATGAACTATGGCATGAAGGATGAACTTCTTAGATTCCAGGGGTGTGTGAGATGAACTACACTTCTTCGATTCGACGGGTCCGTTGAGATGAATGAACTACAATTCTTCGATTCTTAGATTCAGGGTGTGTTAAGTAGATTACTTCGGAGTCCGTTGAGATGAACTACACTTCTTCGTTGAGATGATCTACACTTCTTCATGAGATTCCGTGTGTGTGAGATGAATTCGATTCGACGGGGTCCGTTTGAGATGTTGAGGATGAGATGTGTTTCATATAGTCGTGTGAGATGAACTACACTTCTTAGATTCCAGGGTGTGTGCTTCTTGAGATGAACTACACTTCTTCGATTCGACGGAGTCCGTTGAGATGAACTACACTTCTTCGATTCCAGGGCGTGTGTTGAGATGAATTACACTTTTGTTATGTTCCATATAGTCCTGTGAGATGAACTGTTACGCTTCTTAGATTCCAGGGGGTGTGTTGAGAGAAAACTACACTTCTTCGATTCGACGGAGTCCGTTGAGATGAACTACACTTCTTCGATTCCAGGGCGTGTGTTGAGATGAATTACTGTTTGTTATTTCCATATAGTCAAAGAGATGAACTGTTCTTAGATTCAGGGTCGTGTGTGGAGATGAACTACACTTCTTCTTCGATTCAGGGCGTGTGTTGGGATGAACTACACTTCTTCCGATTCCAGGGCTGTGAATTGTGTTGAGATGAATTACACTTCTTCGATTCGACGGAGTCCTTTGATTGAGATGAACTTGTTACACTTCTTAGATTCCAGGGTGTGTGTTGAGATGAACTACACTTTTTCGTTCGATTTGAGTCGTTGAGATGAACTACACTTCTTCGATTCCAGGGCGTGTGTTGAGATGAATTACACTTGTTATGTTCCATATAGTCCTGTGAGATGAACTCCTTAGATTCAGGGTGTTTGTTGAGATGAACTACGCTTCTTCGATTCGACGGAGTCCGTTGAGATGAACTACACTTTTTTTTCGATTCCAGGGCGTGTCCTGAGATGAATTACAGGGTGTGTCTTGTTATGTTCCATATAGTCCGTGTGTAGAGATGAACTTGTTATTCCGTATAGTCTGACGCGAACTCTTAGATTCCAGGCTGTGTGTTGAGATGAACCACACTTCTTCGATTCGACGGAGTCCGTTGAGATGTACTACACTTTTTCGATTCCAGGGCGTGTGTTGAGATGAATTGCACTTGTTATGTTTCATATAGTCCTGTGAGATGAACTACGCTTCTTAGATTCCAGGGTGTGTGTTGAGATGAACTAAACTTCTCCGATTCGACGGAGTCCGTTGAGATGAACTACACTTCTTCGATTCCAGGGCGTGTTTTGAGGTGAATTACACTTGTTATGTTCCATATAGTCGTGTGAGATGAACTACACTTCTTAGATTCCAGGGTTTGTGTTGAGATGAACTACAGTTCTTCGATTCGACGGAGTCCGTTGAGATGAACTACACTTCTTCGATTCGAGGGCGTGTGTTGAGATGAATTACACTTGTTATGTTCCATATAGTCCTGTGAGATGAACTACACTTCTTAGATTCCAGGCTGTGTGTTGAGATGAACAACACTTCTTCGATTCGACGGAGTCCGTTGAGATGAACTACACTTCTTCGATTCCAGGGCGTGTGTTGAGATGAATTACACTTGTTATGTTCCATATAGTCCTGTGAGATGAACTACGCTTCTTAGATTCCAGGGTGTGTTGAGATAAACTACACTTCTTCGATTCGACGTTGAGGAACTACACTTCTTCGTTGAGATGAACCTACATATTCCTGTGAGATGATTCCAGGGTGTGTTGAGATGAATTACACTTCTTCGATTCGATATAGTCGTTGAGATGAACTACATTTCTTAGATTCCAGGGGTGTGTGTTGAGATGAACTACACTTCTTCGATTCGATTCAGGGTGTGTGTTGAGATGACTTCCGTTGAAGGTCCGTTGAGATGAACTACACTTCTTCGATTCCAGGGCGTGTGTTGGATGAATTAGACTTTGTTATGTTCCCATATAGTCCTGTGAGATGAACTACGCTTCTTAGATTCCAGGGTGTGTGAGGAGATGAACTACACTTCTTCGATTCGACGGAGTCCGTTGAGATGAACTACACTTCTTCGATTCAGGGGCGTGTGTTGAGATGAATTACACTTGTTATGTTCTATATAGTCCTTGAGATGGACGCTTCTTAGATGAACTTCTTCTTAGATTCAAGGGAACCTCTTTTGTTCAGGGCGTGTGTTGAGATAAACAATACTGTGAGATCTTCGATTCGACGGAGTCCGTTGAGATGAACTACACTTCTTCGATTCCAGGTCGTGTGTTGAGATGAATTACACTTGTTATGTTCCATATAGTATTGTGAGATGAACTACACTTCTTAGATTCAGGGTTTGTGGGTGTGTGTTGAGATGAACTACACTTCTTCGATTCGAGGGCGTGTGTTGAGATGTCCTTGTTTGTTCCATAGATGAACTACACTTTTTAGATTCCAGGGCGTGTGTTGAGATGAACAACACTTGTTCGATTCGACGGAGTCCTGTGAGATGAACTACGCTTCTTCGATTCCAGGTGTGTGTTGAGATGAATTACACTTCTTCGATTCGATATAGTCCTGTGAGATGAACTTCTTGATTCCAGGGTGTGTGTTGAGATGAATTCTTCAGGGCGTGTGTTGAGATTAATTACACTTGTTATGTTCCATATAGTCCTGTGAGATGAACTACGCTTCTTAGATTCCAGGGTGTGTGTTGAGATGAACTACACTTCTTCGATTCGACGGAGTCCGTTGAGATGAACTACACTTCTTCGATTCAGGGCGTGTGTTGAGATGAATTACACTTGTTATGTTCCATATAGTCCTGTGAGATGAACTACGCTTCTTAGATTCCAGGGCGTGTGTTGAGATGAACTACACTTCTTCGATTCGACGGAGTCCGTTGAGATGAAACGACACTTCTTCGATTCCAGGGCGTGTGTTTGAGATGAAATTACACTGTCTTGTTAGTGTTGAGATGAACCACTTCTTCGATTCCCGTCCTGTGAGATGAACTACACTTCTTAGAATTCCAGGCACCTTCGTGTGTTGAGATGAACTACACTTCTTCGATTCGACGGGTCCGTTGAGATGAACTACACTTCTTCGATTCCAGGGCGTGTGTTGAGATGAATTACACTTGTTATGTTCCATATAGTCCTGTGAGATGAACTACGCTTCTTAGATTCAGGGTGTGTGTTGAGATGAACTACACTTCTTCGATTCGACGGAGTCCGTTGAGATGAACTACACTTCTTCGATTCCAAGGCGTGTGTTGAGATGAATTACACTTGTTATGTTCCATATAGTCCTGTGAGATGAACTACGCTTCTTAGATTCCAGGGTGTGTTGAGATGAAATACACTTCTTCGATTCGAAGGAGTCCGTTGAGATGAACTACACTTCTTCGATTCAGGGCGTGTGTTGAGATGAATTACACTTGTTATGTTCCATATAGTCGTGTGAGATGAACTACGCTTCTTAGATTCCAGGGTGTGTGTCGAGATGAACTACACTTCTTCGATTCGACGGAGTCCGTTGAGATGAACTACACTTCTTCGATTCCAGGGCGTGTGTTGAGATGAATTACATTCGTTATGTGTTGAGATATTCTGGACGTCTACCTTTGCGATTCGACGGAGTCCTGTTGAGATGAACTACACTTCTTATTCCATGGCGTGTGTTGAGATGAATTCCACTTGGGTCCTGTGAGATGAACTACGCTTCTTAGAGGGTGTGATGAACAAAACTTCTTCGATTCGACGGAGTAACGTTGAGATGAACTACACTTCTTCGATTCCAGGGCGTGTGTGGAGATGAATTACACTTGTTATGTTCCATATAGTCCTGTGAGATGAACTACTTCTTTAGGTTCCAGGGGTGTGTTGAGATGAACTACACTTCTTCGATTCGACGGAGTCCGTTGAGATGAACTACACTTCTTCGATTCCAGGGCGTGTTGAGATGAATTACACTTGTTATGTTCCATATAGTCCTGCAGATGAACCACGCTTCTTAGATTCCAGGGGTGTGTTGAGATGAACTACACTTCTTCGATTCGACGGAGTCCCGTTGAGATGAACTACACTTCTTCGATTCCAGGGCGTGTGTTGAGATGAATTACATTGTTATGTTCCATATAGTCCTGTGAGATGAACTACGCTTCTTAGATTCCAGGGTGTGTGTGGAGATGAACTACACTTCTTCGATTCATTGAGTCCGTTGAGATGAAAAACACTTCTTCGATTCCAGGGCGTGTGTTGAGATGAATTACACTTGTTATGTTCCATATAGTCCTGTGAGATGAACTACACTTCTTAGATTCCAGGGTGTGTGTTGAGATGAACTACACTTCTTCGATTGTCGGACGTTGAGATGAACTACAATTCTTCCGTGTTGAGATGAATTACACTTCCATATTCCTGTGAGATTCGATTCTTAGGGCAGGGTGTGTGTTGAGATGAACTACACTTCTGATTCAGGGCTTCGACGGAGTCCGTTGAGATGAACTACGCTTCTTCGATTCCATAGCGTGTTGAGATGAACTACACTTGTTATGTAGTCCTGAGATGAACCACGATTCTTAGATTCCAGGCTGTGTGTTGAGATGAACTACACTTCTTCGATTCGACGGAGTCCGTTGAGATGAACTACACTTCTTCGATTCCAGGGCGTGTGTTGAGATGAATTAGACTTGTTATGTTCCATATAGTCATTGTGAGATGAACTACGCTTCTTAGATTCCAGGGTGTGTGTTGAGATGAATTACACTTCTTCGATCTGACGGAGTCCGTTGAGATGAACTACATTTCTTCGATTCCAGGCGTGTGTGTTGAGATGAATTACACTTGTTTGTTATGTTCTATACTTCTTAGATTCCTGTGAGATGAAACACTTCTTAGATTCCAGGGTGTGTTGTTGAGATGAACTAAACTTCTTCGATTCGACGGGTCCGTTGAGATGAACTACACTTCTTCGATTCCAGGGCGTGTGTTGAGATGAATTACACTTGTTATGTTCAATATAGTCCTGTGAGATGAACTACCTTCTTAGATTCAAGGGTGTGTTGAGATGACTTCTTCGATTCGACGGAGTCCGTTGAGATGAACTACACTTTTTAGATTCCAGGGCTGTGGATAGATTCCGTGGAGATTCACTTCTTAGGTGTGTGTTGAGATGAACTACACTTCTTCGATTGACGGAGTCCTTTTGAGATGAACCATTTCTTCGATTCCAGGGCGTGTGTTGAGATGAATTACACTTGTTATGTTCCATATAGTCCTGTGAGATTTGTTACGCTTCTTAGATTCCAGGGTGTGTGTTGAGATGAACTACACTTCTTCGATTCGACGGAGTCCGTTGAGATGAACTACCCTTCTTCGATTCCAGGGCGTGTGTTGAGATGAATTACACTTGTTATGTTCCATATATGGTGGAGATGAACTACACTTCTTAGATTCAGGGTGTGTGTGAGATGAATGCCTTCTTCGATTCGACGGAGTCCGTTGAGATGAACTCATTTCTTCGATTCCAGGGCGTGTGTTGAGATGAACTTGTTATATTTCCATAGTCCTGTGAGATAACTCTTCTTAGATTCCAGGGGTGTGTTGAGATGAACTTCACTTCTTCCAAGTTCGACGTTGATGAACTCGATTCAGGGGATGAACTACGAGAACTACACTACTTCTTCGATTCGACGGAGTCCGTTGAGATGAACTACACTTCTTCGATTCCAGGGCGTGTGTTGAGATAAATTACACTTGTTATGTTCCATATAGTCCTGTGAGATGAACTTCCTTCTTAGATTCCAGGGGTGTGTGGAGATGAACTACACTTCTTCGATTCGACGGAGTCCGTTGAGATGAACTACATTCTTCGATTCCAGGGGTGTGTTGAGATGAATTACACTTGTTATGTTCCCATATAGTGTTGTGAGATGAACTACGCTTCTTAGATTCCAGGGTGTGTGTTGAGATGAACTACACTTCTTCGATTCGACGGAGTCCGTTGAGATGAACTACACTTCTTCGATTCCATAGCGTGTGTTGAGATGAATTACACTTGTTATGTTCCATATAGTCCTGTGAGATGAACTACGCTTCTTAGATTCCAGGGTGTGTGTTGAGATGAACTACACTTCTTCGATTCGACGGAGTCCGTTGAGATCAACTACAATTCTTCGATTCTAGGGCGTGCGTTGAGATGAATTAGACTTGTTATGTTCCATATAGTCGTGTGAGGTGAACTACGCTTCTTAGATTCCAGGGTGTGTTGAGATGAACTACACTTCTTCGATTCGACGGAGTCCGTTGAGATGAACTACACTTTTTTCTTCGATTCCAGGGCGTGTGTGAGAGATGAATTACACTTGTTATGTTCCATATAGTCCTGTGAGATGAACTACGCTTCTTAGATTCCAGGGGTGTGTTGAGATGAACTACCTTCTTCGATTCGACGGAGTCCGTTGGAGATGAACTACACTTCTTCGATTCCAGGCGTGTGTTGAGATGAATTACACTTGTTATTTCCATATAGTCCTGTGAGATGAACCACACTTCTTAGGGGTGTGTTGAGATGAACAAAACTTCTTCGATTCGACGGAGTCCGTTGAGATGAACTACACTTCTTCGATTCCAGGGCGTGTGAGATGAACTACACTTGTTATGAGATGAATTACTTCTTAGATTCAGGTGTGTTATGTTCCATATAGTCGTGTGAGATGAACTACGCTTCTTAGATTCCAGGGTGTGTTGAGATGAACTACACTTCTTCGATTCGACGGAGTCCGTTGAGATGAACTACACTTCTTCGATTCCAGACCGTGTGTTGAGATGAATTACACTTGTTATGTTCCATATAGTCCTGTGAGATGAACTACGCTTCTTAGATTCCAGGGTGTGTGTTGAGATGACACTTCACTTCTTCGATTCGACGGAGTCCGTTGAGATGAACTACACTTCTTCGATTCCAGGGCGTGTGTTGAGATGAATTACACTTGTTATGTTCCATATAGTCCTGTGAGATGAACTACGCTTCTTAGATTCCAGGGGTGTGTTGAGATGAACTACACTTCTTCGATTCGACGGAGTCCGTTGAGATGAACACACTTCTTCGATTCCAGGGCGTGTGTTGAGATGAATTACCTTCACTTGTTATGTTCCATATAGTCCTGTCAGATGAACTACGCTTGTTAGATTCCAGGTGTGTTGAGATGAACTACATTCTTCTTCGATTCGACGGAGTCCGTTGAGATGAACTAACTTCTTCGATTCCAGGGCGTGTGTTGAGATGAATTACACTTGTTATGTTCCATATAGTCCTGTGAGATGAACTACGCTTCTTAGATTCCAGGGTGTGTGTTGAGATGAATTACACTTCTTCGATTCGACGGGTCCGTTGGGATAGACTACACTTCTTCCGATTCCAGGGCGTGTGTTGAGATGAATTACACTTGTTATGTTCCATATAGTCCTGTGAGATGAACTACTTCAGATTTGGATGACTACATATTTCGATTCGACAGGTGTTGAGATGAATTACTTCTTCGATTCCGACGTGTGTTGAGATGAATTACCTTGTTTCCATATCCTGTGGAGGGCGTGTGTGAGATGAACAGGGTGTGTGTTGAGATGAATTACGTTGAGATGAACTACGCTTCTTAGATTCCAGGGGCGTGTGTTGAGATGAACTACACTTCTTCGATTCGACGGAGTCCGTTGAGATGAACTACACTTCTAAGATTCGATTCCAGGGCGTGTGTTGAGATGAATTACACTGTGTTATGTTCCAATAGTCGTGTGAGATGAACTACACTTCTTAGATTCCAGGTGTGTGTTGAGATGAACTACACTTCTTCGATTCGACGGAGTCCGTTGAGATGAACTACACTTCTTCGATTCCAGGGCGTGTGTTGAGATGAATTACACTTGTTATGTTCCATATAGTCCTGTGAGATGAACTATGCTTCTTAGATTCCAGGGTGTGTTGAGATGAATTACACTTCTTCGATTCGACGGAGTCCGTTGAGATGAACTACATTTCTTCGATTCCAGGGCGTGTGTTGAGATGAATTAATTTTGTTATGTTCCATATAGTCCTGTGAGATGAACTACGCTTCTTAGATTCCAGGGTGTGTGTTGAGATGAACTACACTTCTTCGATTCGACGGAGTCCGTTGAGATGAACTACTTCTTCGATTCCAGGGCGTGTGTTGAGATGAATTACACTTGTTATGTTCCATATAGTCCTGTGAGATGAACTACGCTTCTTAGATTCCAGGGTGTGTGATGAGATGAACTACACTTCTTCGATTCGACGGAGTCCGTTGAGATGAAGTTTCGATCTTAGGTCCTGTGTTGAGATGAATTACACTTGTTCGTTCCATATAGTCCCGTGAGATGAACTGAGATGAGATTCCAGGGTGTGTGTTGAGATGTTCTTCGATTCGACGAGTCCCGTTGAGATGAACTACACTTCTTCGATTCCAGGGCGTGTGTTGAGATGAATTACACTTGTTATGTTCCATATAGTCCTGTGAGATGAACTACGCTTCTTAGATTCCAGGGTGTGTGTTGAGATGAACTACACTTCTTCGATCTGACGGAGTCCGTTGAGATGAACTACACTTCTTCGATTCCAGGGCGTGTTGAGATGAATTTAATTGTTATTCCGGGGTGAGATGAACTACACTTCTTAGATTCCAGGGTGTGTGTGATGAACTACACTTCTTCGATTCGACGGAGTCCGTTGAGATGAACTACATTTCTTCGATTCAGGGCGTGTGTTGAGATGAATTACAATTATGTTCCATATAATAGTCCTGTGAGATGAAGACTTCTTAGATTCCAGGGTGTGTGTTGAGATGAACTAACACTTCTTCGATTCGACGGAGTCCGTTGAGATGAACTTCTTGATTCCAGGGCGTGTGTTGAGATGAATTCGATTCCCTGGTCCTGTGGGCGTGTGTTGAGATGAATTACACTTCTTGATTCGAAGGTCCGTTTAGATTGAACCACACTTCTTCGATTCCGTGTGTTGAGATGAACATATAGTGTTGTGAGATGATATACGCTTCTTAGATTCCAGGGTGTGTGTTGAGATGAACTACACTTCTTCGATTCGACGGAGTCCGTTGAGATGAACTACACTTCTTCGATTCCAGGCGTGTGTTGAGATGAATTGCAATTGTTATGTTCCATATAGTCCTGTGAGATGAACTACGGTTCTTAGATTCCAGGGTGTGTGTTGAGATGAACTACACTTCTTCGATTCGACGAGTCCGTTGAGATGAACTACACTTCTTCGATTCCAGGGCGTGCGTTGAGATGAATTACATTTGTTATGTTCCATAGTGGTCTTGTGAGATGAACTACTTCTTAGATTCCAGGGTGTGTTGAGATGAACTACACTTCTTCGATTCGACGGAGTCCGTTGAGATGAATTACATTCTTCGATTCCAGGGCGTGTGTTGAGATGAATTACACTTGTTATGTTCCATATAGTCCTGTGAGATGAACTACACTTCTTAGATTCCAGGTGTGTGTGGAGATGAACTACACTTCTTCGATTCGACGGAGTCCGAGATGAACTACACTTCTTCGATTCGTGTGTTGAGTCCGTTGAGATGAACTAAAACTTCTTCGATTCGATTGGGAGCCCAGATGGCGTGTGTTGAGATGAATTACACTTGTTATGTTCCATGAAGTCTTGTGAGATGAACTACCTTCTTAGATTCCAGGGTGTGTGGAGATGAACTACACTTCTTCGATTCGACGGAGTCCGTTGAGATGAACTACACTTCTTCGATTCCAGGGCGTGTGTTGAGATGAATTACACTTGTTATGTCCCATATATTCCTGTGAGATGAACTACGCTTCTTAGATTCCAGGGGTGTGTTGAGATAAATTACACTTCTTCGATTCGACGGAGTCCGTTGAGATGAATCTACACTTCTTCGATTACAGGGCGTGTGTTGAGATGAATTACACTTGTTATGCTCCATATTGTGAGATTCGACTTAGATTCCAGGGTGTGTGGAGATGAACTATAACTTCTTCGATTCGACGGAGTCCGTTGAGATGAACTACATTCTTCGATTCATATTGTCCTGTTGAGATGAATTAGATCTTGAACAACGTGTGATGTTTCATTCCGATGTTGAGATGAACAATTTCTTCGATTCGTGTGGTTCGAGATGAACTACGCTTCTTCTTCGATTCCAGGGTGTGTGTTGAGATGAATTACACTTGTTCGATCCTGTGAGATGAATACGCTTCTTAGATTCCAGGGTGTTTGAGATGAACAACACTTCTTCGATTCGACGGAGTATGTTGAGATGAACTACACTTCTTCGATTCCAGGGCGTGTGTTGAGATGAATTACACTTGTTATGTTCCATAGTCCCGTGAGATGAACTACACTTCTTTAGATTCCAGGTGTGTGATGAGATGAAATACACTTCTTCGATTCGATATAGTCCGTTGAGATGAACTACACTTCTTCGATTCCAGGGCGTGTGTTGAGATGAATTACACTTGTTATGTTCGATATAGTCGTGTGAGATGAACTACACTTCTTAGATTCCAGGGTGTGTGTTGAGATGAACTACACTTGTTATGTTCGATATCCACGGATTCCAGGGCGTGTGTTGAGATGATTTACACTTGTTATGTTCCATATAGTCCTGTGAGATGAACTCGATTCCAGGGTGTGTGTTGAGATGAACTAACTTCTTCGATTCGACGGAGTCCGTTGAGATGAACTACATTCTTCGATTCCATATAGTCATATGGTCTGTGAGATGAACTACGCTTCTTAGATTCCAGGGTGTGTGTTGAGATGAACTACACTTCTTCGATTCGACGGAGTCCGTTGAGATGAACTACACTTCTTCGATTCCAGGGCGTGTTGAGATGAATTACACTTGTTATATTTCCATATAGTCCTGTGAGATGAACTACGCTTTAGATTCCAGGGTGTGTTGAGATGAACTACACTTCTTCGATTCGACGGAGTCCGTTGAGATGAACTACACTTCTTCGATTCCAGGGCGTGTGTTGAGATGAATTACACTTGTTATGTTCATATAGTCCTGTGAGATGAACCACGCTTCTTAGATTCCAGGGTGTGTGTTGAGATGAACTACACTTCTTCGATTCGACGGAGTCCGTTGAGATGAACTACCTTCTTCGATTCCAGGGCGTAAGGAGATGAATTACATTTGTTATGTTCCATATGGTACCCGTGAGATGAACTACACTTCTTAGATTCCAGGGGTGTGTTGAGATGAACTACACTTCTTCCGATTCGACGGAGTCCGTTGAGATGAACTACACTTCTTCGATTCATGGCGTGTGTTGAGATGAATTACACTTGTTATGTTCCATATAGTCCTGTGAGATGAACTAGACTTCTTAGATTCCAGGGTGTGTGTTGAGATGAACTACACTTCTTCGATTCGACGGAGTCCGTTGAGATGAACTACACTTCTTCGATTCCAGGGCGTGTGTTGAGATGAATTACACTTGTTATGTTCCATATAGTCCTGTGAGATGAACTACGCTTCTTAGATTCCAGGGGGTGTGTTGAGATGAACTACACTTCTTCGATTCGACGGAGTCCGTTGAGATGAACTACACTTCTTCGATTCCAGGGGGGTGTTGAGATGAATTAGAATTGTTATGTTCCATATTGTCCTGTGAGATGAACCACGCTTCTAAATTCCAGGTGTGTGTTGAGATGAACTACACTTCTTCGATTCATATAGTCGTTGAGATGAACCACTTCTTCGATTCTGGGGCGTGCGTTGTAGATTCCAGGGTATGTTCATATAGTGTGTGAGATGAACTACATTTTTGGATTCGACGGGTGACCGTTGAGATGAACTACACTTCTTCGATTCAGGGCAGTGTGTTGAGATGAATTATTAGATTTGTTATGTTCCATATTGTCGTGTGAGATGAACCACGCATCTTAAATTCCAGGGCGTGTGTTGAGATGAATTACACTTGTTATGTTCCATATAGTCCTGTGAGATGAACTACACTTCTTAGATTCCAGGGTGTGTTGAGATGTTGAGAGTCCTGTGAGATGAACTACTTCTTCGATTCGACGGAGTGTGTTGAGATGAATTACACTTCTTCGATTCCATATTGTCCTTGAGATTCGATTCCAGGGCGTGTGTTGAGATGAATTACACTTGTTATGTTCAATATAGTCCTGTGAGATGAACTACACTTCTTAGATTCCAGGGTGTGTGTTGAGATGAACTACACTTCTTCGATTCGACGGAGTCCGTTGAGATGAACTACACTTCTTCGATTCAGGGCGTGTGTTGAGATGAATTAGACTTGTTATGTTCCATATAGTCCCGTGAGATGAACCACGCTTCTTAGATTCCAGGGCGTGTGTTGAGATGAATTACATCTTCTCGATGTTTCAACGGAGTCGTTGAGATGAACCACACTTCGTAGATTCCAGGGCGTGTGTTGTGATGAATTACAATTGTTACGTTCCACGGAGTCCGTTGAGATGAACTAGACTTCTTAGATTCCAGGGTTTGTGTTGAGATGAATTACACTTGATTCGATTTCGGAGTCCGTTGGAGATGAGATGAACTACGCTTCTTCGATTCCAGGGCGTGTGTTGAGATGAATTACGACTTGTTATTTTTCCATATAGTCCTGTGAGATGAACAACCTTCTTAGATTCCAGGTGTGTGTTGAGATGAACTACACTTCTTCGATTCGTGTGTTGGACGGAGTCCGTTGAGATGAACTTCAGATTCTTCGCATTCAGGGCGTGTGTTGAGAAGAATTACACTTGTTATGTTCCATATAGTCCTGTGAGATGAACTACACTTCTTAGATTCCAGGGTGTGTGTTGAGATGAACAACACTTCTTCGATTCGACGGAGTCCGTTGAGATGAACTACACTTCTTCGATTCCAGGGCGTGTGTTGAGATGAATTAGACTTGTTATGTTCCATATAGTCGTGTGAGATGAACTAAGCTTCTTAGATTCCAGGGTGTGTGTTGAGATGAACTACGCATCTTCGAGTCAACGGAGTCCGTTGAGATGAACTACACAACTTCGATTCCATGGCGTGTGTTGTGATGAATTACACTTGTTATGTTCCATATAGTCCTGTGAGATGAACTAGACTTCTTAGATTCCAGGGTTTGTGTTGAGATGAATTACACTTCTTCGATTCGACGGAGTCCGTTGAGATGAACTACTCTTCTTCGATTCCAGGGCGTGTGTTGAGATGAATTACACTTGTTATGTTCCATATAGTCCTGTGAGATGAACTACACTTCTTAGATTCCAGGGTGTGTGTTGAGATGAACTACACTTCTTCGATTCGACGGAGTCCGTTGAGATGAACTACACTTCTTCGATTCCAGGGCGTGTGTTGAGATGAATTACACTTGTTATGTTCCATATAGTCCTGTGAGATGAACTACGCTTTTAGATTCCAGGGTGTGTGTTGAGATGAACTACACTTCTTCGATTCGACGGAGTCCGTTGAGATGAACTACACTTCTTCGATTCCAGGGCGTGTGTTGAGATGAATTACATTTGTTATGTTCCATATAGTCCTGTGAGATGAACCACGCTTCTTAGATTCCAGGGGTGTGTTGAGATGAACTACACATCTTCGATTCGTCGGAGTCCGTTGAGATGAACTACATTTTCTTCGATTCCAGGGCGTGTGTTGAGATGAATTACACTTGTTATATTCCTATAGTCCTGTGAGATGAACTACACTTCTTAGATTCCAGGGTTTGTGTTGAGATGAATTATTTGTTATGTTCATATTCGATTCGACGGAGTCCGTTGAGATGAACAACACTTCTTCGTTGAGATTCCAGGGCGTGTGTTGAGATGAATTACACTTGTTATGTTCAATATAGTCCTGTGAGATGAACTACACTTCTTAGATTCCAGGGTGTGTGTTGAGATGAACTACACTTCTTTGATTCGACGGAGTCCGTTGAGATGAACTACACTTCTTCGATTCCAGGGCGGGTGTTGAGATGAATTACACTTGTTATGTTCCATATTGTCCTGTGAGATGAACTACGCTTCTTAAATTCCAGGGCGTGTGTTGAGATGAATTACACTTGTTATGTTTCATATAGTCCTGTGAGTTGAACTACACTTCGTAGATTCCAGGGTGTGTGTTGAGATGAACTACAATTCTTGGATTCGACGGAGTCCGTTGAGATGAACTACACTTCTTCGATTCCAGGGTTGAGATGAATTACACTTGTTATGTTTCATATAGTTGAGATGAATTCGTAGATTCCAGGGCTTGTTGAGATGTTCCATGTTCCATATTGTCCTGTGAGATGAACTACGCTTCTTAAATTCAGGGCGTGTGTTGAGATGAATTGAATTACTGTTATGTTCCATGTTGAGATAGTCTTGTTGATTCGAGATGAACTGTGAGATGAACTACGCTTTTAGATTCCAGGGTGTGTTGAGATGAACTACACTTCTTCGATTCGACGGAGTCGCTGAGATGAACTACACTTTCCAATTCGACTTGTTTCCATAGTCCTGTGAGATGAACTGCTTTAGATTCCAGATGAAGGAGGATGAACTACTTCGTTCGACGGATGTTTCCATATCGAGTCCTGTGTTGAGATGAACTTGTTATGTTCCATATAGTCCTGTGAGAGATTCCAGGATTGTGTGTTGAGATGAACTACACTTCTTCGATTCGACGGAGTCCGTTGAGATGAACTACTCTTCTTCGATTCCAGGGCGTATGTTTGAGATGAATGAACTTGTTATGTTCCCTAATAGTCCTGTGAGTTATGTGTCCCGTGAGATGAATTACACTTCTTGATTATGAATTACACTTTCCATAGATTCCAGGGTGTGTTAGTCCGATTTGAGATGAGTCTTCTTCGATTCCAGATTGAGATGAATTAACTTGTTATGTTCCATATAGTCCTGTGAGATCTACGCTTCTTAGATTCCAGGGGTGTGTTGAGATGAACAACACTTCTTCGATTCGACGGAGTCCGTTGAGATGAACTACACTTCTTCGATTCCAGGGCGTGTTGAGATGAATTACACTTGTTATGTTCCATATTGTCCTGTGAGATGAACTACGCTTCTTAGATTCCAGGGTGTGTTGAGATGAACTACACTTCTTCGATTCGACGGAGTCCGTTGAGATGAACTACACTTCTTCGATTCCAGGGCGTGTGTTGAGATGAATTACACTTGTTATGTTCCATATAGTCCTGTGAGATGAACTACACTTCTTAGATTCCAGGGTTTGTGTTGAGATGAACTACACTTTCTTCGATTCGACGGAGTCCGTTGAGATGAACTACACTATGTTTCATTTCGATTCCAGGGCGTGTGTTGAGATGAATTACACTTGTTATGTTCCATATAGTCCTGTGAGATGAACTACACTTTTAGATTCCAGGGTGTGTTGAGATGAACAACACATCTTCGATTCGACGGAGTCCGTTGAGATGAACTACACTTCTTCGATTCCAGGGCGTGTGTTGAGATGAATTACACTTGTTATGTTCCATATAGTCCTGTGAGATGAACTACGCTTAGAATTTAGGATTTGAGGGTTTGTGTAGTCCGTGAGATGAACTACACTTAGATTCAGGTGTGTGTTGAGATTGGCATTTGATTCTGACGGAGTCCGTTGAGATGAACTACATTTCTTCGATTCCAGGGGGGTGTGTTGAGATGAATTACACTTGTTATGTTCCATATAGTCCTGTGAGATGAACTACTTCTTAGATTCCAGGGGTGTGTGAATTGAGATGAACTGAGACACTTCTTCGATTCGACGGAGTCCGTTGAGATGAACTACACTTCTTCTTCGATTCCAGGGCGTGTGTTGAGATGAATTACACTTGTTATGTTCCATATATAATCCTGTGAGATGAACTACTCTTCTTAGATTCCAGGGTGTGTGTTGAGATGAACTACACTTCTTCGATTCGACGGAGTCCGTTGAGATGAACTACACTTCTTCGATTCCAGGGCGTGTGTTGAGATGAATTACACTTGTTATGTTCCCTGTGAGATGAATACTTCTTAGATTCCAGGTGTGTGAGATGAACTACGCTTCTTAGATCCAACGGAGTCGTTGAGGGTGATTGTGTTGAGATGAATTATACTTGTTACATACTGTCTTGAGATTACGTCTTAGATTTGAGATGAACAACACTTCTTCGATTCCCTGTTGAGATGAATTACTTTTCTTCGATTCCAGTGTGATATGTCCACGGAGTCCGTGTGAGATGAACTACGCTTCTTAGATTCCAGGGTGTGAAAGGAGATGAACTACACTTCTTCGATCGACGGAGTCCGTTGAGATGAACTACACTTCTTCGATTCCAGGGCGTGTGTTGAGATGAATTACACTTGTTATGTTCCATATAGTCCTGTGAGATGAACTAACTTCTTAGATTCCAGGGGTGTGTTGAGATGAACTACACTTCTTCGATTCGACGGAGTCCGTTGAGATGAACTACACTTCTTCGATTCCAGGGCGTGTGTTGAGATGAATTACACTTGTTATGTTCCATATAGTCCTGTGAGATGAACTACGCTTCTTAGATTCCAGGGTGTGTGTTGAGATGAATTACACTTCTTCGATTCGACGGAGTCCGTGAGATGAATACACTTCTTCGATTCAGGGCGTGTGTTGAGATGAATTACACTTGTTATGTTCCATATAGTCCTGTGAGATGAACTACTTCTTAGATTCCAGGGGTGTGTTGAGATGAACTACACTTCTTCGATTCGACGGAGTCCGTTGAGATGAACTAGACTTCTTCGATTCCAGGGCGTGTGTTGAGATGAATTACACTTGTTATGTTCCATATTGTCCTGTGAGATGAACTACGCTTCTTAGATTCCAGGGTGTGTTTCATATAGTCCTGTGAGATGAACTACACTTCGTAGACAGGGTGTGTTGAGGATTCTTCGATTCGACGGAGTCCGTTGAGATGACTTCTTCGATTCCAGGGCGTGTGTTGAGATGATTACACTTGTTATGTTCCATATAGTCCTGTGAGATGAACTACCTTCTTAGATTCCAGGGTGTGTGCTGAGATGAATTACACTTGTTCGATTCATATAGTCCGTTGAGATGAACTATTCTTCAATTCAGGGCGTGTGTTGAGATGAATTACAATTTTGTTATGTTCTTATAATCGTGTGAGATGAACTACACTTCTTAGATTCCAGGGTGTGTGTTGAGATGAACAACACTTCTTCGATTCGACGGAGTCCGTTGAGATGAACTACACTTCTTCGATTCCAGGGCGTGTGTTGAGATGAATAATTTTTTATGTTCCCATATAGTCGTTGAGATGTTTCCATAGATTCCAGGGTGTGTGTTGAGATGAACTACGCATCTTCGATTCAACGGAGTCCGTTGAGATTCCATTTTCGGGCGTGTGTTGAGATGAATTATACTTGTTATGTTTCGATATAGTCCTGTGAGATGAACTACACTTCGTAGATTCCAGGGTGTGTGTTGAGATGAATTACAATTCATTGTTCGATAGAGTCCGTTGAGATGAACTACACTTCTTCGATTCCAGGGCGTGTGTTGAGATGAATTAAACTTTATGTTCGACGGAGTCCGTTGAGATGAACTACGCTTCTTCGATTCCAGGGCGTGTGTTGAGATGAATTACACTTGTTATGTTTCATATAGTCCTGTAGAGATGAACTACACTTCGTAGATTCCAGGGTGTGTGTTGAGATGAACTACACTTCTTGATTCGACGGAGTCCGTTGAGATGAACACACTTCTTCGATTCCAGGGCGTGTGTTGAGATGAATTACATTTTTGTTATGTTCCATATAGTCCTGTGAGATGAACTACGCTTCTTAGATTCCAGTTATGGTGTGTGTGGGAGATGAACTACACTCCGTAGATTCTTCGATTCGACGGAGTCCGTTGAGATGAACTACACTTCTTCGATTCCAGGGCGTGTGTTGAGATGAATTACAATTGTTATGTTCCATATAGTCCTGTGAGATGAACTACTTCTTAGATTCCAGGGTGTGTGTTGAGATGAACTTCTTTGATTCGACGGAGTTCTTGAGATGAACTACCTTCTTCGACGGAGTCACTTGTTATGTTTGAGATGAACTACGCTTCTTAAATTCCAGGGCGTGTGTTGAGATGAATTACACTTGTTATGTTACATATAGTCCTGTGAGATGAACTACACTTCTTAGATTCCATTGTGTGTTGAGATGAACTACACTTCTTCGATTCGACGGAGTCCGTTGAGATGAACTACACTTCTTCGATTCCAGGGCAGGTGTTGAGATGAATTACACTTGTTATGTTCCATATAGTCCTGTGAGATGAACTACGCTTCTTAGATTCCAGGGGTGTGATGTTGAGATGATAGTCCTACACTTCTTCGATTCGAGGAGTCCGTTGAGATGAACTACACTTCTTCGATTCCAGGGCGTGTGTTGTGATGAATTACACTTGTTATGTTCCATATAGTCGTGTGAGATGAACTACACATCTTAGATTCCAGGGTGTGTGTGGAGATGAACTACACTTCTTCGATTCGAAGGAGTCCGTTGAGATGAACTACACTTCTTCGATTCCAGGGCGTGTGTTGTGATGAATTACACTTGTTATGTTCCATATAGTCCTGTGAGATGAACTACGCTTCTTAGATTCCAGGGTGTGTTGATGATACACTTCTTCGATTCGACAGTCCGTTGAGATGAACTACTTCTTCGATTCCTGGGCGGAGTCTTGTTATATTCCGTTGAGATGAACTACACTTCTTAGATTCCAGGGTTTGTGTTGAGATGAATTACACTTCTTCGATTCGACGGAACTAGTCCGTGTTGAGATGAACTATGTTCCATATAGTCTTCTTAGATTCCAGGGTGTGTGTTTGAGATGAATTACACTTGTTATGTTCCATATAGTCCGTGAGATGAACTACATTTCTTAGATTCCAGGGGTGTGTTGAGATGAACTTGTTATGTTTCCATATAGTCCTGTGAGATTCTTCTTAGATTCGACGGAGTCCGTTGAGATGAACTTGATTACGGAGACCTTCTTCGATTCCAGGGCGTGTGTTGAGATGAATTACACTTGTTATGTTCCATATAGTCCTGTGAGATGAACTACGCTTCTTAGATTCAGGGTGTGTGGGTGTGTGATTTGGAGTCGTTGAGATGAACTACACTTCTTCGATTCCGACGGATGTACACTGTAATTTCCTTGTTATGTTCCACTTCTTCGATTCCTGGGAGTGTTGAGATGAAACTTGCTTAGGGTGTGTGTTGAGATGAATTAATTGTTATGTAGATTCCTTAGGGGTGTGTTGAGATGAACTACACTTCTTCGATTCGACGGAGTCCGTTGAGATGAACTACACTTCTTCGATTCCAGGGCGTGTGTGTTGAGAATTACACTTGTTAATTCCATATAGTCCTGTGAGATGAAGTTACTTCTTAGATTCCAGGGTGTGTTGAGATGAACTACACTTCTTCGATTCGACGGAGTCCGTTGAGATGAACTACACTTCTTCGATTCAGGGCGTGTGTTGAGATGAATTACACTTGTTATGTTCCATCCATATAGTCCTGTGGGAGATGAACTACTTCTTAGATTCCAGGGTGTGTGTTGAGATGAACTACACTTCTTCGATTCGACGGAGTCCGTTGAGATGAACTACACTTCTTCGATTCCAGGGCGTGTGTTGAGATGAATTACACTTGTTATGTTCCATATAGTCCTGTGAGATGAACGCTTCTTAGATTCCAGGGTGTGTTTTTGAGATGAACTACACTTCTTCGATTCGACGGAGTCCGTTGAGATGAACTACACTTCTTCGATTCAGGGCGTGTGTTGAGATGAATTACACTTGTTATGTTCCATATAGTCCTGTGAGATGAACTACGCTTTTAGATTCCAGGGTGTGTGTTGAGATGAACTACACTTCTTCGATTCGACGGAGTCCGTTGAGATGAACTACACTTCTTCGATTCCAGGGCGTGTGTTGAGATGAATTACACTTGTTATGTTCCATATAGTCCTGTGAGATGAACTACGCTTCTTAGATTCCAGGTGTGTGTTGAGATGAACTACTACTTCTTCGATTCGACGGAGTCCATATAGTTGAGATGAACTACACTTCTTAGATTCCAGGGCGTGTGAGATGATAGAATTACGGACGTTGAGATGAACTGTTCTTCGATTCCAGGGCGGTGTGTTGAGATGAATGGATGTTATGAATAGTCCTGTGAGATGAACTACACTTCTTAGATTCCAGGGTGTGTGTTGAGATGAATAAAACTTCTTCGATTCGACGGAGTCCGTTGAGATGAATACACTTCTTCGATTCCAGGGCGTGTGTTGAGATGAATTACACTTGTTATGTTCCATATAGTCCTGTGAGATGAACTACCTTCTTAGATTCCAGGTGTGTGTTGAGATGAACTACACTTCTTCGATTCGACGGAGTCCGTTGAGATGAACTACACTTCTTCGATTCCAGGGCGTGTGTTGAGATGAATTACACTTGTTATGTTCCATATAGTCCTGTGAGATGAACTACGCTTCTTAGATTCCAGGGTGTGTGTTGAGATGAACTACACTTCTTCGATTCGACGGAGTCCGTTGAGATGAACTACACTTCTTCGATTCCAGGGCGTGTGTTGAGATGAATTACACTTGTTATGTTCCATATAGTCCTGTGGAGATGAACTACGCTTCTTAGATTCCAGGGTGTGTGAGATGAACTACACTTCTTCGATTCGACGGAGTCCGTTGAGATGAACTACACTTCTTCGATTCCAGGGCGTGTTGAGATGAATTACACTTGTTATGTTCCATATAGTCCTGTGAGATGAACTACACTTCTTAGATTCCAGGGTGTGTGTTGAGATGAACTACACTTCTTCGATTCGACGGAGTCCGTTGAGATGAACTACACTTCTTCGATTCCAGGGCGTGTGTTGAGATGAATTACACTTGTTATGTTCCATATAGTCCTGTGAGATGAACTACGTTGAGATTCTTAGATTCCAGGGTGTGTGTTGAGATGAATTACACTTCTTCGATTCCATATAGTCCGTTGAGATGAACTACACTTCTTAGATTCCAGGGCGTGTGTTGAGATGAATTACACTTGTTCGATTCCATATAGTCTGTGAGATGAACTACACTTCTTAGATTCCAGGGTGTGTGTTGAGATGAATTACACTTGTTCGATTCGATGGAGTCCGTTGAGATGAACTTTCTTAGATTCCAGGGTGTGTGTTGAGATGAACTACACTTCTTCGATTCGACGGAGTCCTTGAGATGAACTACACTTCTTAGATTCCAGGGCGTGTGTTGAGATGAATTACACTTGTTATGTTCCATATAGTCCTGTGAGATGAACTACGCTTCTTAGATTCCAGGTGTTGTCATACACTTCTTCGATTCGACATAGATTCCAGGGGCGTGTGTTGAGATGTACCATATAGTGAGATGAACTACGCTTCTTAGATTCCAGGGTGTGTGTTGAGATGAACTTCACTTCTTCGATTCGACGGAGTCCGTTGAGATGAACTACACTTCTTCGATTCCAGGGTGTGTTGAGATGAAGACTTGTTTGTTTGAACAACACTTATAGTCCCGTTGAGGATGAACTACTTCTTAGATTCAGGGCGTGTGTTGAGATGAACATGTTATGTTCCATATAGTCCTGTGATGAACAACACTTCTTAGATTCCAGGGTGTGTGTTGAGATGAACTACACTTCTTCGATTCGACGGAGTCCGTTGAGATGAACTACACTTCTTCGATTCCAGGGCGTGTGTTGAGATGAATTACACTTGTTATGTTCCATATAGTGTTGTGAGATGAACTACGTTTCTTAGATTCCAGGGTGTGTTGAGATGAACTACACTTCTTCGATTCGATGAGTCCGTTGAGATGAACTACACTTCTTCGATTCCAGGGCGTGTGTTGAGATGAATTACACTTGTTATGTTCCATATAGTCCTGTGAGATGAACTACGCTTCTTAGATTCCAGGGGTGTGTTGAGATGAACTACACTTCTTCGATTCGACGGAGTCCGTTGAGATGAACTACACTTCTTCGATTCCAGGGCGTGTGTTGAGATGAATTACATTTGTTATGTTCCATATAGTCGTGTGAGATGAACTACAACTTCTTAGATTCCAGGGTGTGTGTTGAGATGAACTACACTTCTTCGATTCGACAGAGTCCGTTGAGATGAACTACATTTCTTCGATTCCAGGGTGTGTTGAGATGAATTACATTTGTTGTTATGTTCCATATAGTCCTGTGAGATGAACTACGCTTCTTAGATTCCAGGGTGTGTGTTGAGATGAACTACACTTCTTCGATTCGACGGAGTCCGTTGAGATGAACTACACTTCTTCGATTCCAGGGCGTGTGTTGAGATGAATTACACTTGTTATGTTCCATATAGTCCTGTGAGATGAACTACACTTCTTAGATTCCAGGGTGTGTGTTGAGATGAACTACACTTCTTCGATTCGACGGAGTCCGTTGAGATGAACTACACTTCTTAGATTCCAGGGCGTGTGTTGAGATGAATTACACTTGTTATGTTATGTTTCCATATAGTCCTGTGAGATGAACTACACTTCTTAGATTCCAGGGTGTGTGTTGAGATGAACTACACTTCTTCGATTCGACGGAGTCCGTTGAGATGAACTACACTTCTTCGATTCCAGGGCGTGTGTTGAGATGAATTACACTTGTTATGTTCCATATAGTCCTGTGAGATGAACTACGCTTCTTAGATTCCAGGGTGTGTGTTGAGATGAAAACACTTCTTCGATTCGACGGAGTCCGTTGAGATGAACTACACTTCTTCGATTCCAGGGCGTGTGTTGAGATGAATTACACTTGTTATGTTCCATATAGTCCTGTGGAGATGAACTACGCTTCTTAGATTCCAGGGGTGTGTTGAGATGAACTACACTTCTTCGATTCGACGGAGTCCGTTGAGATGAACTACACTTCTTCGATTCCAGGGCGTGTGTTGAGATGAATTACACTTGTTATGTTCCATATAGTCCTGTGAGATGAACTACATTTTCTTAGATTCCAGGGTGTGTTGAGATGAACTACTCTTCTTCGATTTCTGTGAGATGAACAACACTTCTTCGATTCCGGCGTGTGTTGAGATGAATTACACTTGTTATGTTTCATATAGTCCTGTGAGATGAACTACACTTCTTAGATTCCAGGGGGTGTGTGTTGAGATGAATTACACTTCCATATTTGTGAGATTCTTCTTAGATTCAGGGTGTGTTGAGATGATAGTGTTCGATATAGTCGTTGAGATGAACTACACTTCTTAGATTCCAGGGCGTGTGTTGAGATGAACTACACTTCTTCGATAGTCGACGGAGATTCCAGGGTGTGTGTTGAGATGAACTACACTTCTTCGATTCGATTCCAGGAGATGTGTTGAGATGAATTACACTTGTTATGTTCCATATAGTCGTGTGAGATGAACTACACTTCTTAGATTCCAGGGTGTGTGTTGAGATGAACTACACTTCTTCGATTCGACGGAGTCCGTTGAGATGAACTACACTTCTTCGATTCCAGGGCGTGTGTTGAGATGAATTACACTTGTTATGTTCCATATAGTCCTGTCAGATGAACTACACTTCTTAGATTCCAGGGTGTGTTGAGATGAACTACACTTCTTCGATTCGACGGAGTCCGTTGAGATGAACTACACTTTTTAGATTCCAGGGCGTGTGTTGAGATGAATTACACTTGTTATGTTCCATATTCCATATAGTCCGATAGGGAGTGTGAGATGAACTAAACTTCTTAGATTCCAGGGATGTGTGTTGAGATGAACTACACTTCTTCGATCGAACGTCGTTGAGATGAACTACGCTTCTTGACGGAGTCATGTTATGTTCCGGTCCTGAGATGAAACTTAGATTCCAGGGTGTGTGTTGAGATGAACTACACTTCTTCGATTCCAGGGCGATTCCAGGGCGTGTTGAGATGAATTACACTTGTTATGTTCCATAGTCCTGTGAGATGAACTACCTTCTTAGATTCCAGGGTGTGTGTTGAGATGAACTACACTTCTTCGATTCGGAGGAGTCCGTTGAGATGAACTACACTTCTTCGATTCAGGGCGTGTTTGAGATGAATTACACTTGTTAGTGTTCCATATAGTCCTGTGAGATGAACTACACTTCTTAGATTCCAGGGTGTGTGTTGAGATGAACTACACTTCTTCGATTCGACGGAGTCCGTTGAGATGAACTACACTTCTTCGATTCCAGGGCGTGTGTTGAGATGAATTACACTTGTTATGTTCCATATAGTCCTGTGAGATGAACTACGCTTCTTAGATTCCAGGGTGTGTGTTGAGATGAACTACACTTCTTCGATTCGACGGAGTCCGTTGAGATGAACTACAACTTCTTCGATTCCAGGGCGTGTGTTGAGATGAATTACACTTGTTATGTTCCATGTTGAGATGAACTCCAATTTTAGATTCCAGGGTGTGTTGAGATGAACCACACTTCTTCGATTCGACGGAGTCCGTTGAGATGAACTACATTTTATGGATTCCAGGGCGTGTGTTGAGATGAATTACACTTGTTATGTTCCATATAGTCCTGTGGAGATGAACTACGCTTCTTAGATTCCAGGGGTGTGTTGAGATGAACTACACTTCTTCGATTCGACGGAGTCCGTTGAGATGAACTACACTTCTTCGATTCCAGGGCGTGATGTTGAGATGAATTACACTTGTTATGTTTCCATATAGTCCTGTGAGATGAACTACACTTCTTAGATTCCAGGGTGTGTGTTGAGATGAACTACACTTCTTCGATTCGACGGAGTCCGTTGAGATGAACTACACTTCTTCGATTCCAGGGCGTGTGTTGAGATGAATTACACTTGTTATGTTCCATATAGTCCTGTGAGATGAACTACGCTTCTTAGATTCCAGGGGTGTGTTGAGATGAACTACACTTCTTCGATTCGACGGAGTCCGTTGAGATGAACTACACTTCTTCGATTCCAGGGCGTGTGTTGAGATGAATTACACTTGTTATGTTCCATATAGTCCTGTGAGATGAACTACACTTCTTAGATTCCAGGGTGTGTGTTGAGATGAACTACACTTCTTCGATTCGACGGAGTCCGTTGAGATGTACACTTCTTAGATTCCAGGGCGTGTTGAGATGAATACATTTGTTATGTTCCATATAGTCTGTTGAGATGAACTACACTTCTTAGATTCCAGGGTGTGTGTTGAGATGAACTTACATGTTCCATATAGTCCTTCGATTCCAGGGTTCGATTCCAGGGCGTGTGTTGAGATGAATTACACTTGTTATGTTCCATATAGTCCTGTGAGATGAACTACACTTCTTAGATTCCAGGGTGTGTGTTGAGATGAACTACACTTCTTCGATTCGACGGAGTCCGTTGAGATGAACTACACTTCTTCGATTCCAGGGCGTGTGTTGAGATGAATTACACTTGTTATGTTCCATATAGTCCTGTGAGATGAACTACACTTCTTAGATTCCGTTGAGATGAACTACACTTCTTCGTGTGTTGAGATGAACTACACTTCTTCGATTCGACGGAGTCCGTTGAGATGAACTACACTTCTTCGATTCCAGGGCGTGTGTTGAGATGAATTACACTTGTTATGTTCCATATAGTCGTGTGAGATGAACTACGCTTCTTAGATTCCAGGGTGTGTGTTGAGATGAACTACACTTCTTCGATTCGACGGAGTCCGTTGAGATGAACTAATTTCTTAGATTCCAGGGCGTGTGTTGATGATGTTATGTTCCATATAGTCCTGTTGAGATGAACTACGCTTCTTAGATTCCAGGGTGTGTGTTGAGATGAACTACACTTCTTCGATTCCGTTGAGAGTCCGTTGAGATGAACTACACTTCTTAGATTCCAGGGCGTGTGTTGAGATGAATTACACTTGTTCGTTTCATATAGTCCGTGAGATGAACTACATTTTTCTTCTTAGATTCCAGGGGTGTGTTGAGATGAATTACACTTCTTCGATTCGACGGAGTCCTGTGAGATTGAGATTCCAGGGCGTGTGTTGAGATGAACTACACTTCTTCGATTCCAGGGCGTGATTGTTGAGATGAATTACACTTGTTATGTTCCATATAGTCCTGTGAGATGAACTACACTTCTTAGATTCCAGGGTGTGTGTTGAGATGAACTACACTTCTTCGATTCGACGGAGTCCGTTGAGATGAACTACACTTCTTCGATTCCAGGGCGTGTGTTGAGATGAATTACACTTGTTATGTTCCATATAGTCCTGTGAGATGAACTACACTTCTTAGATTCCAGGGTGTGTGTTGAGATGAACTACACTTCTTCGATTCGACGGAGTCCGTTGAGATGAACTACACTTCTTCGATTCCAGGGCGTGTGTTGAGATGAATTACACTTGTTATGTTCCATATAGTCCTGTGAGATGAACTACACTTCTTAGATTCCAGGGGTGTGTTGAGATGAACTACACTTCTTCGATTCGACGGAGTCCGTTGAGATGAACTACACTTCTTCGATTCCAGGGCGTGTGTTGAGATGAATTACACTTGTTATGTTCCATATAGTCCTGTGAGATGAACTACACTTCTTAGATTCCAGGGTGTGTGTTGAGATGAACTACACTTCTTCGATTCGACGGAGTCCGTTGAGATGAACTACACTTCTTCGATTCCAGGGCGTGTGTTGAGATGAATTACACTTGTTATGTTCCATATAGTCCGTGTGAACTACACTTCTTAGATTCCAGGGTGTGTGTTGAACTACGCTGACGGAGTCCGTTAGATTCCAGGGGTGTGTTGAGATGAACTGTTATGTTCCCTACTTCTTCGATTCGACGGAGTCCGTTGAGATGAACTATTTCTTCACTTCTTCGATTCCAGGGCGTGTGTTGAGATGAATTACACTTGTTATGTTCCATATAGTCCTGTGAGATGAACTACGCTTCTTAGATTCCAGGTGTGTGTTGAGATGAACTACACTTCTTCGATTCGACGGAGTCCGTTGAGATGAACTACACTTCTTCGATTCCAGGGCGTGTGTTGAGATGAATTACACTTGTTATGTTCCATATAGTCCTGTGAGATGAACTACACTTCTTAGATTCCAGGGTGTGTGTTGAGATGAACTACACTTCTTCGATTCGAAGGAGTCCGTTGAGATGAACTACACTTCTTCGATTCCAGGGCGTGTGTTGAGATGAATTACACTTGTTATGTTCCATATAGTCCTGTGAGATGAAACTATTTAGATTCCAGGGTGTGTGTTGAGATGAACAACACTTCTTCGATTCGACGGAGTAACGTTGAGATGAACTACACTTCTTCGATTCCAGGGCGTGTGTTGAGATGAATTACACTTGTTATGTTCCATATAGTCCTGTGAGATGAACTACGCTTCTTAGATTCCAGGGTGTGTGTTGAGATGAACTACACTTCTTCGATTCGACGGAGTCCGTTGAGATGAACTACACTTCTTCGATTCCAGGGCGTGTGTTGAGATGAATTACACTTGTTATGTTCCATATAGTCCTGTGAGATGAACTACGCTTCTTAGATTCCAGGGTGTGTGTTGAGATGAACTACACTTCTTCGATTCGACGGAGTCCGTTGAGATGAACTACGCTTCTTAAATTCCAGGGCGTGTGTTGAGATGAATTACACTTGTTATGTTCCATATAGTCCTGTGAGATGAACTACGCTTCTTAGATTCCAGGGTGTGTGTTGAGATGAACTACACTTCTTCGATTCGACGGAGTCCGTTGAGATGAACTACATTTCTCCGATTCCAGGGTGTGTGTTGAGATGAATTACACTTGTTATTTTCCCATATAGTCCTGTGAGATGAAACTTCTTCGACCAGGGCGTGTTGAGATGAATTCAGGGCGTGAGATTCCAGGGTGTGATTGAGATGAGATGAACTACACTTCTTCGATTCGACGGAGTCCGTTGAGATGAACTACATTTCTTCGATTCCAGGGTGTGTGTTGAGATGAATTACACTTGTTATGTTCCATATAGTCCTGTGAGATGAACAACGCTTATTAGATTCCAGGATGTGTGTTGAGATGAACTACACTTCTTCGATTCGACGGAGTACGTTGAGATGAACTACACTTCTTCGATTCCAGTGCGTGTGTTGAGATGAATTACACTTGTTATGTTCCATATAGTCTTGTGAGATGAACTACTCTTCTTAGATTCCAGGGTGTGTGTTGAGATGAACTACACTTCTTCGATTCGACGGAGTCCGTTGAGATGAACTAGACTTCTTCGATTCCAGGGCGTGTGTTGAGATGAATTACACTTGTTATGTTCCATATAGTCCTGTGAGATGAACTACACTTCAGGTGTGTTAGATTCCAGGGGTGTGTTGAGATGAATTACACTTCTTCGATTCGACGGAGTCCGTTGAGATGAACTACACTTCTTAGATTCGATTCCAGGGCGTGTGTTGAGATGAATTACACTTGTTATGTTCCATATAGTCCTGTGAGATGAACTACGCTTCTTAGATTCCAGGGTGTGTTGAGATGAACTACACTTCTTCGATTCGACGGAGTCCGTTGAGATGAACTACACTTCTTCGATTCCAGGGCGTGTGTTGAGATGAATTACACTTGTTATGTTCCATATAGTCGTGTGAGATGAACTACGCTTCTTAGATTCCAGGGGTGTGTTGAGATGAACTACACTTCTTCGATTCGACGGAGTCCGTTGAGATGAACTACACTTCTTCGATTCCAGGGCGTGTGTTGAGATGATGAATTACACATTGTTGAGATGTTCCATATAGTCCTGTTGAGATGAACTACACTTCTTCGATTCGACGGAGTGTGTTGAGATGAACTACACTTCTTCGATTCCAGGGTGTGTTGAGATGAATTACACTTGTTATGATTCCTGTGAGATGACTTAGAGTCCAGGTGTGTTGAGATGAACTACACTTCTTCGATTCCAGGGAGTCCGTTGAGATGAATTACACTTCTGATTCCATATAGAATTCCTTGTGAGATGAACTACACTTCTTAGATTCCAGGGTGTGTGTTGAGATGAACTACACTTCTTCGATTCGACGGAGTCCGTTGAGATGAACTACACTTCTTAGATTCCAGGGCGTGTGTTGAGATGAATTACACTTGTTATGTTCCATATAGTCCTGTGAGATGAACTACACTTCTTAGATTCCAGGGGTGTGTTGAGATGAACTACACTTCTTCGATTCGACGGAGTCCGTTGAGATGAACTACACTTCTTCGATTCCAGGGCGTGTGTTGAGATGAATTACACTTGTTATGTTCCATATAGTCCTGTGAGATGAACTACGCTTCTTAGATTCCAGGGATGAATTACACTTGTTGAGATGAACTACACTTCTTAGATTCGATTCGATTCGACGGAGTCCGTTGAGATGAACTACACTTCTTCGATTCCAGGGCGTGTGTTGAGATGAATTACACTTGTTATGTTCCATATAGTCCTGTCAGATGAACTACACTTCTTAGATTCCAGGGTGTGTGTTGAGATGAACTACACTTCTTCGATTCGACGGAGTCCGTTGAGATGAACTACACTTCTTAGATTCCAGGGCGTGTGTTGAGATGAATTACACTTGTTATTTTTCATATAGTCCTGTGAGATGAACTACGCTTCTTAGATTCCAGGGTGTGTGATGAGATGAACTACACTTCTTCGATTCGACGGAGTCCGTTGAGATGATCTACACTTCTTCGATTCCAGGGCGTGTGTTGAGATGAATTATGTTCCATATAGTCCTTGTTATGTTCCATATAGTCCTGATTCGACGAGTCCGAGATGAACTACACTTCTTAGATTCCAGGGTGTGTGTTGAGATGAACTACACTTCTTCGATTCGACGGAGTCCGTTGAGATGAACTCGACGACGGAGTCCGTTGAGATTCTTCGATTCCAGGGCGTGTGTTGAGATGAATTACAATTTTGTTATGTTCCATATAGTCGTGTGAGATGAACTACACTTCTTAGATTCCAGGGTGTGTGTTGAGATGAACTACACTTCTTCGATTCGACGGAGTCCGTTGAGATGAACTACACTTCTTAGATTCCAGGGCGTGTGTTGAGATGAATTACACTTGTTATGTTTCATATAGTCCTGTGAGATGAACTACGCTTCTTAGATTCCAGGGTGTGTGATGAGATGAACTACACTTCTTCGATTCGACGGAGTCCGTTGAGATGAACTACACTTCTTCGGTTCCAAGGCGTGTGTTGAGATAAATTACACTTGTTATGTTCCATATAGTCCTGTGAGATGAACTACGCTTCTTAGATTCCAGGGTGTGTGTTGAGATGAACTACACTTCTTCGATTCGACGGAGTCCGTTGAGATGAACTACACTTCTTCGATTCCAGGGCGTGTGAGATGAATTACACCTGTTATGTTCCATATAGTCCTGTGAGATGAACTACTTTAGATTCCAGGGTGTGTGTTGAGATGAACTACACTTCTTCGATTCGACGGAGTCCGTTGAGATGGAGTCCTGTTGAGATGAATTTGTTACATATAGTCCTGTGAGATGAACTTCGATTCCAGGTCTTCGAGACGGTCTGTTGAGATGAACTTTCCAGGCTTCTGAGATGAATGTGTTGAGATGAATTACACTTGTTATGTTCCACGGAGTCCTGTGAGATGAACTACACTTTTAGATTCCAGGGTGTGTGTTGAGATGAACTACACTTCTTATGATTCCACGGAGTCTGTGAGATGAACTACTCTTCTTCGATTCCAGGGGTGAGATGAATTGAGATGATAGTCCTGTGAGATGAACACTTAGATTCTTCGATTCGATTCGACGGAGTCCGTTGAGATGAACTACACTTCTTCGATTCCAGGGCGTGTGTTGAGATGAATTACACTTGTTATGTTCCATATAGTCCTGTGAGATGAACTACGCTTCTTAGATTCCAGGGTGTGTTGAGATGAACTACACTTCTTCGATTCGACGGAGTCCGTTGAGATGAACTACACTTCTTCGATTCCAGGGCGTGTTGAGATGAATTACACTTGTTATGTTCCATATAGTCCTGTGAGATGAACTACGCTTCTTAGATTCCAGGGGTGTTGAGATGAACTACACTTCTTCGATTCGACGGAGTCCGTTGAGATGACTTCTTCGATTTGTGTTGAGATGAATTACATTTTTTATGTTTCATATAGTCCTGTGAGATGAACTACGCTTCTTAGATTCCAGGGTGTGTGTTGAGATGAACTACACTTCTTCGATTCGACGGAGTCCGTTGAGATGAACTACACTTCTTCGATTCCAGGGCGTGTGTTGAGATGAATTACACTTGTTATGTTCCATATAGTCCTGTGAGATGAACTACACTTCTTAGATTCCAGGGTTGTGTGTTGAGATGAACTACACTTCTTCGATTCGACGGAGTCCGTTGAGATGAACTACACTTCTTCGATTCCAGGGCGTGTGTTGAGATGAATTACACTTGTTATGTTCCATATAGTCCTGTGAGATGAACTACGCTTCTTAGATTCCAGGGTGTGTGTTGAGATGAACTACACTTCTTCGATTCGACGGAGTCCGTTGAGATGAACTACACTTCTTCGATTCCAGGGCGTGTGTTGAGATGAATTACACTTGTTATGTTCCATATAGTCCTGTGAGATGAACTACGCTTCTTAGATTCCAGGGTGTGTGTTGAGATGAACTACACTTCTTCGATTCGACGGAGTCCGTTGAGATGAACTACACTTCTTCGATTCCAGGGCGTGTGTTGAGATGAATTACACTTGTTATGTTCCATATAGTCCTGTGAGATGAACTACGCTTCTTAGATTCCAGGGTGTTGTTGAGATGAACTACACTTCTTCGATTCGACGGAGTCCGTTGAGATGAACTACACTTCTTCGATTCAGGGCGTGTGTTGAGATGAATTACACTTGTTATGTTTCATATAGTCCCGTGAGATGAACTACGCTTCTTAGATTCCAGGGTGTGTTGAGATGAACTACACTTCTTCGATTCGACGGAGTCCGTTGAGATGAACTACACTTCTTCGATTCCAGGGCGTGTGTTGAGATGAATTACACTTGTTATGTTCCATATAGTCCTGTGAGATGAACTACCTTCTTAGATTCCAGGGTGTGTGTTGAGATGAACTACACTTCTTCGATTCGACGGAGTCCGTTGAGATGAACTACACTTCTTCGATTTCGTGTTTTGAGATGCGTGTTTTTGAGAGTCCCGTGAGATGAACTACACTTGTTAGATTCCATTCCACTTTTCGATTCGACGGATGAGATGAACTACACTTCTTAGATTCCAGGGCGTGTGTTGAGATGAATTACACTTGTTATGTTCCATATAGTCCTGTGAGATGAACTACGCTTCTTAGATTCCAGGGGTGTGTTGAGATGAACTACACTTCTTCGATTCGACGGAGTCCCGTTGAGATGAACTACACTTCTTCGATTCCAGGGCGTGTGTTGAGATGAATTACATTTGTTATGTTCCATATAGTCCTGTGAGATGAACTACACGATTCTTTGAGATTCCACTTTTCGATTCCAGGGAGTGCTGAGATGAATTTTGATTGTGTTGAGATGAATTACATTTTGTTATGTGTTGAGATGAACTACTTAGATTCCAGGGGTGTGTGTTGAGATTCTTCGATTCGACGGAGTCCGTTGAGATGAACTACACTTCTTCGATTCCAGGGCGTGTGTTGAGATGAATTACACTTGTTATGTTCCATATAGTCCTGTGAGATGAACTACGCTTCTTAGATTCCAGGGTGTGTGTTGAGATGAACTACACTTCTTCGATTCGACGGAGTCCGTTGAGATGAACTACACTTCTTCGATTCCAGGGCGTGTGTTGAGATGAATTACACTTGTTATGTTCCATATAGTCCTGTGAGATGAACTACGCTTCTTAGATTCCAGGGTGTGTGTTGAGATGAACTACACTTCTTCGATTCGACGGAGTCCGTTGAGATGAACTACACTTCTTCGATTCCAGGGCGTGTGTTGAGATGAATTACACTTGTTATATTCCATATAGTCCTGTGAGATGAACTAGATTCCAGGGTGTGTTGAGATGAACTACACTTCTTCGATTCCAGTCCGTTGGATCAAACTACACTTCTTGTGTGTTGAGATGAACTTGTTATGTTCCATATAGTGCTGTTCTTCTTAGATTCCGACGGAGTACTTCTTCGATTCGACGGAGTCCGTTGAGATGAACTACACTTCTTCGATTCCAGGGCGTGTGTTGAGATGAATTACACTTGTTATGTTCCATATAGTCCTGTGAGATGAACTACGCTTCTTAGATTCCAGGGTGTGTGTTGAGATGAACTACACTTCTTCGATTCGACGGAGTCCGTTGAGATGAACTACACTTCTTCGATTCCAGGGCGTGTGTTGAGATGAATTACACTTGTTATGTTCCATATAGTCCTGTGAGATGAACTACGCTTCTTAGATTCCAGGTGTGTGTTGAGATGAACTACACTTCTTCGATTCGACGGAGTCCGTTGAGATGATGAACCTTCTTCTTCGATTCCAGGGCGTGTGTTGAGATGAATTACACTTGTTATGTTCCATATAGTCCTGTGAGATGAACTACGCTTCTTAGATTCCAGGGGGTGTGTGTTGAGATGAACTACACTTCTTCGATTCGACGGAGTCCGTTGAGATGAACTACACTTCTTCGATTCCAGGGCTTGTGTGTTGAGATGAATTATTCACTTGTTATGTTCCATATAGTCCGTGTGTTGAGAGATGAACTACGCTTCTTAGATTCCAGGGTGTGTGTTGAGATGAACTACACTTCTTCGATTCGACGGAGTCCGTTGAGATGACTTCTTCGATTCCAGGGCGTGTGTTTGAGATGAATTACACTTGTTACACTATGGAGATGAACTCTTCTTAGATTCCAGGATTCGACGTGTGTTGAGATGAATTCCAGGGCGTGTGTTGAGATGAATTACACTTGTTATGTTCCATATAGTCCTGTGAGATGAACTACGCTTCTTAGATTCCAGGGTGTGTGTTGAGATGAACTACACTTCTTCGATTCGACGGAGTCCGTTGAGATGAACTACACTTCTTCGATTCCAGGGCGTGTGTTGAGATGAATTACACTTGTTATGTTCCATATAGTCCTGTGAGATGAACTACACTTCTTAGATTCCAGGGTGTGTGTTGAGATGAACTACACTTCTTCGATTCGACGGAGTCCGTTGAGATGAACTACACTTCTTCGATTCCAGGGCGTGTGTTGAGATGAATTACATTTTTTATGTTTCATATAGTCCTGTGAGATGAACTACGCTTCTTAGATTCCAGGGTGTGTGTTGAGATGAACTACACTTCTTCGATTCGACGGAGTCCGTTGAGATGAACTACACTTCTTCGATTCCAGGGCGTGTGTTGAGATGAATTACACTTGTTATGTTCCATATAGTCGTGTGAGATGAACTACGCTTCTTAGATTCCAGGGTGTGTGTTGAGATGAACTACACTTCTTCGATTCGACGGAGTCCGTTGAGATGAACTACACTTCTTCGATTCCAGGGCGTGTGTTGAGATGAATTACACTTGTTATGTTCCATATAGTCCTGTGAGATGAACTACACTTCTTCGATTCGTGTGTTGAGATGAATTAGATTCCAGGGTGAGTGTGTTGAGATGAACTACACTTCTTCGATTCGAAGGAGTCCGTTGAGATGAACTACACTTCTTCGATTCCAGGGCGTGTGTTGAGATGAATTACACTTGTTATGTTCCATATAGTCCTGTGAGATGAACTACGCTTCTTAGATTCCAGGGTGTGTGTTGAGATGAACTACACTTCTTCGATTCGACGGAGTCCGTTGAGATGAACTACACTTCTTCGATTCCAGGGCGTGTGTTGAGATGAATTACACTTGTTATGTTCCATATAGTCCTGTGAGAGATGAACTACGCTTCTTAGATTCCAGGGTGTGTGTTGAGATGAACTACACTTCTTCGATTCGACGGAGTCCGTTGAGATGAACTACACTTCTTCGATTCCAGGGCGTGTGTTGAGATGAATTACACTTGTTATGTTCCATATAGTCCTGTGAGATGAACTACGCTTCTTAGATTCCAGGGTGTGTGTTGAGATGAACTACACTTCTTCGATTCGACGGAGTCCGTTGAGATGAACTACACTTCTTCGATTCCAGGGCGTGTGTTGAGATGAATTACACTTGTTATGTTCCATATAGTCCTGTGAGATGAACTACACTTCTTAGATTCCAGGGTGTGTGTTGAGATGAACTACACTTCTTCGATTCGACGGAGTCCGTTGAGATGAACTACACTTCTTCGATTCCAGGGCGTGTGTTGAGATGAATTACACTTGTTATGTTCCATATAGTCCTGTGAGATGAACTACGCTTCTTAGATTCCAGGGGTGTGTTGAGATGAACTACACTTCTTCGATTCGACGGAGTCCGTTGAGATGAACTACACTTCTTCGATTCCAGGGCGTGTGTTGAGATGAATTACATTTGTTTGTTGTGTGAGATGAATATAGTCCTGTGAGATGAACTTCGATTCGACTTCTTAGATTCCAGGGTGTGTGTTGAGATGAACTACACTTCTTCGATTCGACGGAGTCCGTTGAGATGAACTACACTTCTTCGATTCCAGGGCGTGTGTTGAGATGAATTACACTTGTTATGTTCCATATAGTCGTGTGAGATGAACTACGCTTCTTAGATTCCAGGAACTACACTTCTTCGATTGTCCGTTGAGATGAACTACTTCTTCGATTTCACTTGTTATGTTTCCATATAGTCCTGTGAGATGGAGTCCGTTGAGATGAACTACACTTCTTCGATTTCCGTTGAGATGATTCCAGGGCGTGTGTTGAGATGAATTACACTTGTTATGTTCCATATAGTCCTGTGAGATGAACTACACTTCTTAGATTCCAGGGTGTGTGTTGAGATGAACTACACTTCTTCGATTCGACGGAGTCCGTTGAGATGAACTACACTTCTTCGATTCCAGGGCGTGTGTTGAGATGAATTACACTTGTTATGTTCCATATAGTCCTGTGAGATGAACTACGCTTCTTAGATTCCAGGGGTGTGTTGAGATGAACTACACTTCTTCGATTCGACGGAGTCCGTTGAGATGAACTACACTTCTTCGATTCCAGGGCGTGTGTTGAGATGAATTACTTGTTATTTTCCATATAGTCCTGTGAGATCTACACTTCTTAGATTCCAGGGTGTGTGTGTTGAGATGAACTACACTTCTTCGATTCGAGATTCGTTGGATGAACTACACTTCTTCGATTCCAGGGCGTGTGTTGAGATGAATTACACTTGTTATCTTCCATATAGTTGTGAGATGAACGGATTCCAGGGTGTGTGTTGAGATGAACTTCTTCTGATTCGACGGAGTCCGTTGAGATGAACTACACTTCTTCGATTCCAGGGCGTGTGTTGAGATGAATTACACTTGTTATGTTTCCATATAGTCCTGTGAGATGAACTACGCTTCTTAGATTCCAGGGTGTGTGTTGAGATGAACTACACTTCTTCGATTCGACGGAGTCCGTTGAGATGAACTAAACTTCTTCGATTCAGGGCGTGTGTTGAGATGAATTACACTTGTTATATGTTCCATATAGTCCTGTGAGATGAACTACGCTTCTTAGATTCCAGGGTGTGTGTTGAGAGACTTCTTGATTCGACGGAGTCCGTTGAGATGAACTACTTCTTCGATTCGACGAGATGAATTCTTGTTATGTTCCATATAGTTGAGATGAACTACACTTCTTAGATTCCAGGGGGTGTGTGTTGAGATGAATTCCGATTCGTGTGTTGAGATGAATTTCGATTCCAGGGCGTTGTTATGTTTCTTGTTATAGTCCTGTGAGATGAACTACACTTCTTAGATTCCAGGGTGTGTGTTGAGATGAACTACACTTCTTCGATTCGACGGAGTCCGTTGAGATGAACTACACTTCTTCGATTCCAGGGCGTGTGTTGAGATGAATTACACTTGTTATGTTCCATATAGTCCTGTGAGATGAACTACGCTTCTTAGATTCCAGGGGTGTGTTGAGATGAACTACACTTCTTCGATTCGACGGAGTCCGTTGAGATGAACTACACTTCTTCGATTCCAGGGCGTGTGTTGAGATGAATTACACTTGTTATGTTTCATTATAGTCCTGATTGAGATGAACTACGCTTCTTAGATTCCAGGGTGTGTGTTGAGATGAACTACACTTCTTCGATTCGACGGAGTCCGTTGAGATGAACTACACTTCTTCGATTCCAGGGCGTGTGTTGAGATGAATTACACTTGTTATGTTCCATATAGTCCTGTGAGATGAACTACGCTTCTTAGATTCCAGGGTGTGTGTTGAGATGAACTACACTTCTTCGATTCGACGGAGTCCGTTGAGATGAACTACACTTCTTCGATTCCAGGGCGTGTGTTGAGATGAATTACACTTTTTATGTTCCATATAGTCCTGTGAGATGAACTACGCTTCTTAGATTCTTAGATTCCAGGGTGTGTTGAGATGAACTACACTTCGATTCTTCGATTCTGAGATGGAGATTCCGTTGAGATGAACTACACTTCTTCGATTCCAGGGATTCGTGTGTTGAGATGAATTACACTTGTTATGTTCCATATAGTCCTGTGAGATGAACTACGCTTCTTAGATTCCAGGGTGTGTGTTGAGATGAACTACACTTCTTCGATTCGACGGAGTCCGTTGAGATGAACTACACTTCTTCGATTCCAGGGCGTGTGTTGAGATGAATTACACTTTTTATGTTCCATATAGTCCTGTGAGATGAACTACGCTTCTTAGATTCCAGGGTGTGGGATGAACTACACTTCTTCGATTCGACGGGTCCGTTGAGATGAACTACACTTCTTCGATTCCAGGCGTGTGTTGGAGATGAATTACACTTGTTATGTTCCATATAGTCCTGTGAGATGAACTACGCTTCTTAGATTCCAGGGTGTGTGTTGAGATGAACTACACTTCTTCGATTCGACGGAGTCCGTTGAGATGAACTACACTTCTTCGATTCCAGGGCGTGTGTTGAGATGAATTACACTTGTTATGTTCCATATAGTCGTGTGAGATGAACTACGCTTCTTAGATTCCAGGGTGTGTGTTGAGATGAACTACACTTCTTCGATTCGACGGAGTCCGTTGAGATGAACTACACTTCTTCGATTCCAGGGCGTGTGTTGAGATGAATTACATTTTTTATGTTTCATATAGTCCTGTGAGATGAACTACGCTTCTTAGATTCCAGGGTGTGTGTTGAGATGAACTACACTTCTTCGATTCGACGGAGTCCGTTGAGATGAACTACACTTCTTCGATTCCAGGGCGTGTGTTGAGATGAATTACACTTGTTATGTTTCCATATAGTCCTGTGAGATGAACTACACTTCTTAGATTCCAGGGTGTGTTGAGATGAACTACACTTCTTCGATTCGACGGAGTCCGTTGAGATGAACTACACTTCTTCGATTCAGGGCGTGTGTTGAGATGAATTACATTTTTTATGTTTCATATAGTTGAGATGTTCTTCTATAGATTCCAGGGTGTGTGTTGAGATGAACTTCTTCGCTTCTGACGGAGTCGTTGAGATGATTCGATTCAGGGCGTGTGTTGAGATGAACTACACTTGTTTCTTCGATTCGAGATGAACGGAGATTCAGGGTGTGTGTTGAGATGAACTACACTTCTTCGATTGACGGGTCCAGGGCTTCTTCGATTGAGATGAATTGAGATGAATTACTTGTTATGTTCCATATAGTCCTGTGAGATGAACTACGCTTCTTAGATTCCAGGGTGTGTGTTGAGATGAACTACACTTCTTCGATTCGACGGAGTCCGTTGAGATGAACTACACTTCTTCGATTCCAGGGCGTGTGTTGAGATGAATTACACTTGTTATGTTCCATATAGTCCTGTGAGATGAACTACGCTTCTTAGATTCCAGGGTGTGTGTTGAGATGAACTACACTTCTTCGATTCGACGGAGTCCGTTGAGATGAACTACACTTCTTCGATTCAGGGCGTGTGTTGAGATGAATTACACTTGTTATGTTCCATATAGTCCTGTGAGATGAACTACGCTTCTTAGATTCCAGTGGGGTGAATTACACTTCTTGATTCGATATAGTGAGATGAACTACACTTCTTCGATTCGACGGAGTCCGTTGAGATGAACTACACTTCTTCGATTCCAGGGCGTGTGTTGAGATGAATTACACTTGTTATGTTCCATATAGTCCTGTGAGATGAACTACGCTTCTTAGATTCCAGGGTGTGTGTTGAGATGAACTACACTTCTTCGATTCGACGGAGTCCGTTGAGATGAACTACACTTCTTCGATTCCAGGGCGTGTGTTGAGATGAATTACACTTGTTATGTTCCATATAGTCCTGTGAGATGAACTACGCTTCTTAGATTCCAGGGTGTGTGTTGAGATGAACTACACTTCTTCGATTCGACGGAGTCCGTTGAGATGAACTACACTTCTTCGATTCCAGGGCGTGTGTTGAGATGAATTACATTATTTTGTTTCATATAGTCCTGTGAGATGAACTACGCTTCTTAGATTCCAGGGTGTGTGTTGAGATGAACTACACTTCTTCGATTCGACGGAGTCCGTTGAGATGAACTACACTTCTTCGATTCCAGGGCGTGTGTTGAGATGAATTACACTTGTTATGTTCCCATATAGTCCTGTGAGATGAACTACGCTTCTTAGATTCCAGGGTGTGTGTTGAGATGAACTACACTTCTTCGATTCGACGGAGTCCGTTGAGATGAACTACACTTCTTCGATTCCAGGGCGTGTGTTGAGATGAATTACACTTTTTTATGTTCCATATAGTCCTGTGAGATGAACTACACTTCTTAGATTCCAGGGTGTGTGTTGAGATGAACTACACTTCTTCGATTCGACGGAGTCCGTTGAGATGAACTACACTTCTTCGATTCCAGGGCGTGTGTTGAGATGAATTACACTTGTTATGTTCATATAGTCCTGTGAGATGAACTACGCTTCTTAGATTCCAGGGTGTGTGTTGAGATGAACTACACTTCTTCGATTCGACGGAGTCCGTTGAGATGAACTACACTTCTTCGATTCCAGGGCGTGTGTTGAGATGAATTACACTTGTTATGTTCCATATAGTCCTGTGAGATGAACTACACTTCTTAGATTCCAGGGTGTGTTGAGATGAACTACACTTCTTCGATTCGACGGAGTCCGTTGAGATGAACTACACTTCTTCGATTCAGGGCGTGTGTTGAGATGAATTACACTTGTTATGTTCCATATAGTCCTGTGAGATGAACTACGCTTCTTAGATTCCAGGGTGTGTGTTGAGATGAACTACACTTCTTCGATTCGACGGAGTCCGTTGAGATGAACTACACTTCTTCGATTCCAGGGCGTGTGTTGAGATGAATTACACTTGTTATGTTCCATATAGTCCTGTGAGATGAACTACGCTTCTTAGATTCCAGGGTGTTGTTGAGATGAACTACACTTCTTCGATTCGACGGAGTCCGTTGAGATGAACTAACTTTTCGATTCCAGGGCTTGTTGAGATGAATTACACTTTTATGTTTCATATAGTCCTGTGAGATGAACTACACTTCTTAGATTCGACGGAGATGAACTACACTTCTTGATTCGACGAGTCCGTTGAGATGAACACTTCTTCGATTCAGGGCGTGTGTTGAGATGAATTACACTTGTTATGTTCCATATAGTCCTGTGAGATGAACTACACTTCTTAGATTCCAGGGTGTGTGTTGAGATGAACTACACTTCTTCGATTCGACGGAGTCCGTTGAGATGAACTACACTTCTTCGATTCCAGGGCGTGTGTTGAGATGAATTACACTTGTTATGTTCCATATAGTCCTGTGAGATGAACTACACTTCTTAGATTCCAGGGTGTGTGTTGAGATGAACTACACTTCTTCGATTCGACAGGTCCGTTGAGATGAACTACACTTCTTCGATTCCAGGGCGTGTGTTGAGATGAATTACATTTTTATGTTTCATATATTCCTGTGAGATGAACTACGCTTCTTAGATTCCAGGGTGTGTGTTGAGATGAACTACACTTCTTCGATTCGACGGAGTCCGTTGAGATCAACTACACTTCTTCGATTCCAGGGCGTGTGTTGAGATGAATTACACTTTTTATGTTCCATATAGTCCTGTGAGATGAACTACGCTTCTTAGATTCCAGGGGGTGTGTGTTGAGATGAACTACACTTCTTCGATTCGACTTGAGTCATATAGTTGAGATGAACTACGCTTCTTAGATTCCAGGGTGTGTGTTGAGATGAACTACTTCTTCGATTCCAGGGCGTGTGTTGAGATGAATTACACTTGTTATGTTCCATATAGTCCTGTGAGATGAACTACACTTCTTAGATTCCAGGGTGTGTGTTGAGATGAACTACACTTCTTCGATTCGACGGAGTCCGTTGAGATGAACTACACTTCTTCGATTCCAGGGCGTGTGTTGAGATGAATTACACTTTTTATGTTTCCATATAGTCCTGTGAGATGAACTACACTTCTTAGATTCCAGGGTGTGTGTTGAGATGAACTACACTTCTTCGATTCGACGGAGTCCGTTGAGATGAACTACACTTCTTCGATTCCAGGGCGTGTGTTGAGATGAATTACATTTTTTATGTTTCATATAGTCCTGTGAGATGAACTACGCTTCTTAGATTCCAGGGTGTGTGTTGAGATGAACTACACTTCTTCGATTCGACGGAGTCCGTTGAACTTCTTCGATTCCAGGGCGTGTGTTGAGATGAATTCTTGTTATGATATAGTCTGTGACGGAGATTCAGGGGTGTGTTGAGATGAACTACACTTCTTCGATTCGAGGGAGTCCGTTGAGATGACTTCTTCGATTCAGGGCGTGTTTGAGATGAATTTATTTTGTTCCATATAGTCCTGTGAGATGAACTACGCTTCTTAGATTCCAGGGTGTGTGTTGAGATGAACTGTTATGTTTCTTCGATTCGACGGAGTCCGTTGAGATGAACTACACTTCTTCGATTCCAGGGCGTGTGTTGAGATGAATTACACTTGTTGAATTACATTTTTATGTTCCATATAGTCCTGTGAGATGAACTACGCTTCTTAGATTCCAGGGTGTGTGTTGAGATGAACTACACTTCTTCGATTCGACGGAGTCCGTTGAGATGAACTACACTTCTTCGATTCAGGGCGTGTGTTGAGATGAATTACATTTTGTTATGTTTCCATATAGTCCTGTGGAGATGAACTACGCTTCTTAGATTCCAGGGTGTGTGTTGAGATGAACTACACTTCTTCGATTCGACGGAGTCCGTTGAGATGAACTACACTTCTTCGATTCCAGGGCGTGTTGAGATGAATTACACTTGTTATGTTCCATATTGTCGTGTGAGATGAACTACGCTTCTTAGATTCCAGGGTGTGTGTTGAGATGAACTACACTTCTTCTTCGATTCGATTCGGAGTGTGTTGAGATGAACATATAGTCCTGTGAGATGAACACTTCTTCGATTCCAGGTGTTGATGAACTACACTTCTTGAGATGGATTACTTCTTCGATTCAGGGCGTGTGTTATGTTACATTTTTATGTTTCATATAGTCTGTGAGATGAACTACGCTTCTTAGATTCCAGGGGTGTGTTGAGATGAACTACACTTCTTCGATTCGACGGAGTCCGTTGAGATGAACTACACTTCTTCGATTCCAGGGCGTGTGTTGAGATGAATTATGAACTTGTTATGTTTCCATATCGAGTCCTGTGAGATGAACTACGCTTCTTAGATTCCAGGGGTGTGTGTTGAGATGAACTACACTTCTTCGATTCGACGGAGTCCGTTGAGATGAACTACACTTCTTCGATTCCAGGGGTGTGTTGAGATGAATTACACTTGTTATGTTCCATATAGTCCTGTGAGATGAACTACGCTTCTTAGATTCCAGGGTGTGTGTTGAGATGAACTACACTTCTTCGATTCGACGGAGTCCGTTGAGATGAACTACACTTCTTCGATTCCAGGGCGTGTGTTGAGATGAATTACACTTGTTATGTTCCATATAGTCCTGTGAGATGAACTACGCTTCTTAGATTCCAGGGTGTGTGTTGAGATGAACTACACTTCTTCGATTCGACGGAGTCCGTTGAGATGAACTACACTTCTTCGATTCCAGGGCGTGTGTTGAGATGAATTACACTTGTTATGTTCCGTATTGTCGTGTGAGATGAACTACGCTTCTTAGATTCCAGGGTGTGTGTTGAGATGAACTACACTTCTTCGATTCGACGGAGTCCGTTGAGATGAACTACACTTCTTCGATTCCAGGGCGTGTGTTGAGATGAATTACACTTGTTATGTTTCATATAGTCTTGTGAGATGAACTACACTTCTTAGATTCCAGGGTGTGTGTTGAGATGAACTACACTTCTTCGATTCGACGGAGTCCGTTGAGATGAACTACACTTCTTCGATTCCAGGGCGTGTGTTGAGATGAATTACACTTGTTATGTTCCATAGAGTCCTGTGAGATGAACTACGCTTCTTAGATTCCAGGGTGTGTGTTGAGATGAACTACACTTCTTCGATTCGACGGAGTCCGTTGAGATGAACTACACTTCTTCGATTCAGGGCGTGTGTTGAGATGAATTACACTTGTTATGTTCCATATAGTCCTGTGAGATGAACTACAGGGTGTGTGTTGAGATGCTTCTTAGATTCGGAGGGATGTGTGTTGAGATGAATTACACTTCTTCGATTCGACTTAGATTCCGTTGAGATGAACTACACTTCTTCGATTCGATTCAGGGCGTGTGTTGAGATGAATTACACGTTTGTTTTATGTTCCATATATGTTCCATATGGTCCTGTGAGATGAACTACGCTTCTTAGATTCCAGGGTGTATGTTGAGATGAACTACACTTCTTCGATTCGACAGAGTCCGTTGAGATGAACTACACTTCTTCGATTCCAGGGTGTGTGTTGAGATGAATTACACTTGTTATGTTCCATATAGTCCTGTGAGATGAACTACGCTTCTTAGATTCCAGGGTGTGTGTTGAGATGAACTACACTTCTTCGATTCGACGGAGTCCGTTGAGATGAACTACACTTCTTCGATTCCAGGGCATGTGTTGAGATGAATTACACTTGTTATGTTCCATATAGTCGTGTGAGATGAACTACGCTTCTTAGATTCCAGGGTGTGTGTTGAGATGAACTACACTTCTTCGATTCGACGGAGTCCGTTGAGATGAACTACACTTCTTCGATTCCAGGGCGTGTGTTGAGATGAATTACACTTGTTATGTTTCATATAGTCCTGTGAGATGAACTACGCTTCTTAGATTCCACGTGTCTTAACGTTCGCGGCTAGGAGTAACCATGTCACGTAAATTTTAGCGAATTAACCCCATTTCTTTCGTATTCCCCTGGTGAGATGTAAGTTCCACGGTAGTTCCTCTTTCTCGAAAACCACTGCTTTGTGGAACCACCTCCTAAGATATTGCTCCATAGATCACTATAAACATAACCCCTTTATTTCTGCTGCTAATCATTATCTTCCACAAATATCCGCATAAGATGTGGCTCTTATTATGTCACCCTCTAACTTGATTGACCCTTGGGCCTTGTTTATGATGAACATTCTTGTAAAAAACCTGATGGATTTAATAGTAATCTGTGGGTTGTTTAAAATTTAGGGTATTTTTTATAACCTCATTCTACTTTATATTTCCATAGAAATTTATTCCAGACCCCTGTTAGTCGTCTGTTCTTTGTTGTTTTTTCTTGTTTTTTTTTTTTGGTTTTTTGTTTTTTTTTGGTAATGTTATCTAAGAAAGATCTGAAATCTTCAGAAAACAAATGCAGGAGAATACAGAATCAAAGATCTTAACTGATTTTCAATCCTCTATTTTACTCATATAAATAACGTTATAATCATGTAGTCAATATGTACTAATTATGTAACATCTTCGGATTTATTAATTCCTAATAAACTAGGATGCTAAATGGATTTAAACCATTAGTGTATTGCATCCAATTCCGGGTATGCCGATAAACTACATCTGCGTCCTGGGTAAAAAGATAAACTTATTCCGATAACAAGGACTATGATCAAGAGGGGTGAGGAGCGTAGAACTACCACTTAATTCCTGGTTTTCCCTAGTTCACTCTGACGTGGTGTGGTAGCGCTTGTTTGGGTCCCAGCTATGAGAAAATAATTAAACCCCAGACTGGAGTCAAAGCACTAGGAAAGTGTAAATGTAGGTTTTAGTACCAGAAATCCTTTTTTTTATAAATAATTATTACCAGAAATTTATTATTACCAGCAATACATTTTTTCAGAAAAAATATTACCAGCAATACATTTTTGAAAAAATATTACCAGCTATACATTTTTTGGAAAAAATATTAGCAACAATAGATTTGTGAGGAAAAAATTATTAGCAGCAAAAAAATTTTCATGAAAGGAATTATTACCAGCTATAGATTTTCGAAGAGAAATAATATTACCAACATTACATATTTGGAAGAATATTACCAGCAATAAAAAAAATTGTCGGCTTGAAATAACCCATTGAGGCTGATATGCCATAAAACAAGCCAAACCAAACTAATTCTTTAGAAAAGATTTAGTTAACGTTTTATGTCCTAAGGTTACCATTACTAAGATTATCCAGCAATTTAGAAGAAACAAAAAGAATTAAAATTTTAAAAGAAACTTTATGCAGTAATGGACTAATTTCGTTATTGTAATTAATATTTGAGAGAAATCCCTCTGACCCGGAGGGCGTTGATAAATTAAGTTTTGAATGTGTTAATAGACGAGCAAAACCAAGGACGTTGAATAAGTTCCTATCGGAAATCCAAACGGCAAGAAAGACGAGTAGTATTGAAATCAGTAACTACAAGACCAAGAGGCAAAAATCCAACTGACTGATTTAAATACAGCGAACTCACTCGCGTTCAGAAACTAAACAAAACGCTGACCACATCAAGAAAAGCAAAGGATTTTATTGATGAAGTAAGTTATGCGATTAGTATAGATAGTCGAGGAAGATAAAAACAATAACATACGTGAGGTATGATTACTGTCTAATATTTCTTGCCTTTTCGTCGCCAAACTGTACACAGGACTCGGAAACTTATTTGAGGTAGGTCATTTCCCCGGTCGTCACAGTTTTGAAAACGGTAGAAACCTTCAAGTTTTAGGCTATTCTTTTAAATCCAGAGCGTGGCAAAAAACAGATGGCTTATAGAGTATATATGGAGACAACATCGATTAAGACATAAAAAACAATAAATCTGTGTTCACCCTTTTTGATTTAATCCAATTTTTTGTAACGTCATCTGGTTCTTCCGTACGCTTCTTACTGACACATTAATGAGAAATTGCGTCTCAGTTTTACTGTGAATACATCTTGAGTAAACCATGAAATAGAAAATGCATCGAAAATAACGGTTGCGAGACACACATGATAAATACCTGATAGCCGTGTGAAGTAGGGTTAACGTTAAAAGAGCCAGCTATTTCAAGAAAATAGGCTTCACCAAACATAAAAGTCCGAAATCCATTGACAAAAAGCTCCTTATAAATAGTGACTTCTTTATTTATTTGAATAGATAAATAGTGTTACTGTACACGTTTTTGACAACCGAATTGCCCCTTATTGTTTTAATATAAGGTTCCTTTCAATATGTCCGATGCTACTCTGAAGATCATGAAAATTGGAACAACGAATATATGTCGGATATTTGCTGCTGGTTTTGTTGAGCAGAAGTGATTCTAAATACACTGTAGAATCAAGACGCAGAGATATGATTTCAAAGTTGCGATGTGAGAATAAGGTCTATCTATCTATCTATCTATCTATCTATCTATCTATCTATATATATATATATATATATATCGATATCTATATCTATATATATATATATATATATATATATATATATATATATATATTCCCTTTATACCTTAAGTAAATGATCTGTTGTTTTAATTAATTTCATTATATTTTGTCATTTTTACGTCAAGTTACTTTTCGTGAGCTGATAAAATCGATCGAGACATAACATCGAATATTGTGTGTTTATAATCTGTAATTCGAACTTTGCTAAGCAGACGCTTCTCTGTAGCTGAATGGTGCAGCACATCAAGCCAAATAACGGTTTCCGTATAGGAATATAGAGTCGATCCCTGTCGGAGAACGTATATATTCTACGAAATTTATCGAAAATCTAGGCCGTTAAATGTAATTAATACTGTTTAATTAAAACAAGTGCATATACATACATTAATTATATCTATAATAATAACGTATAAACAGAAAATTTACTAAATAGCTTTTGGACTTAATCCATTTCATTATATACATATATATATATACACACACACACACATATATATATATATATATATATATATATATATATATATATATATGTGTGTGTGTGTGTGTGTGTGTGTGTTTATTTTCAGTCATTTAAGAAACACTGAAATGAATCATCTTTAGCCGGCGCACATCTGGAATGTCTCATAATTTTCACGAATTTATTCAACTGTAATATGTCGGAGAATAACCACATCTTAAATTCGTCCCGAATGACATCCGATTTTCATCTTCTCGCTGGTGTTATATTAGGTGATTCTTAAGTCCTGGCACTGAATTCTTACTTGAGACCACATGGTGTATATGTTAGTCGTTTACTGACCACCGAAGGTGTGAATGAGTTTATCTAAAATGCCTTGTTCGGCTGCTAGAATTTCTGCATAACTTGCAACAGATAGTAGATGGAAAGTTATCCAGAATGTCATACGAACAGCATTAGGTACCGCTAATACACTCGCGCATGCACACACACCACCGGACTCACACACACACACCCACACACACAGACACACACACAGACACACACACACATATATATATATATATATATATATATATATATATGAAGAAATATAGTCTTAAGTTGTGCTATATTTATGGGATAAAGGGGCTCGATATCAGAGATAGATTGTGTAAATATAAAAGTGAACATAGAAGTCAACACTTAGAGGCTCTAAGTGTTGACTTTATGTTCACTTTATATATATATATATATATATATATATATATATATATATATATATATATATGTATTTATAATGAATTGGTATATTTAATTATAATCTGCCATTTTATAATAATAATGTTTGAAGTAATATATGTGTTGGGGTGTATGTGTGCGGGTGGATTAATATTAGGCCTTTCTTCATAAAGAAACATTCGACATTTATTGTCGAATGAACCAGTGCTACATTCGTTTTCTCAAATCCAATAACTTTTATCGCTCTTTCCTCTTCTGATGTTGGCATCCCTCAAAATCTTTTGTTTTAAGTATTGAAATGTCAGCATTATTCTAATGCTGTTTTTTCTTGTCGATTTACATGTGCTATGCAGTTTCATTTTTGGCTGCTGTTGAAAGTACGCAGGTAATATAGTCTCTGTGATAGGATACAATTCTTTGCATCACAAAGAAGTGTGGTACTTGTTATCTTATACGTGCATCTTTCCTTCGAAGTCACCTTTAATCATCAATCTGAGGAAGCGGTTGTATTAAACAAACAATTTAAACTTTGTTTCGGCAAAAGCTTTTTAAAAAAGCCTCATTGATTTAGTGAGGCCGATGAGTCTACACACTGATATATGTGATAAATTTTGGCCTGTTGCCTCTCATCGCCTTAATATGCATGAGGTTGACGTTTCGTTTTTAAATCATTGACCTATTCATGGAATCATTGATCCTTTGTTGGCCCTCTAGGCATGTACAAAAATAGATCAATAATATTTTATTTTTATTTAAGGGCAAAAATGTATTTCTACTTTTCCATCTTTATTGTGCCCGCTTAGGATTAGTTTTAAGGTTTATTTTTCCTTTTTTAATTTATAATTATCTTTTTTTAATTAAAAACAGTTTGATTGATTGATTGATTATTATTATTATTATTATTATTATTATTATTATTATAATATTATTATTACTATTATTAATAATAATAATAATTTAAGAATAAATTTATTTCGCTATTAAACCTGTAGTCGGGAAAATTATTGTTTTTTTATGTGTTTTAGTTCACTCAGAACTATTCTTTGGAATTTTGGTGTGGTCTATTTACGTTTGTTATCACTGCTATTTTATATCTTTTCGGGCACTGGCTCTCATGGTTTAGAAGACAAGAGTTCGTATTGGTGTTGTTTTGAGTGACGGAACTAATTTCAACTCGGAATTAATTTCATCTCGGTATAAATTTCAAATCTGAACTAATTAATGAAAATTGCAGAAAAGATGAATTCTGAATTATCTTATCTACTAAGGATTTTTAATGCTAAATTAAAAAAAAAATTAACATCAACTCATTGATAACTTTGATATTAAATCGAGTTGAAATTAGTTCCGAGTTGAAATTCTGCACTCAGATTTTTTTCATAAGTGTAAGTGGTAAATTCATTGAATTTTAATTCGATATCAACATTAAGAAATGGGATTTTGTTATTAACCATGCGTTCATATGTAACTTTTAGCGTTTAGCTTTTCAAAAGTTGATTTTAGATTTATAATTTCAGCTACCAATCTTATCGTTCGCAGTGATCAGTTTATTTATGAACTTTTTTAATAATTCTCTGGGATTTTTCCTTAATTTAGTGAATTTTGTTATGTCATCTAGGACAGGTGATGATTTTTCGTTGCAATATTTTCGCTTGTGAACTACACAATAATTGGTTTTATTAGCGCGTCTGATGATGATGTATCGGTGCTGTGTGTAACTATTTTGCAGCTGATCTGAATTTGTGAAGATATTATTGTGTTTGCTGTGTAGGGAACGGTTTTTCAAACCTTCCGCTTTTAGTAGATCTCTCAGATTTTTTTTGGGTGGGTGGGGGCACCTTTATTAATTTTTCCGTTTTTCCGATTGGGAGAGTATTACGATTTCTGTTGTCTTTTGAATGAGGTTGTATCTAGTTTGGAGGGGGCAAGATTGGCTGATATTCAAGAGTTCAGTTAGATCGTCATTGAGATCGTGATCAGACAAGTTTAGGATGTTAAATTTACCATTTAGTAGTACAATCTTTCCATTGTATAAGTTACCGAGTTTTTTTTACTATTACTGTTTTGTTGGTTGAGTTCTAATTTGCTATCGAGGCGTTTGGGTTGGCGTTCAGTAGTTGTGTGTATTGTTGTATTCATTGTATTTTTGGAGAATCGCCGTGTATTTTGGAATTTCGATTTTGAGATGCAGTATCTTCCCTTTGGCTAATGTTAGATGTCGCTCCATAAATCTGCCGTGTCATCACAAATCAATACTATATGTAGCATCGATTGGTTATGTGATTTTTATTATTTTAGCTATTTAGTAACGTTGAGTGTGTTAGATGATTTTTTAAAGGATATAGGCATTTTTTTTCAACTGGCACGTTGGTGTTATGGGATTTTATATCTACACTGTCCATATGGTTTGTCAGCCATGTTTATTTACCTGAGTTCTTTATATCAGAAAGGCCGATCGTTCCAAGGGAAGGGGTTAGTGTTTTTGTCATGGATTTCGCCATTCTGTAGGGGATACCTGTTATCTGTGGTTTAGGGAGACTATAAAGTTCCGTTGTTCTAGTGTTATAATATATTGGTCTATATCATGATTTGTCTTCATTTTTAATTAGTGTCGTAATCGCTTTGCTAAATTTTTGCGTTTCCGTAAATATTTTCTTTTCGTTTATCGTGTTCATATGAGTCAGTATTGTAGAAGTGAATTAATTTTTTCGGCATATGTATTCTTGTTCATGATAAGAACCTCACCTCCCTTGTCAGAGGTAGTGATGCAGGTTTCCTTATATTTTGCTAAGTTCCTCAGTGCATTTAGGAGCCTCTGTTTTCAAGCACGCACACGCGCACACACACACACACACACATATATATATATATATATATATATATATCACTTTAAACGTTATTGTTATTTGTCACTCGAATTTGAGTTTCGTCTATTCAAATACGAGTATCTTCAAAATTAACGATTAATGTGATGGAAAATCTGTTCTAAAATTCTTTTTGTTTACGTTTGAATATGAAAATGTTAGATAGATCTATAACAGGAGAATTTTCGCTTGAGGGCACGAAATTTGGCTCCGGCTGAACGACGTTTCTCCGTGGTCAAGTAGGCAAGGCTAGTTACTTTAAATCCTAGCTCCGTCTGGCCTGAGGGACGCAGATTCGATTCCTGCCGGAGAGTGCACATTTGTTAATAAGATTTCTCGTAGATTTAGTCAGGTATTCAAAAATAAATAAATGTGCTGTTTATTAAGTAAACGGTGCACCTATTCAAATATGAGTATCCACTGAAAGTAACGTTTAGATAGATAGAAATCTGTCGGGTTATATAAATATATAATATATATATATATATATATATATATATATATATATATGTGTGTGTGTGTGTGTGTGTGTGTGTGTGTGTGTGTGTGTGTGTGTGTGTGAGCGCGTGTAATAAATCCCTGGTTAATTAATCCAAGTAGAACCTAGTAATACAAAATATTAAAACTGATCAAGAAAAGACAGATCAATATATTCATTGTAGAGCATATAAGTAAATTACAAAAATGAATCCAAAATTTCCCCCATTCAGATGGCCATTTCATCCCCGGGAGATTCTCCCTAAAACTTGTCAATACAAATACATTTATTAAATAAATTAAACAAATGTCAAAATTGTTAAATGTTAAGGAAATCAAACACATGTCAATGCAAATACATTTGTTAAAGAAATTAATGAATGTATTAGCATTGATAAGTCCCAGGGAGAATCTCCCTGGGACGAAATGGTCATCTAAATGGGATAATTTGGGATTCATTTTTACTATATATATATAGTTAAATTCATTTTTATATATATATATATATATATATATATATATATATATATATATATAGTTAAATAGGACATTTGCTTTTCGAACTGGTATTGAATGTCCCCGTGATCGATTTTTCAGGAAGCTCTTCTTGATGTCATCACTCTAGGCAAGCGACCTCAGTGCGCATCCCATTTTGGCAAATTACTAAAAGCCATACCTCATGTTAACGCAGGTTTTAGGAGAAAAATAGAGTAGACAGGAATGTTCGGAATTCGTTGACATTTGCGCTAGAATGAAGTCAAATCCATCGTGAACGAGTGCATGAGCGTATCTGAATTGTTGTTCTGCAGTGCTGATCATACCAGACGATGATCTCACAAATTTATGTGCTGTATTATAGCAGTATAAACTCAAGCTGGCCTCCGTGTGTGTTGATCACGCACAAATGTACCTGTGGAGACGTCTGCAACATGGAATGATTTGCTGACCTAGCAGACGGGTGTGCTTGGAAAACCATTAGCCATCCATTATATATTTGCACTATAGTAGCTTTTGACAAACGATTTCAACTATATATATAGTTTTTTACCTTGCTGGTTTTGCTTAACTTGCAGAGTTGAAACATTATCAGTTTTTCCCGGATATTTTCAGATTGTTGCATTTTTTATGATTTTGATTAGCGTTAAAAGTTTGGTCTGGTAAGCTCTTCACGTATTTTAAGAATACTTTTTTTTTCCTCAGAGTTCATTAAAACTTTATTTGTGTATAAGCGTATCATATTACTAATGTACCCGTAACGTCAAAATTGACAGCGAAACGAATGTATTATAGGTAATATGTATTGAAAGTAATTTTCCTTTAATCCAAGTAAAGTTCGTATTTTAAAATAGTAGATATCCGTATATTATACTCATAAATGTTACATATTTACAACCAAAATTATGTTTACTTCAAAAGTTCCCAAAACACAGTTTATTTTGTGTAAACTTTGAAAGGTCTGAGTAATACTTGACAGTCCGTAGATTCAATGTTTAGTTACAAAATTCTGTTTATATATAGTTCTGCTAAGAGCAACGTGTCATCAGATATTTTTCTTTATTTATTTATTCTCAGGCTATTACCAAATTCCACGAGATATGCTCCGAACCATAACATAAAAACTGCATTAAAATTACCTAATTATTTAATTCCATAAGCTTTTAATTGCCATCATAAATAATATAAATGAAAGATGTAGCGTGAATAATAATAAAAAAATATTTCGTGACTAATGATTTATTACAAGAATTTTTCCCCGCATTTTTTTCAATTACAATTTTTAAAGATTAAAAAATTTTCTAAAAATGAACAAATCATTCTTGAAGATATAATGATTTTCCAAGCGTAGCTCAGATGTGGCACAAAGCTGAAAATATGGGGCACCCAGTGGGGATCGAACTCACTACTCAGTCGTAATTGTTCGAGCAAGGCAAGTTTGCTACCCATTACACCACCTCGAGGTGCCCAAAAGGTTTTCAAAGCGAAGCTTAGATGTGCTGCAAGGCCAAAAGCATGGGGTAACCAGTGAGGATCGAACTCACTTTTCAGTAGTAAATAACCTAGCAAGACAATCTTGATAACCATTACACCACGCCGAAGTGTCCAATCAATCTTGAAGGTATATGTGGTGTAATATATACAAGAACACCTCTTCGATGAAGATATCAGTACGCGTCAACGGGACGAAGCTATCACGGCACCGGGTGGGTCATCGTTATTTTGCACACTAAAAGCGAACATAAATATATATGTGGCATATTATGCATATAGATTGTTCCCGCTCTTTTTTGTAATTATAAATTTTGAAGTTTAAAATGAATTTCTAAAAATAAAGCATACTTGAAAATATATATGGTGTATTATATATAGAAACCCTCTTCGATGACGATATCAGGACGTGTCAACGAGACCTAGTTAGCAGTTACAACTCTGTAGTGAGTTCAATCTTCACTGGGTGCCCTATACTTTTGGACACATTATAATGAAACTACCAATGAATAGTGTCTTAACAAGGATCTCTTCGTTTTGTGTAATCCTCGTAAGCCTACTAACCTTTAGTTATACTAAGTGGATGTACTGAGGGCATATATGACATCAAACAACTCTGGGAAATGATATATCTCGCCAACTAAAAATGATATATCTTTTATGAAATGTCCGACAATTATTTTAAGATATTTTTATGTTATACTTTCTTTTTATAGATATAAATATTTAAGTAAATGCTCTGTTTATAATAAACAATATTTAACGGCCTGAACGTCCGAGAAATTTCCACAGAAAATATTCGTCCTCCGACAGGATTCGGTCCTGTATCCTATAGCTTGCATTTAGCGATTTGGCCACAGAGGAGCGTTCGGTAAGCAATGTCGAAGTTAATGTATTTAGACTTCAATCTTCCACGAGTCTGTCGCATTCATTCATATCTGCTCATGGCTTATCAAATGTAAACAAATGTGACGTCACACATTATGAAATGGACAAAGTTCGACAATTATTTTAAATGCTCTTTTTATAATAAAGATTCAGGCCGGTAAATGTTGTTTAATACTGTTTATTATAAACAGAGCATTTACTTAAATATTTGTATCTATAAAAAGAATGTATAAACATAAAAATGTCTTAAAATATTAGGTTTTCTTCACGGAAGCATAGCCCCACATCATTAAATATTTCCTCTTCGCATCCGTTTGAAGCTAGCTTACAAGGTCTGACTCCACTGAATGTACAGATCTTATATTGGAACGATACCGGTTCATGAAGTCTTAGATGTTTAAAGATATCTGTATATAATTCTGAGATGAGGTATTATGTACACTATCTATATGATTCGGACTATTTTCCTCATCTCTGTCTTCATATTTATTACAACGTTTCGGCCGTTGTACGCTCAGGTGGTTGGAATGTCGAACTGAACCCTTTATTTCGCTCACTGGGGTAGACTGTTCTAGTTCCACAGGCCATGTTTAAAGGATGTCAGGTATCAGTTAACTCCTGTTAATTTCCCTCTCCAAGTTCTCCACTCCCTTAACTGGGTACTGAACTCACCCTTTTTGGGTCCTGTCACTGGATCTGACTATCGCCTTTATCCACTGTGCCATCTCAGATATATAGACAGATACTGAGGAAATTTTAAAAGCAAGATTTTAAAGTTTCAGCTGAAAATAGCACGGTTTTTGCAGTCAAAGAATGCCAAATACTTCCTTATAAGGAAACAGCTACCATGGTGCACATAACACACAATTTCATATGTTTATGCCAGTCAGAGTATTTACAGAAAAAGCTGCGTCGTATGTTAACGGATATTAATACAAGCAATACATATACACTCGCCCAGAGTGTTTCATATTAGGAGTGTTCCCATTTTAAGTATCAAGATGTGACTTACAATTTATCTATTGTCATATCGTTCAAACATTAAAAAAAAAATCTAACAAGACTCTTCCTCCCCTGATATTTCTGTTTATGGACAGAGATGCTCAAGATTTCATCCACTAAGGTTTATGCCCAAACATTTAATGTCCGGTATCTGACAAACTGATCTTTGGGATTGAATAGAATACTTAATATTGCCCATCTGAATTCATCGGGATAAAAGCGGTACATGTTAACGCCTTTAATCTGTTCATATCAGAAGCCAGGAGAGTCATGCGCTGTGGAGCAACGCATTCTTTAGTGTCATGCCTGTTGTATAATATCAGGGCATTTATTATTATTATTATTAGTAGTAGTAGTAGTAGTAGTAGTAGTAGTATATCCGTCCCGTCAAATATGACTACAATTGTCAGAAGGTTTTAATAGAAAGATGCAATGAAACAATTTACTGATATAAAAAAAAACAAAGATAAATAATTTACAGATAAAATGTATGCCAATGAACCGTTGAATCTGTTCTCTTTAGATTATTTAGACGTTCATTGATATCTAGGATTCATTGATTACGGTGTTTATTATTCCAACGTGAAAATGGAAATATCCCTCGGAAGAAAACAATTAGCAACAGAACAAAGACAGTGAAACAAGGCTTAATTCAAGTCCAAGTTAAATCAAGATGATCAATCAATAGACAAAGTAATCTGAGTGCTTCACATGAAGAGCTTGAAAAAAATAAGACTGGAGTCTAACAATGGAGTAAAGGAACTGATTTAAGGAAGCGATTCAACATCCTCGGAAAATAATTTTCTCTAAATGCTGACAAACATTTTATTTGTATATATTTGATATAATGGAATATAGATACCCCTGTGTTCCCCCTCACTGGAATATGATTGGCTGGTGTCAGTCATAAATACCGACGTACGTGTAGGAGAGTCAAAGCTTTAGTCTGAGAGCTAAGTCTATAACGACGCTCATTGGACCACGTCATTGATCTACACTTCTTACCTGCGACTTCGACGCGTATCTGTCGATTACTGCTACCATATTCTACTTGGTTATAGTAGCCAAAACCACTTAGCTACTTCGTTCAAATATATCACTTTCCGGGTCAATATCAATATTATATAAACGATATTATTTGTATAATCTATTAAAATAGATTAAGGTAATTCATCAATCATAGATTTACTAACTTAAGTACATTTGCCTCAAATCTCACTGCCTATGAGACAGTAGATATATAAATAAATACACTGGAAATATATAAATAAATACAGATTGGTGTTTATTATATGATTTGATTATTTTAACGACGAAGTTAAAAATGCAACTCACAAGACAGGAAGCCTTTATGTTGTTCTAGAACGCAATTTAAAACCTAAATAAGATGCGGTATCAAAATGAATTTATTTTTAAAATACATTTTCTTTTTCTCTCTCAAATACAAATAAAGAAGAGTGCTTAGTTATTTTGCATTTATATGGCTACGGACATACACTTCTATTAAAATTACGGAAAGGAAGCTTTTTGTTAATGTTTTCATACCAAGCAAGGAGATACAAACTATTAAGTTAAAATTGGTTCTGAAAGTGAAAAAGAACTGAGGGAATATTGAGGAAATGAATCAAAGGAGACAAATAATACAGCTGACCTTTCATTTAGATTTTTGAAGAACCTATATGATAGAAGAACATTAAATTGGAATAGAGTTCCACAAGAGAAGGGTGTGGGAAAAGAATCTATTACGGTTGCAATTAGTGATTTCAACAGCGAATTATGAGACCTATCTGCTATTCAAGCACTGAGCTTAAAATTTGTGCCTGAAATTGACACAACAGAATTCTGAAAACATATTTAGTAATGACAGATATATATATATTGAAGTCGTATTTTTTAAAAACAAATATCGAATCGTTCATTTCCAAAATTTATAATTTCTTTGTGACTTCTTATTTTAAATATCTTATTTTGCATGTTTTCTTTGATATGACGATTGTATGCTCATTTTCATTGTCTTCTTTTCTATTTAAATATATTGAATATATATATATATATATATATATATATATATATATATATATATATATATATATATATAATCTTAAAGGATTTAACCGTCGGCCATTAACCGTACTTTGTACAATAGGTCAAACTGCTAAATGATATTTTGATAGTTTCTTCTCCAGAACAGGACTGATTGTGTCAATTTAGTAATGATAGCTTAGATGTGGCACAAGATGGGGTTTCGAACTCGCTACCCACTCCAATTGATCTAACGAGACAAGTTTGCTGACCACTACACTACGTTCTAAGCATAAATGTGGAACAAATCTGAAACATAGCTAAAATGTGCATACCTAAAATGTGGAACAAGTCTGAAACATAGCTAAAATGTGCAGACCTAAAATGTGGAACAAGGCTGAAACATAGTTTAAATGTGCATACCTAAAATGTGGAACAAGGCTGAAACATAGTTTAAATGTGCATACCTAAAATGTGGAACAAGGCTGAAACATGGGTAAAATGTGCATACCTAAAATGTGGAACAAGGCTGAAACATAGTTTAAATGTGCATACCTAAAATATGGAACAAGGCTGAAACATAGTTTAAATGTGCATACCTAAAATGTGGAACAAGTCTGAAACATAGCTAAAATGTGCATACCTAAAATGTGGAACAAGGGGGAAACATAGCCAAAATGTGCATACCTGAAATGTGGAACAAGTCTGAAACATAGTTAAAATGTGCATACCTAAAATGTGGAACAAGGCTGAGACATAGCTAATATGTGCATACCTAAAATGTGGAACAAGGCTGAAAGATAGTTACAATGTGCATATCTAAAATGTGGAACAAGGCTGAAAGATAGGTAAAATGTGCATACCTAAAATGTGGAACAAGTCTGAAACATAGGTAAAATGTGAATACCTAAAATGTGGAACAAGGCTGAAAGATAGTTACAATGTGCATACCTAAAATGTGGAACAAGGCTGAAATATAGTTAAATGTGCATACCTAAAATGTGGAACAAGGCTGAATTGTAATTGATTGAGCGATACATGCTTTCTGAAATTGAACTACGCCGAAATGATTAGAATTGTATTATTTTTAGATAACTTTGTATCTTTAGGGCATGTTATGAGGATTGCAAACAGTTAGTATTGCGTGATAAAGATGAAAAAAAAAAACATACAATTGACATAGTTCACAAAGTGACTATAACTCGAAATTCTTAAATAGGAAACAAAAGCTCGCCCTGAGTAATCAGTTCATTCAATTACAATAACTTCTAGATGACTAGCAGTGACTATTTATGAACAGTAATTCAAACTTGGATATGATGAAGACAATGGGCATTATTTCGCACGCTTTAGTGGGGTAATTATTGCGGAGGGCTTTTGTATAAGCCCCATAATTATTTATTTGATTAATGTATATGCGTTAGTACATTGATCCGAAGTTGCTTTCATCCTATATCTCGATGGTTAGTGATCAAATGAATTTGACAGAGCGAGATTTTCAATTTCAACTGATTTGCACTATCGAAGTGTATTATTAGCTCAGACGAATTTAACAAGAAATACAATATCAAAATAACACACACACATACATACATATAAGCTACAGTTCAAAAGGTAGAAGACAAAGAAAAAGACGACTTAGAGTAATTGACAAAAGAATGGAACCAATTATACTTTGAAATTAGACTTATACTTTGAAAAACTATTGCGAAAAATGCCCACAATTTGTTCTGCGGTAATCAAAGCTGAAAGAGGATATTTTGACGAGAGCAAAATTTAATCATAAAACTTTTTCCTTTTTGTCATAATGAAATTTCTAATAAAAAAATTATTTTATCATTTACAATAAAGTTTTTGAATACGAAACCACTACATTTGGGGTCAATTTATACAAACACCAGAGTGTTTCTTCATACCTTTGAACTATAGTATATATATATATATATATATATATATATATATATATATATATATATATATATATATATATACACACATATATATATATATATATATATATATATATATATATATACATGAACTGTATATATATATATATATATATATATATATATATATATATATATATATATATATATATCTGTTAAGTTCTTTTGATAGGGTTTTAAATTTTTACATTTTATTGTATTTTTCTAATTTACGAATTGGCTCATCCAAATGAAAGCAGTACATATGGAGTAAAAAATGTTCATGTTTTAATCTGCCATTAATTTATTTCTTACACCGATTGAGACAGTGGAAACTAAGCTGACATGACACGGATGCGTATTGGTTAATTCCCAGCTCTGATGTACGTTAAACATTAGAACAGATACCAAATAATTAAAGCCAAAAAGCAACTTGATTGAATTTACCAAAATATGTTCCCCCAATATACTCCAATTGAAACACAAACACACTCACATTATATATGTGTGTATACAGTGCTGCACAAAATTAAGTGAACTCCTAAGATAATATGAAAAAAAATATCTGTATATATTTCTGAGAGGAGGTATTATGTTCACTATTTACATTATTTGGACTATTGACCTCATCTTTTTCGCCAAGGACATATGCCACAGTGGATAAAGGCGTTAGATAGATCCAGTGACAGGACCCGAAGAGTGAGAGTTCAATACCCGGTTAAGGCAGTGGAGAACTTGCAGAGGGGAATTAACAGGAGATAACTGATAACTGACATCCATTAAAACATGGCACGTGGAACTAGATCAGTCTAATCCAGTGAGCGAAATAAAGGGTTCAGTTCCAACCACCGGAGCGTACAACGGCCGAAACGTTGTAATAAATATCGCGACAAAGATGAGGAAAATAGTTCGAATAATGTAAATAGTGAAAAAAAATATAATCCAAATTTTTTCCACATAATCAACAACTCTTATATATATATATATATATATATATATATATATATATATATATATATTAAGAAAAAAGCACTATTAAAGGAATTATAACCATTTTCCATTTCTTTTCACCAAGCTGAAACAAGAATATGAATTAAATTAAAAATTAAGATGGGCAAAAGTAATTGAATCCTTATATTTATTATTTGATGCCTGCTTCCTTTTATAGGTCAAGACGTCGACCAGTCTTTGTCTATGAATTTTAAAAATTTTCTGAGAGCAGCAAGTATCAATATGTTACCAATCTTCTTCCCCAAATTGCTCGATATTCCATGGTTTTCTTGCGTGTAATGCCTTCTCTATCTTGAACCAAAGATTTTCAATTGGGTTTAGATCAGGACTTTGACCAGCCTATTCCAAGACTTGAAATTTCTTTTTTCAAAGATATTCTTTTGTGGTTTTGCCTTGATGCTTCAAGTCATTTTCATTTTGAAAGATTCAGCCCCGACCTAAACCCAACTTTCGAACTGAGGACAAGACACTTTTCAAAATTTTCAAAATTGCATTGTATCTTTCAGAGTCCATTGTGCTGTCAACGCATGCTATTTCTTTTCTGTTCCAGCTGCAGCATATCACCCCAAAATTATAAAGTGGTCATCACCGGATTTAACTGTAGGCACCAAATTCTTCTCTTTAAACGATTTATTAGAAGAATGCCAGACATTTCTCATATGATTCCCTCCAAAAAAACATCTAGTTTGTTTTTAACAGACCATAAAACATTTCACCAGAACATTTCTATCTTATTGATATGAGGTTGGCATAATTGAAGCGAGTTTCTGCTTTTTTGTAACCAGTGGCTTTTTGCTTCTGCTATGAAGATCACGATCATTCAGATTTCCTCACAATGTAGATATGAAGTATGCACATTCATTCCGCCATTGTCCATGGAGAATTGCAGAACTGCAGATGTCACAATAGGCTTCGCCTGAGATTGCAGAACTAGATGTCTATACGCTCTTGTAGTTATTTTTGCGGACAGTCAGAAAATTAATTCTAATTCTATCAAACTAAAGGTTTTCTATTAATAAATAATTTTTCACGCGGTGAAGACATGCACTCCAAATCGTTTTGATAGGTTTTTGTAGTTTTCTCTATCGTTATATGCTTCAATTACGCATTTTAAAAAAGGTTTCCACTATGCATTTTATAATTTCAGGAAGTTCTTTTGATCTTGGTATATATATTTTTTTAGTTGCTAATCGCATCTATTTGCATACACATTGAGTTAAATATCGCTTGCCTGCAGTATACACAGCTTACCAACACCTGTAAGTCTTTTGTTTTTACACATTGTTGAGGGGCTCTCACCTTTTTACACAAATGGTCTCACCCAGTATATACATATACTACTGCTACGTGAAGACTCGAGAGCAAGAAGGAAGAGTAAGACGAGAACAGAGGAGGTGTGAAAGGTTGTAGGTAACCGGAAGAGTGAGAGTAAGGTAAGAGACTGGCAGAACTAACGTAGCGGGCAAGAGTCACAGTGAGCGAGCACGTAGACTCAGTAAGAAGTCATACAGCGATACTTCGATACCAAAGACTTTATAGATATTATGCTACTAACCCGTATTCCTGGAACTACTAACCTGCATTAGCAGTTTGTATTATTACGTTAATACATTATTTTCCAATATTCATTCTTGGCGTTTTTTATTTATTGGTACCGGATTTCATCTCAGAATCCACAACACACATAAACAAAATGATTATTATAGTGGCAACCAAATAAAACAAAAAGTACGGAGTATAATTGTAAGGGGCCACTTTGTTTTGCACATATTAATTTTTATTTCTTATGAATATTTCTTATTCCAGCTTCATAAGCATTATATGAAAGTGGTTGTAATTCGTTTAATATAGTTTTTTTATGGATATGTAGCTTTATTAAGATTTGTGGATTATGTGGAAGAAGAAACAATTTGTTTTAATATTATATTAGACGTTTATTTAATTTGCTTAACATTATATATATATATATATATATATATATATATATATATATATATATATGATAAACATTCAGTTTAAAGTTATGTTATGTTTATGGGTTTAAGTGCATAATATCATGGATAGCGCGAATGCAAAAATAAAAGTGCACATTGAAGTCAACACCTAGAGGCAACAGTCTGTCTCATGCTTAAACGCTATCGTCACGTACTGGCGATTGCGCTTACGCACGAATCAGTCTATCGCCCTTGGGTGTTGACCATAACCTCCACTTTTACAGACACACACACACACACACACACACACATATATATATATATATATATATATATATATATATATATATATATATATATATATATATATATATATATATATATATGAATTTCAAATACGGAAAATGTACTTATCAGCTATTGAGAAAACCGCATGACAACACACTTGACGTACCGAATTCATCCAACTATTCACCTACCAAATTCAAGCAAACCACATATTCCATCAGCAGCAGATTATCCGTCAACTGGCCAAAGGAAAAAATATCTACGAACCGAAAACATCATACGAAAGAATAGTTTTCGGTGAAATGAACACGGCATAAAACACAGCAGATAACCCAATGTGCAATAGAAATATAAAAATACAAATATTCGTCAAATATTCTTTTTTAAAATAATCGGCTAACACTACCGGAAATGACGCAAAATGTATAAATTATTTCCCAGAATCCTTTTCTGAAAACATGCTAGACATTTTACAAAAAATGAAAAATATTATCACCAGTCCACCAGGAATGTTTAAGATCACCTTTGTTAACTGTACACCATTTGCGAATACAAATTAAACTAATTAAACATGAAAGCAATATACCTAGTTTTGCAATATCTAAATAAAAAGCTGAATTAGATATATATGGAAACAAGAGAGTAATCTTTAAAACCGAAGTTATACACGCAAAACACCATTTAAAAACAAAAGTACACAAATAGCATAAACTTCTTAAAACAATTGAAAATATTCGCTCTTCCACTCATTAGATATCTTTCTGATTCTCTCCGTCTATCTCAATTTCTTTCTCTCTCTCTCTCTCTATATATATATATATATATATATATATATATATATATATCATAATTAAGTAATTCATCGAGTCTAGAAGAATCGTCAACAGAATGCAGAAAATACTGGACGGCCAATTCCTTCTATATTTGGGACTCATCAGCAATGCGTATCTATCACCGAGAATCAAACTCTTACGACGGGACGCAAGTACCTGCCCGGGTTCGATTCTGGGTGGTGACTGCTGATGAGTCACAAAATAGAACAAAATTCTCTGCATTCTGTTGAAAATTCTTGTAGACTCGAAGAATTAGTTAATTATGATAATTCAAATCTTCTTAATAATAATAATAATAATATATGTGTGTGTGTGTGTTTAGCTATAAATGCACTTAAATGTAATATCGATCTATGTAATGATCTGTATGTGTAGTGTGACGTCATCCCCTGGTCGCAGCGCCAACTATGACGTTCTATCCTGGTCTACCACGGCACCAACTGTGACGTCCCTAAACAGCACCAATTGTGACGTCCTCGCCGCGGCGCCAGCTGTTCGCTCCTCGCTGCTCCGTTCGGGTGTTGCTGCTCCAAACGTGACGTCCGCCTGTCGCGTCGGTCGTGTTGTCTCGTCCTGTGACGACCAACTGGCTTGGTATCGGTCGTGGCACCCAAATGTAACGTTCTAACCTTTTGGTGATTCGGGTGGGAATCTGGTTAGATTTGATATCAGCCTCGTCGTTCCCAACTCGCTTCCAATGCCTGGTTACCAAGGTAACTGCATAGATCTCCAGTCTGCCTACCCACGTTGTGAATTGATGTTAAGCAGACGAGATCAATCAGTGGTTGGGACCGTAATGCAAACCGAGTTCAACGGGGGTGATACCACACAAATATGCATAAAATAAAATAAAATGAAAACTCAAAAAGTTCAAGTATCAAAGAAAAAGGTAACAAACTTTATGTCTAGTTGTTCGATACATAGGACTGCATCTATCTCCCGACCCGTTCTATGGATTGTGACACGTCGTTTTCCATTAGGCGAGTTTTAACGCTTCAAGTTGTTTGCTCTCTAAGAAATTTGTTTTTAGGTGTGTCTTCGGACGAAAGTCGAAAAAAACTTATTTCGGTCGTCTGGATCTAAGTCTCTCTTCAAAATAATTGTTCTTGGGTTGAAGAGGAGTCCGGAATTTCAGTGAATCTTGGTCAGCTATCTGCGAGGCGGCTTCAACTAGAGACTGACTCTGGGAACTGAATTCTTGGAACTCTGGAACTGATTTCTGCTCGTTGGGGCTTCGCTTATAGGGACGCCGACCAAAACTGGGGTGGGTCTGTTGGCGTCGGGGTTTCCCCGATAATTCTAAATACATATCCACCTCTCTGGTTAGGAATTTCCACTTTTTTCCATTTTTGGGAGCCTTTCCTTACTCCCACCTTCTCACCATACTTCAGAGGGGCGTGAACTGCCCTCCCCACTTCTTCGTAGCAGCTTCTCATACCTACACTCTGGATGAGGCGGCGACAGCCTCCTTCGTGCGTCACGTGATCACCACTCGACGAATGATGTCTTAGTCGGGCGTGGACGAATCCGCGGCTTTGTTTCAGGAAGAAAAAAGATACTTGCTTTACTAAAAAAAAAATATCCCTTCTTTTCCTTTTCTTCCTCTTAATCGCCGTTATCATTTCTCTATCCGCAAACGGGACAGTATGAACAATGGCGGTCATAACTCTTGTTCTACACGTGGTTTTCGTCAGGTATTTTATCACCAATTATCAGAATGGGTTGTCTTCTTAACACGGCCAACGTCGCCCCGAAAAGACATTTCTAAATATCTTGCTTAACTAAAAAAATGTATCCCTTCTTTTCCTTTTCTTCCTCTTAATCGCCGTTATCATTTCTCTAGCCGCAAACGGGACAATATGAACAATGGCGGTCATATCTTTTTTCTACACGTGGTTTTCGTCAGATATTTTATCGCCAATTATCAGAATGGGTGGTCTTCTTAACACGGCCAACGTCGCCCCGAAAAGACATTTCTAAATTCCCATTCATTTCCCTTCGGTACATATTTCTGATAACATAATTTTATTATCGCAGGCCAAGGATGTTCCATCGAAGAAAATCGGTCAGCGGACACTCGTGCGTGTGGCTTTGATACAATTAATTTTTCCTATCTGTCCAAAGTCCTTTTAGTTGCCTGTTTTTCGTCACTTATCGAAATAACATTTTCATTTGAATTTTTCTTTGGCCAGTCGGTCTGTAGTTGATAATAAGATGCCTTCTCGTACCAATTGTTTGTTTTCATATCCTTAGATAACACAACCGACGTCAAAACATATCTGATTCTTTCTTTCTTTCCCTTTCTTTTTACTCAGAATTTCCGTGTCATTGTAATGACACCTTTTCGCCATTTGTTATTTATCAAAATATCCATTGTCTCTTAGCCGTGTGTGTGTTCTGCTTATCACCCACGATTCGTCTCGCCTTTCTTTCTGCCTTCTTTTCTTTCTTTTCCTTTTCTGCCTCGTTAAATGGTGCCACAGTAGAAAAATAGTGTATTACAATAACAATATATTATTTAATGTTTCTGAGTATGTAATTATTCTTTCATACACACACACAAATACACACAAACACACACACACACACACACACACACACACACACATATATATATATATATATATATATATATATATATCATTAAACGGAGTCAATAAAGAATGCAATACAATTATATTCTTCTATATTATTAAGTAACAGTTTTATTGTTTATAGGATAAAAAAGGATGTGATAACAGTGTTTTCTCATTTATTTCTGATAACGTATATAATATTCTTCATTCCAGAAGACTGAGATCATAATGGTATTTACAGCTCGATATATACCACTAAAGTCAACATATTATGACAATGATATGAACAGGTACCATGGAGAACAAAGGAAATATACAGAGACGATATATATAGAGAGTGAAAGTGAAAGTTGTCTACAATATTAAAATATAATACAGAGAGAAAGAGAAAGTGAGCTAAACAAAGCCAATGAAAATTAACTCAGTTTGTCTGAAAAAGAAAGCAACAATTGAAGCCAAACGTGATATTATAAGGAAAGATTCAACAGTGACAAAAAAAACGAGAATACGCACGCGAAAATGTATTTAAACACGACGTTAGTCGAGTAATAGTGCAAGATCTTTCCTCATCTCGACCATCTCTTTTCGATAATACAAACACCGCCCAGGGCAGAATTTCCATTTCATCTGAAACGTTTATCTTCTTTGCGTGTTTTTCATTGTTTTTCTCCCGATTTGACATACACAGACAGTGAATTGTCTATCATACCTAAAGAATACAAAAGTTATTAAATTTGCAAAGGCAAGTGAAATAATCCTATACCATAACAGAGGTCTAATCGAAATATCACAAAGAGAATGTTATTAAAATATTGCAGCAAAACGACTTTGTGTTGAAACATATAAATGACGCATTGACAATGGGCACTTAGTTACATTTGGAGACATAAAGTCAAGTGTTAATCGCATTTTTCGTAGACAGTGCAAATAACGAGCGCTTACAATGGCTGAATGACATTTTTTTATGTGTTCTATGGCATTAGGGTTGTGAATTACATGAATGGGCATTGTGCTTGATCCTACTAGCATCTGGTAAATAGATCCTGCGAAAGAAAAAGAGCGTAATACAAGGATCACATAAAAACAAATATCTAACGACAAACAAAGCTGGGCTGGATGTTTATCGGTAATTAACATGAATTGGCAACCAGATTTCGAGGCTGATTGCGTTGAGATGAGAGACATCAGTCTGGATAGACGTGAATCTGTCCCTAGGCCTTCTTGAGAGATATGGTCTCGCTATGGCCTTGTTACGATACTTGATTAATGCACGATAGCAGAAATATTAGCTGGATTCAGTCAACCTCACTTGGGAAAAGCAAAGAGTAATTAATCATGTGTCATTTTTACTTGCATATTTATATATTTACAATGTCGTTTCAGATCATATTATCCCCTTCCAAACATATATGCACATACGAAATACATATATATATATATATATATATATATATATATATATATATATATATATATATACACGAAGAAAGAAAGATTGGCTACCTTCTGTTTCAGGCTTGAATGCAAACTTAATAACGTAAAGAGTGTGTTCTAGCTTGAAACACGCTGTCGACACTCGGTGTTGACGTCAATTTCTTGTCTTATATTTACATTGGCTACTTCTTCTTAATTAATATTGAACATTTAACTATAACATACTTTAAAATAAATAGATTTCGTCATATATGTATATAGGCTCCTGAAAAATTAATTTTGGTTGAGTTCTCTGGGGAAGAAAGTGTGGATTTGTAAACAGTGACTATTACGGCTGATATAGCGAGACTCTCCGTTAAAGCGAATTGAGTCCTGTCGGTCTCTGTGTGTTTATCTAAAAGATAAATACGCTAAAATTCACCTTCATCCCGACGGTAGAATCTCCGACTGACGCTAATTCACTCGGGTTTCTATCCTAGCTACAAGCATCGGGACGTCTAGTCATAATGAAGAGCTGTATATTATATATATATATATATATATATATATATATATATATATAATTATTTATTTTAAAAAAATTTATAACATAAATATGTTATAAAATCACTACAAAAATAGCCATTTTGTTTCAACACCCTCGGTGTCTTATCAAGTGATGATGAAGAATGTAAAATAAATTTTTTTAAAAGTTTCAAATTAATTAACAATCCTTCACAAGGGGAAAACGTTGTTACAAAAGCTAGATGAACCAATCAAAATACAAGTATAGGAAAATTCAAAAAGCTTGAAAACGAAGTCATGTTATAATAGCTATTCAGATGTTTAAAATATGGGTAGTATTAAAAAAGAAATTATTCTAACCAATATTTACTAAATTATTTGATAAAATTTAATATTAAAATTAAAAACTACTAATTTCAAAATCAAAATTTAATCGCTATTAAGTTTACAACTATAAAATTACTGAGGAGAAAAGAAGAAACATATATGTTATTCAATTTATTTCTTCATTGAAGTTACTTTAGCTAATTTTATATCCGGTCCTTTGACAATGTATACATTTTAATCCTAAGAGTGTGTGAATGGGTCCTAAACTCACGCGTAAAACAAACGCAATCAGATTATAATATATAAGCACACAGACATATTTATATATATATATACACACACAAAAAGTGACGAGACAGAGAACATCACCACGATCGTTTAAAAAAAAGTGGGGAGTGGGGAAGGGAAACCAACACACACGTACATACATACACGAATAAAAGTGAATGCACTTTCCATACACATAGACAATTATAAATACATGCACACACATCCACAGACATTGACCCAGACAATCGGATACAACAACCAATAAATATTTAAGACTGGAAGTGTCATTACACAAATGCTCACAACTTATTGAAATATAACTTAAGGAGCAAATGTAAAAGATAAAATGATTAAAAAATAATATTATTTAATATATTAAAATAGTGTATATAAATATAAAATATATATTAATATATATAAAATATATATTATATATATATAAAATATATATTAATATATATAAAATATATATTAATATATATAAAATATATATTAATATATTAAAATAGTGTATGTAAATATAAAATATAAAAATATAAAACTGATTTTATATTTACATATTTACTATTTTCGTAGTGATTTTATAACATATTTATGTTATAATTTTTTTTTTAAAATAAATAATTATATCTGCTCTACTTTGTATTGAACACTCTTTTAAGAATAGTATTTGTTGGTTATTGAATTCATTCCATATACACCAATCATATACTTGGATATATATATATATATATATATATATATATATATATATATATATATATATGAAAAATGAATTAACAGTTGACTTTATATATATATATATATATATATATGCGATTAACACTTGACTTATATATATATATATATATATATATATATATATATATATATATATATATATATATGTATGTATTATTCCGATCGAGCACTCTGGATGAAAAGCACGAATTTGTAAACAATGACTACCATAGTTAATACTGCATAGCTCTTCCATGAGATGAATTATAATTCTAATCATTCCAAAAGCAGAAAAAGGAAAGCCATATGGTTCAAACCACCCTTCTACAGGCTTTCCTCCTTTAATATAGGCCGTTTATTCCTGAAATTAATAGATAAGCATTTTACGATAAAAATACATTAATAAAAATTATTAATAGGAAAAAAACTTTAAATTACGCTGTTACGCTTGTGGTAAAAGTTTAGCGATGATCATCTCAGACCACAGTAGTAAAACTCCTTAATAAGTTTCAAAGGAGTGAAGTGCAAGATATTAACCCAACATGCAATTGTAGGAGAAAAACTGTGGGTCCTCTTGAGGGGAAATGCATGTCCAAGAATGTGGGGTATGGGGCAACTATTTTCCCGGAAGAAAATGTAAACCTAAAGAGGATATACAATGGAATACCTGCGGGAAGTTGGAAACAACGCCTATATAATCACATGCACTCTTCCAGCAATAGATTGCTGAAAAAACTTTATCCAGGCAATATTGGGAGCTAAATGATAAAGGTATTACTCCACAATTATAGTGGAAATTCATATCCAGGGCTAGGAGTCTTAAGAACTTCAGCGGCAGTTGTGACCTATGTCTCAAGGAGAAAATATTTATAATTAAATACAAAAACACGGAAGAGTTACTGAGACATAGGCGAGAACAAATATCCAAATGAAGGCACAATTATAAAAGGACTACTTCCCCGGGATTATATAACAGCAGACATGATATATACTATATTTATGTATTCGAATTTGTATCTTCATTGGATTGATGCTGTTGCAAAGGTTTACAAAATTGTGCGAATTTTAACCTGAAGATTAAGTTTGTGGTGTATATATGTGTTTCGATATGTATATTTATTTGTGTTCATATATATATATATATATATATATATATATATATGTGTGTGTGTGTGTGTGTGTGTGTGTGTGTGTGTGTGTGTGTATGTGTGTGTGTGTGTTTGTGTGTGTCTGTGTGCGTGTGTGTTTGTGTGTGTTTGGTGGATATCTTTGCGTATGGATATTTTTTTGCGTATATAAATGTACATATGGGTATATATGTGAATTTGTGACTGAGTCTAACTGTACAATGGACGGAGTGGTACATAGTAGCACTTATGCACATGTGAGTGCGAAATATATATATATATATATATATATATATATATATATATATATGTATGTGTATGTGTGTTTGTATCCATACATATATATATATATATATATATATATATATATATACACACATATATATATATTTGTGTGTGTGTGTTGTTATTTTTTTAATGCATAAGTGTGTTTATATGTATGAGTACATGTACATGAATTCATGTGTATATATGTGTATATATGTATATGGTTATATATATGTGGGTTTACGTATAACTATGCATACGGAGATATGTATGTGTATGTATATATGTATATATGCGTGTTATTGAGTGTGGTTTTATATGTTGGTATCTTTGAAATATATATTTACTTATTGGATTATAACTGGAATTAAGACATATGAAGTTATTCTATTCGCGAATATATATATATATATATATATATATGGATGTATTGTATGTTTATGAAATTGTTTTTAATATGTAATGTATATATCTATTATGTTATTCTATGTATATATGTGAATACACACACATATATATATATATATATATTATAAATTATCATATTTAAAATAGGTTTTTTCGCTACACAGCAATAATCATGTTTCAAAAATGGAAGCTAAAAGCTTCAAATTTAATTTCATAATTAAATTAAAAGCATTTGTTCTATTTCATCCCCAACCGAATTTTAGAGTAATTTATTTTTTTAAATTTACTGAGTTTTAAAGGCACAGAAATTTCCTAATTCACTGTATCCAACGATACAGAGAGATGCAATCATTCAGAGAAAGGGTGGTAGCGTATTCATTATATATATATATATATATATATATATATATATATATATATATATATGAAAGTGAGGCTTGACGATTGCATCTCGCATGAAACAGAGTGTCGCTTCTCAATGTTGACATCTATGGTCACTTTTATATTTACCACGCTCTATCTTTGATATTGGGCACCTTATCCCATAAGAATAACACATCTTAAGACTATACTTCTTCATATATATATATATATATATATATATATATATATATATATATATATATTAGAAAAAACACTTTCTATACTAGGACCGATTATGGTGTTACTTAATAGATTCATATATAACCATATAATTCTGTGAGGTCTAGATGTTTCTATTGCGTGTATACTGTATTTAATTATTGTATTTATGAGTATGTTTTTATATTAAGATATACATGTATAGTGCTCATATTTTGTATTGATGTTAACCCTGTATATATATTTACGATGTTTTCCGCTTTTAGAAATCTGTTCCTGCCATTGCGACGGTTATAATTTACAATGTGTATATTAAGAATAGTGAGCGGTTAAATATATATTTGACCAATTTGATTACTGTCTCTGAATTTATCTGTACACTTTCTCATATAGATGAAGATACGAATACTTCTTGAACTTAAATATGAGAACTAGGGTTATTTATTACGTTATAAACATTATACATTAATATATCTAAATGTTTCATTATATAAATATATGTTACATATATTTTCTTCTGTATATATTAATATTTTATTAATTGTTTATGGAGAATATCATGGATAATTTTATTTCAAAACTCACACACACACACATATATATATATATATATATATATATATATATATATATAGTTTTATATTTTGAATTACGTTTAAATTGAAAGCTTTGACTAAGTTCTCAGTATTTTTTACAATACTTTTTTCAATGTTCTTGCCAACCAATATTTTTAATCTAAATTATAACAGGTGTTTTTTTTTTGTTTTTTTTTTTAAGTTGAATGCATACGTGTCAAAATCGTAACCCGAAAGGATCGAGAAAATATTCGAATTTACACTGAAAATCTTTTTGCATATGTATTCTCATTTGCCAATGTCATGTAACGATTTTTGTCTACAATCCGGATGTCAGGTGTTAATACAGCAGAGACACCGATTCCTTTCCCGGCTTCCTTCACGATGATAACTTATCCTTCTTTTTTCTACTCTCTCTATAAAATCAGTATTCTTAATTTTTAAACGCAAGAATAAAATCTTTTCCATTTTCATTTGCTTTACAGATCTGAAGCTTGAAACCGTGTTTTATCGACTTCAATGTAATAAAATATCACCGATGGATTTTGTTTTTTCTTTTGAGATAGAGCTCTCGACGGATCCATATCCTCTTCGAAATTCCATACAGATTGCCAATAATTTTATTGTTAATATATATATATATATATATATATTTAAAATTGTATATATATATATATATATATATATATATATATATATATATATATTTTAAAATTGTATATATATATATATATATATATATATATATATATAAAATTGTATATATGTATATATATATATAAAATTGTATATATATATATATATATATAAATAAAATGTATATATATATATATAAATTGTATATATATATATATATATATATATATATATATATATATATTTAAAATTGTATATATATATATATATAAATTGTATATATGTATATATATATATATAAAATTATATATATATATATATATATAAAATCGTATATATATATATAAAATTATATATATATATATAAAATATATATATATATATATATATATAAAATTGTATATATATATATAAAATATATATATATATATATATATAATTATATATATATAAATTATATATATATATATATATATATATATATATATATATATATATATATATATATATATATATATATATATTTAAAATTGTAGTTAAAACGAATTCTAACATAAACATCTTTTAAAATTGTAGTTAAATAAAACGGATTCTACCCAAAACTCCTCTCAAAGTACCGCCAGCACTTAAATGAATCCAATAAAAAACCAACAGTAAAATGAAATTATGATGAAAAGCTAGATGTAGGCCATTGAATGACCCATGTTCTTTGTACATACATGAAAAACTATATATTAATAAGTTTATAAAAATAAAGTTTACTAAATCAGAGAAATGAATTGGCTAAATTAGCTATTTTTACAGTAATTGTCATAAATTTTACTTTCATAATATTTAAATATAATTTTTTTTAAATATTGTGACCTGGTAATATACATACTTATACTTGATATGGAAAAATAATTTTAGTTACTCTAAGTAATTCTAATACATTTACTTATTTTAAAAAGAAATATAGTCTATTAAAATTAACAGTGAAAATATTTTAAAGTTGTATTTAAAATTTAAGTTAAATAAAACGAATTCTAACCTAAACTTCTTTTAAAATTGTAGTTAAATAAAACGTATTCTAAGCTAAACATCTCACTCAAAATACTACAAGCACTTAAAAGAATCCACTAAAATAACTACAGTAAAATGAAATTAATATGAAAAGCTAGTAGATGTCAGGCATTCAATGACCCATGTCCTTAGTATTTACATGAGAAACTATATATTACTGGATTTATATAAAATATATAAGAAATAAAAGTTTACTAAATCAGAGAAATTAATTAGCTATTTTGCCGTCATTGTCAAAAAATTTACTTAAATATTATTTAAATATAAATTCTAAAAAAAATTTAAAAAACATTGTGAACTAGCAATATACATACTTATACTTGATGTGAAAATAATTTTACACACTGTAAGTGATTCTAATACATTTACTTGTTTTACAAAGAAATATAGTAAATTAAAAATTAAAAGTTATTTTTTTTTAAATCGTAGTTAAATAAAATGTATTCTAACCTAAATACCCACCCAAAATCTTACAAAGTATACAAATAGAAAAATGCCGTAAGAATGTTTGCCGTTAACAATAAATTAAAAAAAAATATATCTAGACGACATGCATTTAATGGATGTCAGAGTACATTGAAAAATACATCCCTACCCCCCCCCCCACATCAAAACGTAACTAATAACTGATACATCAAAATACAGCGATAATGAACACGCAAACACCCCTTGTCTGGATGAATGGACTTCTCTGTATCCTTGGAAACGTGAATTAAGATTTTTGCTCTGCTTTTAAAACCCAGTAATAAGTTAATCCAAAATTCGCTTGAGGATGAAATAGAACTAATGTCTTCAATTTAATTACAAAATTAAATTCGAAGATTTTAGCTTCCATTTTTGAAACATGGTTAGAACAGTGTAGCGGAAAAAAACATATTTTAAATCAATTAATTAATAATATTAATGGTCAGTAAATTTACATTGAGCAGTATTTTAAAAAAAATAAAAGTATCTATAAGAACACCGGATTATATATCTTACTGTTTTTCTTCCTTTATATATATATATATATATATATATATATATATATATATATATATATATATATATATATAAAGGAAGAAAGAACAATAAGAATATATATAAAAATTTTTTGTAATAATAATAATAATAATATATATATATATATATATATATATATATATATATATATAAAGGAAAAAAGAACAGTAAGATATATAATCCGGTGTTCTTATAGATATTTTATTTTTACAAAATACTGCTCAATGAAAATTTACTGACCATTAATATATATATATATATATATATATATATATATATATATATATATATATATATATATATTAAAAATAATTGATTACATATATATATATATTTATAATTATTTTTTAAAATATGTTTCCTTCGGTACATAAGAGTTCTTATGTTTCAAAACGAGAACCGAAAACCAAATATAATTATTTCCGTTTCGATAGTAATTATTTTGCTAATGAACATTCTTATAAAGATGCGTAAATTTCAATGGTTATTCCAAAATTTTCGCTTGAGGATGAAACACCGATTGATACTTTAATTCAATTCAATTTTAATAATTATATTGAGGTTTTCGGCTCTCGTTTTTGAAACACGAGAACTCTTATGTAGCGAAGGAATCATATTTTTTAAAAAAATAATTGTAATTTAAGCTCTACTTCTGCATGGAGAACTCTTTTTTAAAATAAAAACAAAAATACTAAAGAACTCCGGATTATTTACCTAACGTTTACTTTCCTATATATATATATATATATATATATATATATATATATATATATATGCACACACAGGCGTGCAAACGTTTTGGAGCCAAATACATATAAGGATTATACACTTTTATTGTATTAAAATTGTTTAGCAGTATGCTTTTTCCAGTAACATATGCGGGTGATGACGATTGGAAAATAAATTCTTGGAATTTTTGTAAGTGCCGTGTCACAGAAGATATTCAAGCAGATTATAGCTGAAAAAGTTCATCCTAACCTATTGGGTGAATGAAACATCTGAGATGATAAAGTCATGTATTAGGCAAATACCTAAATAGACATTTTACAATTCATTGACATTAGTATATGACGCCTTGCAAGTCATTTTTAGCTTACGTATTTACATTAATAACATGGATACATTAGCGGCTGAAACATAAATGAAGGCCGCGACCTTAAAGAATGATATATATATATTATATGGATGGATAGTCATACATCTCAGGATTTCCAGAAACCGTGTTTAAATTGCCTAAACTGCCTAAAAAGCAAAGCGGAAATCCACAGAAGATGAGACAAATATTCTAAGAATTTGAGTATGAATTCAAAATATCAAATAATTCAGAGAAAATCATTTAATACGGAGCCTGTAGGGGAAAATTAATAATTTTCAAAGGTTTTGCTATTATCAGCATCCTGGGAAGCCTAATGAACGCGGAATTGTTTCGAATTTTAAATTCTATATTCTTTTATTTTCATTGGTCTTTAGATGCGACGCATTCATGAAATGACGTTGTCATGCCTGCATGTTTCTATAGATGTAGATATTCGTTCTTTTGCGTAAATGTCGCTGCTTAAATATATGATGCCTTAGTCTGTTTAATTCTTGAAATGGTAACGTAATATGAGTGTGTTTTAAAAATTGGATATGTTAGTGTAATTTAATAATATATATGACTAATTTGAATGTATAATCCTAGGTTTCATCATTTTGAAATAGTTTTAAACTTAGTTCTTAGTAGTTTTATTTTCATGAATCTTGGTGATATGAAAAATATCCTTGGATTTATTGAATGTTGAATATTTATTAATAAAACTATTAAAAGTATTTTACTCGTTATAGTTGTGTTCATTTTCTGTTAAGGTTGCATATTGAAATCAAAATTAATCCTTGTTTTATTTCTATAATTTATTCAGTAACTAAATGGCTTATCCCAACTGAGATTCCTTTATGTGTTTATTGTGGTTTCTTCGTTTTAAGTTTTTCACTGACCTGGGATGGAACAACGACATTGAATCAAAAGCTGCATCTATCGCAAAGAAAGTCGGTTCTCTGTGTCGCACCGGAAGGTTTTTCTCGCCTGAGTCAGTCCTTCATATCTACAAATCTACCACTTGTCCATGCATGGAATGCAATTGCCATATATGTTTTGTTGTCCTCTGTTGTTCATCTCGAGGTTCTCGACAGAATTCAAAGATCTGTCTTGACTTGGGGTCTCGACTCCAGTCACTTTCTCACCGACTCAATGTGATCTCCCTTTGTCTTTTCTATGAATATTTTCATGGCAACTGCTCTGACGAGCTACATTCACTGGTGCCTAGACTGCATGAATTTAAGTGTGCTACTAGGTTGGCATCGTGGTCCCACTCTTTTACTTTTGAAACAGTTAAATGCAACTGCCTGTTCTACTCTAACACCTACTTCTAAAGCACTTCCCGACCGTGGAAATCCCTTCCACTTATTTGCTTCCTTGATAAATATAATCATCAAAAATTGAAAGTTAATGCCAATCGACAACTTCTAATACTTTGATTCCTTTTTTTCATTTTAATCTTCACCTTTCTTCTTTTATCCTTTCCTCAATGTCTCGTTATACCGAGTCTTTTTCCTTACTTTCAGACTCTGTAGCCCCTTGCGTACTCGTGCCACTTCCGCACTTCATGGGGTGAAATCCTTAAAAAAATTTTTAGATGTTGAATGATAGAGTTTTTCGCTTTCTACCGCTTATCGACACTTTGCAAGTTATTTAAAGCCAGTAAATATTTTTAGATAGTAATTATTTTTTTTTCAGATATTCAACTAAGAAAAATCTTAATAAATAGCCCATAGCTGGGTCGGGAGAAATGGTGGATTTATACATTTACCAAGTGTATTTGCACATAACTGAATATAATGAACCCAACTGGAATTAGAACTCGGCTCTCCAATCAAAGATTCTGAGACATTACTGATGACACCAACCACACATCCAAAGTTACAGTACCTGGTGTTCCTAAGCGGTCACCCATCTCGTACCTGACCAGTTGCTTAACCTCAGTTATCGTACGGATAGCTGTGTTTCAATGTAATATGACAGCAAGCGCATTAATAGATGTCTACCCCATATATATAATATAGATATATATAATATAGATATATATTTATATATATGTATATGTCTATATTTCTGCGTATGAGTTCCATTGTGTGCGTATGCGTGTGTCTGTGTGTTTGTCTTTATATCTATGTGTGTAGAGAATTTGTCTGTTACAATAAAAATGTATTCATTTAATGCTTCTGAATATGAAATTATTCATATATATATATATATATATATATATATATATATATATATATATATATATATATATATATATATATAAAGTTGCAAATTAAAAAAATAATGTTTTTTTTATAAAAGTATTTATTTATTTATATGTATTTGATATTTCAGATTGACCTCAAATATATAAATAAATAAATACTTAAAAAAAAACATTATTATTTTAATTTGCAACTTTTAAATATATACATATTAAGAAATTATACCTCTCAATATGATATATATATATATATATATATATATATATATATATATATATATATATATATATAAATAAAAAAAAAGAACAGTAAAAGATATAAAATCCGGTGTTCTTATAGATATTTTATTTTTACAAAATAGTGCTCAATGTAAATTTACAGAGCATTAATATTATAAATTAATTGATTTAAAATATGGTTATTTTCATGAAAACAAATAACCATATTTTAAATCAATTATTTTATATATATATATATATATATATATATATTGACCAAAATAAATATATATATATATATATATATATATTGACCACAAATATTATATATATATATATATATATATATATATATATATATTACAAATATTATATATATATATATATATATATATATATATATATATATATATATATATATATATATATATGTATGTATGTATGTATGTATTTGATTGAATACGACAGACAAGGTGCTTTGATGATATTTTTTATACAATTTCTCATGTAATGTAATATTTTGATTTTCGTTTCGGATGATAAATCATATATATATATATATATATATATATATAAAACTGTCCAATTGTTCTTTATATCCCAGCGCATTCGGCTATACATTTAGACATTTTTAAGGTTGAAATATCTTAATTGTTAACAAAAAATAGATTGTTGCATGTATGTATTTATATAATATTTTCATTTGCAAAACACGGTCAAGATATTGTGTCCATGTTCATAGTTGATATTACTGAATGTTGTCTTTTTGTTTTTTATTAATAATAAATTTGAAGCCTTATTAATACACCTAATATATATATATATATATATATATATATATATATATATATATATATATATATATATATATATATATATATAGAGAGAGAGAGGAGGAGATTTATAGATATATGAACTTAATAGCAGAGAGTGTGTGTATATAAACATGAATATATATATATATATATATATATATATATATATATATATATATATATGTGTGTGTTTGTGTGTGTGTGTGTGCATATGATATGAATATATATATATATATATATATATATATATATATATATATATATATATATATATATATAATGATGCTATTTGTGATCAGTATGGATATTTTGAAAAGGTTCACGAGGTTATCTTTATTGCATTATGGTTGTAAAAACTCATAAGATCTTCAAATGCAAAAACTATATATATATATATATATATATATATATATATATGTTTGTGTGTATGATTTTGTGTGTGTGTGTGTTTGTGTGTGTGTGTGTGTGTGTGTGTGTGCATATGAATACGCGTGTGCACGTCTGCTGAATGAAATAAGAATTTCGGGATAAAATAAAAACAATAGCTTCATTCATGAAAGACGTGTAAAAAAAAAAAAGTGTTTAAAAAATGAAAAATGTTGAAAATAATGAATGCCTGAAAAGTTGTTTTTCCCGAAGATTTATTCGCCTCACGCGCCACGCGAAGAAGATAAATTTGTTTGAAAGCTGGAGTCATTCGCTGTTATTAATTCTGCACGAACGTCACTCGAAAGAGAGGATTCCAGAGAAATCTTGACAGATAAACAGGCAGAGGTACACAGACGCATATGAAATGATAGATCGATAGCAGTATGAAGACAATGAGATATAGATTATATAAATGACTTTTTTTTTAAGCTAATGAATGATATATATGAACATACTCAGATTAATGAATTCCTGGAGGTGTGATAATTGTGGTTGATGGACATAACGGCGCAAACACAGACACAGTTCAAAAGTATGACGCCAATGTTGGTAATTTTCTTCTTACATTTGTCCAAGAAATATTTGTTTTGTAATTTAAATAAGACCAAAGTAGAATCCATATTTAGGGAAAAAATCCGAAAAGAAGCATACACAAATTTAAATATCAATAACAAAGAATGATCTGTGGTCTTCAACAAACATATAGAAAATATTGGCATTAGTTGCAGTGTTTCTCAATGTATAGATTTGATAAGTGATTCCATTCTTTTTCAATGATTCTAAGAGCTCCTTGGCATAATTTTTAACTCTTCTGTCAAGTTCATCCCATACTAATTCTGGGGATGGCTTCAAAATTTGAACTGTAGTATATATATATATATATATATATATATATATATTATTTAAAAATATGTACACATCGCGACACAGAAATTACCACGTTTTGGAACTAAAAATTTAAATTTAAATTAAACTAAAAATTAAAGTTTTCTCAAGCAATGTTGAATAACTTCTGATAAATGATTTACTTTTTTCAGCAACATAGTTTTATATAGTTTAACTTGCTGGGGGAAAAGATTACAAAATTTTAAAAGTCTGTTGACTTTTTTGACAAATCGGGATAGAAGTATAATTTAAGATGACATAGTGTAAATATAAGTTAAGGGTTAGGTGTGGCTTTTTAATTTCTCTCTGTCGATACTGGCTTCCTTATATGTGAACGTGTCATCCTGTCTGGGTTTTTTTTTAGAGGCATATATAAGATACACTACAATATATGGGCATTTCTATTTATTTCTTATATTTTTCATACATTGGGATTGTCTGAAATGTTCAAATATGATGAAGTCCTATTTTATATATTTATATTTTTATTTATAAAGATCTAAAATACTAGATTTATTATATTTCTTAGCATATTAGATACGATATTGTTAGAATTAAGATTTTAAATTTTGGAATTTAATTACGCATTTTTTTTTTGCTTTTTTATTTGTGAGCAAATAATAGATATATCATTATGAATTGTAAAAAACATTGATTATGTTTTAAAGTAAACATAATGCAATGTCTACAAAAGCAGATATTTCTTTTTTTTGATTTAATAAATCTTTATTTTTAAGAAACTTAATAATATATATCTTTTCATGTAGGCTCAATGGACGTGGGTCATTAAAAGACCTACAAGTTCTCGAGTTTTTAAAAATATTTTCCATTTTGCTGTGGGTGTTTTATTTGTTTCTGTTAAATGCCAAAAATATTTGGATAGGTATGTTTGGTTACGATACACATTATTTTTGAAGAAAGACAGATGTTGGGTTCGCCTTAATTTAAAATTATTTTTTAGTTCTACCAATATAATTTTTTTTTAATATTAGGATTCTCAAGAGATGAGGTAGTACATTAAATTGTAATACCAAAATGGTTTCTGAATGTGTTACCCACTGTTCCTTACTATGAGTAAGAACAGATATTTTTGCATTCATAATTATCTTGTTTTCCTCTTTAGATAGGTCAGAGTAAACAGTGGCAAAATCTAGAGCAGCCGTAAAAAGTTCCCTTGGAATTGGCGGGTAATATTCTTCGATGTTGAACTTGATTAGGGTACAATTTGTTTTATCCTGAATATTTGAAAACTAATTAGAGATATCTTTGGTATTAATACATTGTGTCAAACCCAGGGACTTTTTAAGAAATTTACCGATATCAGGCCGGGTTGGATTCATAGTTGTGGTAGTAGGATTTGTCTCAAAGTCGGGCTTGTGGTCCTTGATGGTAATGTAGCAATCTTTTATGATATAGAGTCGGAAAACTTAATACAAAATATTTCTACATTACACACTCCATATATATATATATATATATATACTTTTGAGGTTCCAACAATATCTTAAGTTTATTATTTTATTAATTTTACCCGACAATCGAGAGTGATTAGAAATATACTTTTATCAGTACATTTTATGATAATTGAAGGCCCGAAGAAAATTACATGATTTTCATTGATTTTTCAAGCGTAGCTTGGATCTGACACAAGGCCGAAAGTTAGGGGTACCCAATGAGGATTGAACTCACTACTCAATCGTAATTGTTCTAGCGAGACCAGCTTGATGACCATTACACGACCCCGAGGTGCCCACATGATTTTCATTGATAGTGATTTTCCAAGCGTAGCTTGGATGTGGCACAAGGCCGAAAGTAAGAGGCACCCAGTGAGGATCGAACTCACTACTCAGTCGTAATTGTTCTAGCTAGACAAGCTTGCTAACCATTACACCACCTCGAGTTGCCCACATGATTTTCATTGAGGCTGTGTGGTAGATTGAAGAACATATTAAGCATAGCGATACTTACAAAAGGCAATGGAAAAGTACTCGACCATGAGCGAAAATTTAAATATTCTGTTCTTTTTTTAAGATAAAACATTCCTTTAAAAATGTTTTCGTTACTATTACAGAGAGTACAAAATGTCCAATATGGAATTATTAATTTATGTTGCTAAATTTGAATACTTGCTTCAATTTAATGTGGCATTTAATGGAAGAAGGTATCATATATGATGTGTGGTAAGGAGTACCGTAATACTGAAAAAGAATTCTCCATCTTCGTAGTCTGGGAGATGATTGGATTATAATACACTAACAGAGTTTTTGCTGGTTAGGTTTACATCAGCTTTTATCAATTTTCTTTTGTTATCGCTTTTGTTCAGTCCCACACCATTACGCGTCAAGCACTAAATTCTACAGCCTTTGTAGTATATCTTAGTTTCTTTCTCCCACTGGGATTCTTAAATATTGTCTTGCCTTAGAATGCAACTTTATTTTGCATTCATCACTAAAAATTAGTTTTTGCCACTTTTCAGAGCTAGCTAGTTAGATAGATAGATATTTCCATCTGGCCACCTAACTCCCAGACTGTAACACAATTGGTTATTATGTGGAGGGGGGCAGTTGAGCAAGAGACAAACGAAATTCATTGTAACACCAAAAGTGAACTGAAGGCAGGGATTATGGCAGAATTCACGAACGAGATTCCAATGTATATATATATATATATATATATATATATATATATATATGTGTGTGTGTGCGTGTGTTCTCAAATTAGTATGTTTACGTTGTGTGATCAAAAAGTATCGAGACCGGTGAAATAAGAAGGAAGCTACCACAGATATCAATTAAGCTTTTAATCTCGTTTAACGAAGTTAACTACTAAAGAGATTTTCCACTATATGTCAGAGGGACATGGGATTCAAACAAAGCTTATTTTTAAACTAATTCTTCAGAAGAGCAGTCTCAATGTGTAGCGATCCTGATTGCAAGGCAATGTTTCTTAGGTCATCCTTTGCAAAATATTGAACTGCTTACATTGTGGCGACTCCTGAAATCAGCACCGAGGTTTCCCTGGCAATGTTGACATCTTGAATATCAATTTTTCGAAAAATAACTATCTTTCACAGACCACTGCTTACATGTAGGTTGCAAATAGAAGGACAGACCTGCTTCTACCGCATTAAGAAATGGCAACCTACTGCGGGATATATCTGCCTCGTCAATCATGCTTCGAAAGATACATGATCGCCTAAGCGTGTATCACGCATGGCACATAACGGATAATACTGTTGTTCTAACTCGCATAATGAGGTAGACATAATAGATTTCTGGAATGCCTATGAATGCGTTGTATTTTTTCTAAGATCAACTTATGAATATTTTTCCCCTTCGGAGAGCCGAGTTCGAATTGCAGTCGAAACCATTACATTCACTTACGTGTTATACCCTTGGTAAAGATATGAATCCTCTTCTTGCCACCCTCCTCCCCAGCTATGGGTAAATAGCAGGACAGACCGAGTTCTATAGCCTTGGATGGCAACCGGTCTACCGCAGATAGAAATGGCAAACTATTGTGGGAAAATATCTGCCACGCCAGTCCTGTATCGAAAGATACATGATCGCCTAAGCGTGTATCACACTTGGCAAATAACTGACTAATGGTTTATATTTATTGATATGTCGCCAACGGGAATCTTCTTCTTATTATCCCCCCTTCTATGGGTAAATAACAGGAAAGAATGAGTTCTATAGCCTTGGATGGCAACTGGTCTAACGCAGAAAAAATGGAAACCTACTGCGGGAAAATATCTGCCTCGTCAATCCTGTATCGAAAGATACATGATCGCCTAAGCGTCTATCACGCATGGCACATAATTGACTGACCGGTTTTAACAGCAAAATCGTCCAAATCGTTAAACGGCATAATTATCTAACAAAATGATTATTATCTTAAAACGCACAAAACGAATTGCGCTACTTTTCCAAGTTTTCAGATAAGACGGTTCACCATTCTCTCGTAAGAATCACTGAAAAACCCTTTGAGTTATTCAGCTAAGAAGAGAACAGGTTAAAATCATTTTGTGTCAGCCTCGCTTGTCTTCCCAAATAAGCAATGTTAAGAGGAAAAAAGATCTTTCATTTTTTCAGTAATCGTTCCAACATTCATATTCTCGGCTCCATCTTCGACGTCCATTGAAGAACCATCAAGGGAACGGTGAATTAATCTAAAAAAAAGGGAACAGTAGAATGGAAAACTGAATCAGGAGGTCACAACAGCAATAGGTATAATCACATTGACATAGAGTCAAAGGGATCAATTCGAAAATTTCCAATTCAATTCGTAAGACGTTTGGACCGCGTGTGAGGAGTTTTAGCTATGACAGTCCAAACAGACGCGACAAAAGACTTCAAAATGTAATCGTACGTGAAACCTGTGAGGCACCTTGTTACAAGACAGACAAAAGTTTAGAGAAGGCGAAGGTCGTCTTGAATACGCTGGACAATTATCCTGGACTAATATATATTAGGTTTCATCATCCATCACCTGAAATGGTTAGATGTAATCGTAAGTTCTATACTAACAGTTTTTTTTCTCTCGAACGTCTCGACTGTGCATTATTTACATTATTCGGACTATTGTCCTCATGTTTGTTGCCATATTTATCAAAACGTTTCGGCCGTTGTACGCTCCGGCCTTCTTCAGGTGGTTGAAATTTCAAACTGAACCCTTTATTTCGCTCACAGGGGTAGACTGTTCTAGTTCCACGTGCCATGTTTGATGGATGTCAGTTATCAGTGATCTCCTGTTAATTTCCCTCTGAAAGTTCTCCACTGCCTTAACCAGGTATTGAACTCACACTCTTTGGGTCCTGTCACTGGATCTAACCAACGCCTTTATCCACTGTGCCATGTGTCCTTGAGTCATCTCAGAAATATAGACAGTCTCGACTGTGGTTCTCTTTGTTGTGCTTCTTGCTTTCCAGTCAACTTAGATATTCAGAAATTTAAATGCAATGTCAATCCTTAACTTCTGTTTTCTTAATCCCTGTTCTTTTATTGTTCCTTCATATTAATAATGTTTTTATTTTTCTCATATTCTCCCACACCCCTTGAGTCTTAGTGGCATTGCCACCTTGCTTGGGATGAATTAAAAACAAAAAATTGTTTTTATATGATAGACTACAATTATTCATAACACATCGAGACCATTTTGAGACCCGTTTGAAGTAGTGAGACATTTCGGCTACCCCAATCATCTCACAGAAAACTGTTTCCGATTGGTTAGCCAATGCCATAGACAGAATGATTCTAAGAGTCACAGAGAGCCATTTGACATAGCGTACTATCAGGAAACAAACCATTCAAAAGATGTTTTAAATCCCACCCCTCCAATACGTTTACCCGACTAGTATGTCATCATGTGCATATTTGTGGTTTTTAGTGTACCCCTTAAAAACTCCTTTTTTTTCTTTAGGCTTAAAAACATCTGAATATATAAGGATTTATATTCAAAATCAACTTTTGATCATATCCATTAAAAACTGCTTTTCCCGAATTATTAAGTCTTAAGTGGAAACGTCTGGAGATTTTCATTGTAGTTTGCGAATTATATTTAATATATCATTTAAAAACTGACTCTGGCTTCAGGCATAAAAGAGAACGTCTAAATCAATGTTTTGTGTTCTCAAATTAGTATGTTTACGTAGTGTGATCAAAAAGTATCGGGACCAGTGAAATAAGAAGTAATCAATCATAGATATCATTTAAGCTTTTAATCTCGTTTGACGAAGTTCACTACTAAAGAGACACACTTTATCCAGGTGTCGTTTCCTTTGAGGAAAGCATTCCTGCGACTCCATTTTGTGATAGCGAACAGTTGTCTCGTTGCATTCTCTTGTATTTCTTCGGCGTCTTGAAATCTTCTTTTCTAGTTGGAATGCTATTTCAAGACAAAAAGTCAGAAAGTGCGAGATCTGGGGAATATGGTGACAGTAGAACATGGGGAATGCCGTGTTTCGTCAAAAACTGCTGCACTTGCTATGGTTACTAACAGAACCTCTGTTGTGGGGTGAGACGACCGCAATCCACACACATCCATTCAAAGGACGGCTATAAACAATGGAATTTAGTGAAAATCTTATAACTTATTTTGTATGCGCGAGGGAGTCCGAGGTCAGTCTGTGACAAACGTCTTCACTCTGTGTGCTTTACAACATAACATCAGTTCCATTATATTTTGATCAGAACTTGTGTGTACTTTTCAAATCCGTTGCAAGATCCTGGTATTTTTCAATCTTTTCATTTTCTTTGGCGGCCATTCTTGTACCGCATGGGACAGCAAAATCAATAACTCCCCTTACAAGGTCATGTTTCAAAGCTATGTCTTCTTCTTTTCTTACTATTATTATTATTATTATTATTATTATTGCTTTGATTTCTGTTTTATATTCATTTCTTCCTGGGTACCAACAAGAGACCTAAGTTCATAAATAGATTCATGACATTTTCCAATGAGCATTTTTGTAAACGAACATCAACCTAAGATCACACACATTTTACAGAGATAAAACTCTTCGTAATGTGTGACCTGTATTTGTGAGTGCATTATTTCTTTAAGGCATGGCTTACAAGGAATCCCTTCAATGTGTCTATCGGAACCATTTCCAATCAATCTGAGATCTTCAACTACAACAGGAATTATTGATGTTCTCTTATGCCACATTTTTTAGATTGCCACTTCAAGATCCTTATAGTTTTTGATGAACATCAAAGATATTAGAATCTGCAGAAATTACCATATCACTAAGAAAGCACATTTTGTTCTTTGTTTTTGTTTGTTTGTTTTTGGACAAGATGTCTGACCGATTAGATTTGATTGTTCTGTCTGTGCGTATTGTAAAGTCCCATAAATTATTACAAGTTCTATCTATGTAAACGAGTCCGGTTAATGTTCATACCAGTTTCTTGCAGTTTACGTCCCATAAAAGTGGCGCCCTTTCCAGTGCAGGTTTTAGTCCATTCTATGCTACCGAGTTTTATATTCAGTTGGTGATAACATGGCTCAACCTTATACGAGGTGTACAACTGTTTCTGGATATTTATCACAGAATCTGCATTTCGGTTTAAGATAATTTTTCATTATGTGTTTGGTAAATTCTAGTTAGTAAGTATTGGACCTGTGAAGCAAGAATAAAACCTTCGGTTCCACTCTTTAACTCTGCACTACGTGGCCATTGATGGGTACAGAGTTTGTCTGGATTTGGCAATCACAAGAAGAAAGTACCAGATAACTTTACTGACGACGTCATGATAGTAACTGAGGGAGATAGCGAAAATACCAACTTTACTGAGAGTGATGACGAAGAAGAAGAAGAAGAAGAAGAAGAAGAAGAAGAAGAAGAAGAAGAAGAAGAAGAAGCAGCAGCAGCAGAAGAAGAAGAAGAAGAAGAAGAAAAATCGTGAAATGGTACTGTTATTTTGTATATAACCTAATGCTAGTCTGTTACTTTCTAATTTCATGAAAATGCACATGCATATGGCAAGTGACAAGAACAACTAAGCTCTCCAAAACGAAATCAGAGTTAAGCCAATGGAACAAGTCAAAAAATGCATTTATTTATGTCATAGGTCATCATCCAGAAATTATGGTGCTGCTGATGTTCAGCATAAGATCAGATTAAGGTTGACAACATTTGCCAAGAATAAAGACCTACTTACTTATAATCGGGTACTTTATCGCTTCAAAAGTAAGATCTATAAAACGCATTGCCTTCTAATCTCTACAGATAAGAATGCATTGGACCTAAAATACACTTCTTATTAGAATGAACATTATTTCTATCCAGGAAACGTATTTGAGTTGATAGTAGCACACCACACCCATTCTCTCCATATTCGATCGGCGAGAATTAGGTTCCACTCAAACAGCATCTATCCCGAGAACCACTACTCTTTGGAACAGACTCCCAAGAGGATGTTTCTTCAATCACTACAATCTTAACTTGTTCAAGTCTAGAGTCAACCGTTATCTGCCACTCCTATGCATATAAACTACCCCCTATCGTAACCTTCTACCTTGAGTATCTCCCAAGCCTTGCATGGAAAAAGATCATTATTTTTTTATTTTCATAGAAGGAAAAATAACAGAAATGTCCACGGAAATACATGTAACCACTAAAAAATGTCCACATTAATAACAAATAATGGATAAAAAAAATCCACTTAAAAATGACCTATAACTATATATATGAAAATTGTCTTAGGGATACAAAAATGTGATCATCTCCCCTTGAAGTCACACGAGTCACGTGACGACTGCTTAATGGATTCACTACCTAGAGCGACAACATTGGTTAGTCTGTTTACAGGAGACCGATCGAATATGGAATCCTAAATTTGGCTTCTGGAGAAACAAAGAACCACCGTCAGCTCCAATTACCATTGAGAATTCTTATAAGATCCCATCTTTTCCTTTTCTTTTCACGCTGCTTGTTGGGTAATCGCAAATACTGACGCCACATTATTATTTATAAGTGAAAAATTCAATTAAAATATAATTTTATTCATATGAGAATATCATAACAGTATTGGCCCAACAAAATTACGTTAAGAAGTGTCTTTTTTTATATATGTTACTCTAACAAACACATGCGCAAAGAAAATTTATATGATTATAACAGATTATGGGTTAGGAAATTTTCTACTAAAAGTTAATTTGATATGGGATTTAATGGCCAATTTCGGCGCCTTTTAAGTAAATAAATTTTGAGATATAAAAGCTAACAACGAAAAGAAAGAAAGAAGGAAGGAAGGAATGAAATTAAAGAAATGAAGGAAAGAAAAGAGAAATAGTACCGTTCAACGCGGGAATAGTCGCATGGGAATGAGTAATCTGGAATTCAATCAGAGTAACAGACGATAAAAAGTAAAATGGCCACTCAACTCAAACGATCCGACAACCAAATTGATTTTTCAGCCATATTTATCTTGACGATTCTGGCACACACAAAGATAATTCTCACTCAAAGATACGACTTTTAACATCTATAAACGTTCATCTGATTCCTGATTCTATCCAAATCCTAGAGTAAATTATGATGTTTGATAGAATAAACTAATTGTTCCCAAGATATGACAATCGATCGTCCAATTTTAGGTTAGGTTTTATTTGTAAATCTTTTAAGCGACGTGGAATTGGGGCATAATTGTTCAATTTGTAAAGATAAATGCCATAAAAGCCATTGAATAACTGTATCTTTTTTTTTTAACTTTTTATTTTTATTTGATAATGAGTTAAAACTGATTCTATAGGCAATGGCTTTCGAAAACAACGGAAACAAGAGTAGAAAGAATTTTTTTAAGTATTTCTCTCCAAGCAAGAGGGAGTGCCACTAGCACGCAAGAGGTTGTAGAGAGGGAAAGTAAGATTAAAGAGGAGTGACGAGGAAACGATACAGATATGAACGCGGAACAAGTTTAAGACATCAGATGTCCCTTGATATTACATTTATTTTTTTTGAGGATTATAGTTAGCTTGGAAGCAAGGAAAAGGAAGGGAGTTCTACTATTGGCCGGTGCGAGAGAAGACGTTGTTGCAGTAGAAGAGGCGATTACATTTAACTATTTCGAAATAAATGGATGGGACCGAGATGTCAACCTAGCAGACCGCTTTATATTCATGCAGTTGGAGCAAAAGTTAAAACAGGTCGTCAGAGCAGTTGCCATAAAAATATTTGTGTAAAAGTCAGAAGGAAGCTACATCAGGTCTGTGAGAAAGTCACTGGATATTGACTCGAGATGAGGCGAGATGCTAGGTCAGGATCTATCACATTGCATATCCGTCTTTGGATTTTGTCGAGAACCCCGACATTAAGAGCAGGGTCATCAGACCATATATGGCAACAGTGTTCCATGCAAGTCAGTTATGTGCTATGCGTGATATACGATTAGGCGATCAGGTATCTTTTGATACGAGACTTATGAGGATTTTTTTCCGGCAGTAGGTTACCATTTCCTTCTGTGGTAGACCAGTTGCCATCCAAGGCTACAGAACCCAATCTGCCCTGCTATTTATACATAGCTGGGTGAGGATTCATACCTTGGCCAAGGGTATCAGCACATAAGTGAAACAGAGTTCAATTCCAGTCGAATCCATTACATTCATTCATATATATATATATATATATATATATATATATATATATATATATATATATATATATATATAAAAGTGAACAGAAGTCAACACTTAGAGACAACAGTCTGTTTTCATGCTATATGCAATCGTCAGGCCTGACAATTGCATATAGCATGAAACAGACTGTCATCTCAGTGTTGACTTCTATGTTCACATTTATATTATATTTACACGCTTTATCTCTGATATTGAGCACTTTATTCCATAAATATAGCATACCTTAAGACTATATTTCTTTTTATATATATATATATATATATATATATATATATATATATATATATATATATATATATATATATTATAGTTCATGGAAAAATCAGATTTCCAAGTAAAGCAACGTTTCTAAAGTGGCATTTCATTTTACAGTGTCCATATAAATGAAAATCTGGATCAGTGTTACAATTTCAAAATTTGAAAGAAAACTTACAATTCGGGTACGCGCTTTAGGTGTGTATCAAGTTTAAAGAATGATCAAATACTTTGGATCAACACTCATAAAGCTTTCGCTTGGATAACTATAATAACTTAAGTCACTGTTCCTGAGATGAGATATTGTAACTATTTACATTATTTACATCGTTCTGACGGATGTTCTCATCGTTATTGCCATATCAACAAAGTTTCGGTCGTTGTACGCTACGGCCTTCTAAAGGTATTAGCGCATATGCTCGGCTACAAAAATCTCCTGAGCCGGCCAGTATTGACATGAATACA